>NQII01000542.1:686757-810909 GCA_002778355.1 Clitarchus hookeri | reverse complement strand
CCCCAGTAGCTGCCTGCGTTAGCCCAATGGTTGTTTTGGAAGGTTGTTTATATTATATTGAGCTGGTATGCACGAATTTAAACAATGCTGGCCCAACGTAATATGTTAACGAAAATTTGCTCCCACGAAAATATTATGAGTTCAATTAGCATTCCCACCATCATCAAGTACCACAAAATATCGCAAATGTAATTTTTTTTTCTTGTATTAATATGGTTGGTTAAGGTTTGCAAACATACAGTGGGTAAGTGATATGTATTTTTCTTTTGGACCAACGTCATGCAACCAAAATTTAATGTCTAATTATGGAAGAAATGTTTTGAAGGAAACAATATGGCGTTGTGTGTATTAGCATAACCACCCGGCGTTGCTCGGGTGTCAGAGGCAGGGACAGATACACGACCCCGCTAGGGTTTACCGGCTCAATGGGGGCCGCAGCTCGTTCTGGCGTACACAGTGGTTTTAGTTGGGCACTGAAGGGCATCCCTGCCAAATTTCGTGCAGCTCCATAGAACAGTGTAGAATTTAATAGAGAACAAACATACTTACATAAAAACAAACATACAAATTTCGACTCGTATACAATGTAGATGCGAATGGAGGTTTTCCAGACCTGAGATCCTTTCTCTTTGAAATATCTTTGGNGGACCAACGTCATGCAACCAAAATTTAATGTCTAATTAGGGAAGAAATGTTTTGAAGGAAACAATATGGCGTTGTGTGTATTAGCATAACCACCCGGCGTTGCTCGGGTGTCAGAGGCAGGGACAGATACACGACCCCGCTAGGGTTTACCGGCTCAATGGGGGCCGCAGCTCGTTCTGGCGTACACAGTGGTTTTAGTTGGGCACTGAAGGGCATCCCTGCCAAATTTCGTGCAGCTCCATAGAACAGTGTAGAATTTAATAGAGAACAAACATACTTACATAAAAACAAACATACAAATTTCGACTCGTATACAATGTAGATGCGAATGGAGGTTTTCCAGACCTGAGATCCTTTCTCTTTGAAATATCTTTGGTTTAGTTGTATGGTGTATCAATGTAATAAGCACAAAAGTTGTAAATTGGTACTTATCATTGAGTTGGTATCAATGAGTTGGGTCAACACTATGTAACCAACATTATGCCAACAATGGATACTAACATAATTATTAGGAAATAATACCATAATTTGGCTTATTTGCTTAAGAGGTGCGTTTTTTAACACACAATATCTTATTAAGAATATTATTTGTTGCTCCTTGGTTGTTTAAGAGTTGGAAAACTTACTGTCGGCATTTGGTACGAATACTTTTGTATGGGCCAACATTGTACAACAAGCGTAATGTCACTAATACAATATAATTGTTTATATGGGAAAAAAATTGCTGCAGCCTATTAAAACTTTCCAAATGTAACTTTCCTTTAAACTGAGTTTCATTCCTTTAGTGTTTAAACAACGATGTAAACATAGCAGATCGTGATGGATATTTCTTGTTATTCTAGACTAACATTGCATTACAAATATGTTCGAATATGATACTATAATTGATATCCCATTTTAGTTTAACCAAGTTAGTTTTATCAACTAACTTCGTTAAAATAAAGTATACCGATATATTATTAATTTTATTTGCATGATTGTTTTTTTATATTTATAACATAGACATATTATAACATTAAAAAGCGTATAGTTGGCTGTATATTAGTTAAAAGTTGAAAAATATACTGTGTTTAACAGGTAGGTATTCGTATGTTTGTCCAATGCCTCCAGCTGTTGGGGTTTGGTCGATTAGTTTGGAAATAGGTTGTGTCGAAATCCAAATACAGAAGTAAGCTGTTTTGAAATAATATAAAAAACTTAACGCCAATCCATGATTATATTTAAGAAATATATTATGTTAACATATATACTATATTAATAAAAAAAATTTGATTTAATTTTAAATTGAAATATGTAAACCAAATTCTTTAAGCGAAAATTTATATAATTCAAGCATAAATTACTCATTAAGGTAACTAGGACCTATGTGAGGTATGTATTTACGAAGGTATTAATAGCAGAATATGTATTACGTTAACAGTTGAAGTTTCGTTGTCATGTTGATATGTTATGGTGGGCCGTAGGTCGTGTTGGAATAACAACTGGCATATGCCAGTTTTAGTTTTCGCTATATATTTTTATACACATGTAAAAAAAAATTATCCTATGATATTGCCCATAATTTTATACATATCTAACTTTGACACAACAGAAGGTTTAGAAAGAAAACGTATATGCCATACTGGAAAATGTTTAAGGCATAACTACAACTACGCCAGTTTATTGGATTTATACTACCATAGCAAGCAAAGAAATAACACAGGCGCCTCAAGATATTCTCTATAATTAGAAATATTCTCTACCATATGCGGTAAAGAATTTTCAGTTTATTTTAATTAAAAATAATATCTCTATAAATGAAAGTCAGTAATTATTATTTTCTCTTTATTACTTTAATTTTCTGCCTTGATTTACATAACAGCAATTATAGTTTATGTGAATCGCCCATTCATTTTATAGGGTTTTACTTAAATGACTAAAATTTAACACACAAATATAATAATAACTTTTGAATGGTTTTTATGATTGTTAATTGTAATAATTGTTAAGGTTAATACATTTTTCTTTTGCATAATTTTTTTTTGTTTGTGTTAGAGTTATTTCGTGAGTTTATTTTTTGTTTTGTTCGTAACCCGTGGTGCACCGGATGAGAAGTTGCGTGTGTTGGCAGCCATGTCCTCGCTCCAAGGCCGGATTCTTGGTGGGAATTTCAAACAGGACGGAAGTTTCTGCGGTCACTGGGATTTCCCATCTGAAAATCCCCAGCACCCATCATAAGTTATTTATCTAGTTTTGTCCACCAGAAGTGAGTGATAATGTAAGGCAGCCACGGCAGCCATGAGGGCGATGACGCTGTATCAGTCAACTGACGCCACGCTTCGTGCACGGCCGGAGGAGCCACTAGAGGCTCAGACTTGCTATTACTCGATTTGTAAATTAACATTACTATTGTTTGACGTAACTTCCCAGTAATTATTCTGCACTTTTCACCGTAACACAGAGGTACTAATATTTGCCTACTGATAGAAGCTAGCTGGCATTCCCGTTAAAATTGTACAATAATTTTAGAATTATTCATTGGCAAAATTGTTATCATAAGTTTTTTGAAAAAAACATTTTAAAATAATTTTTTAATAATTATTTTGAGATTTTCAAAGAATAGCTACATTGTGGAAAGTAATTTCTTGTGTGCTTAAGTGAGACGAACTTTCGACTTTGAACTTTGGTAACGTAAAATTTTATTTTACTTTCTGAGAACATCTGAAGTTTTTCCTTTCTTTAATCACCACAAATTGAATTTTATAAAGAGGGCGATATTTAGAATATAATGTATGTTATCTATTATTTTATTCTTTTGATAAACCTCAAAATTTACCGTCAGCTTATTTTGCTTTTCATTTCATTTTCAATGAATAATATGAAGCATATCATTATTGGTCATATTTTATAGTTAGTTGCTTCCATGTCATTTCTGAGTGAATTCTGTGTGTCGATTAAAAGTGTTTAGTATTAAGCCTTTTAATGTTTGTGTTTTGTTTTGAAACAAGCACGTCTCGCTCAATCTGTATTTACACGCCTGACTATCCACACTGGTATCAAACAATTTCTCATCGCACCCAAATATTGAATAAAATTACATACTAATTTTCATTGTGAAATACTCACAAATCGTCACAAACCCACCACACCTACAGTAACAAACAAACGATTAGACCCTGTCACCACACACTCACCACTATCAACTGGGCAAATATACTTAACAAACACTAACCAACGTTGGCAGAAAGTTGTTTGTTGGCTAGCATCGTACATTCAATAACACATCCCTTGTCAACCATTGCCGGTATTGTAAAATGTGAGTACACCTTTAGTTCGCAAATAGCATGAAATAGGTTTGCGTACTACTACTAACACGAAGTTGGTCCAAGTTAGGCGGGAGTGTTATTTAGTTGGTCATACGAAGTTATTTTCTTAACGTTTGCCCAACCTTGGAGCAAAGTTTGGGCCACTGTTGGCTCAACAAAAGTTATTTCCTGAGGGTAACTGAAATATTCATTACAAAAGGTTTCCTGTAGCCTCTTTAACTCTGCGGTAATGTCAGTTGCATGTAAAACCAGATACAACTGTAAGGTTGTTGGATAACGTACACATATACAAACGAGCACTCTAAAACCTGTGGCTGTATTTAGTGTAGCATGTATACGAACACATCGATAACTCCGACCTTGAAAAAAAACACTCCAGATAAGATTGTAGAAATTCGAATACATTCATAAAAATCGGCTAGCATATTACATTACTGACTACGAACCCCATGTTGGATATCGGTGACCTTGAGTTTGTACCCATGACTTTGGATGACCTCGAATCCAAAAATTGCAAAATTGTTTCCAAAATTGCCAAAAAAAATTCATAAAAGGTGCTAAAAATATTTGTAAAATATAGCAAAATTACTTTAAAAATTTAATGAATTTTTTTAATAAAAAAATTAAAATATGCAGTATTTTGGCTTAGTGGGGATGAGCGACTGGAGCCGACCAGCCACTATGTTATGTCACCAAACCACCACATAAAATCTAAGTGACCTTGACCTTTGACCTTGGGACTATGTCCATGACGTTTAATAACATTAAATCCCAAAAATTAAAAATAATATATTTAAACATTATAAAATAGTATTTTAAGAAATTTATAAAAATATGTACATCTCCGGATGTTCCCGCAGCACCTTGTCAAGCAGACGACTAACCCTCACCAATGTTTCCCACGGGTTGATAACTTGAGTTCGCTTCGCCACCTAACAGTGTTTTTTATTGGTTGATTGCTCTTTCCACCAGAAGTGAGTGATAATGTAAGGCAGCCACGGCAGCCATGAGGGCGATGACGCTGTATCAGTCAACTGACGCCACGCTTCGTGCACGGCCGGAGGAGCCACTAGAGGCTCAGACTTGCTATTACTCGATTTGTAAATTAACATTACTATTGTTTGACGTAACTTCCCAGTAATTATTCTGCACTTTTCACCGTAACACAGAGGTACTAATATTTGCCTACTGATAGAAGCTAGCTGGCATTCCCGTTAAAATTGTACAATAATTTTAGAATTATTCATTGGCAAAATTGTTATCATAAGTTTTTTGAAAAAAACATTTTAAAATAATTTTTTAATAATTATTTTGAGATTTTCAAAGAATAGCTACATTGTGGAAAGTAATTTCTTGTGTGCTTAAGTGAGACGAACTTTCGACTTTGAACTTTGGTAACGTACAATTTTATTTTACTTTCTGAGAACATCTGAAGTTTTTCCTTTCTTTAATCACCACAAATTGAATTTTATAAAGAGGGCGATATTTAGAAGATAATGTATGTTATCTATTATTTTATTCTTTTGATAAACCTCAAAATTTACCGTCAGCTTATTTTGCTTTTCATTTCATTTTCAATGAATAATATGAAGCATATCATTATTGGTCATATTTTATAGTTAGTTGCTTCCATGTCATTTCTGAGTGAATTCTGTGTGTCGATTAAAAGTGTTTAGTATTAAGCCTTTTAATGTTTGTGTTTTTTCTTGAAACAAGCACGTCTCGCTCAATCTGTATTTACACGCCTGACTATCCACACTGGTATCAAACAATTTCTCATCGCACCCAAATATTGAATAAAATTACATACTAATTTTCATTGTGAAATACTCACAAATCGTCACAAACCCACCACATCTACAGTAAGAAACAAACGATTAGACCCTGTCACCACACACTCACCACTATCAACTGGGCAAATATACTTAACAAACACTAACCAACGTTGGCAGAAAGTTGTTTGTTGGCTAGCATCGTACATTCAATAACACATCCCTTGTCAACCATTGCCGGTATTGTAAAATGTGAGTACACCTTTAGTTCGCAAATAGCATGAAATAGGTTTGCGTACTACTGCTAACACGAAGTTGGTCCAACTTAGGCGGGAGTGTTATTTAGTTGTTTATACGAAGTTATTTTTTTAACGTAACTGAAATATTCATTACAAAAGGTTTCCTGTAGCCTCTTTAACTCTACGGTAATGTCAGTTGCATGTAAAACCAGATACAACTGTAAGGTTGTTGCATAACGTACACATATACAAACGAGCACTCTAAAACCTGTGGCTGTATTTAGTGTAGCATGTATACGAATACATCGATAACTCCGACCTTGAAAACAAACACTCTAGATAAGATTGTAGAAATTCGAATAAATTCATAAATAAAATTCGGTTAGCCTATTACATTACTGACTACGAACCCCATGTTGGATATCGGTGACCTTGAGTTTGTACCCATGACTTTGGATGACCTCGAATCCAAAAATTGCAAAATTGTTTTCAAAATTGCCAAAAAAAAATTCATAAAAGGTGCTAAAAATATTTGTCAAATATAGTAAAATTACTTAACAAATTTATAAATTTTTTTTATAAAAAAATTAAAATATCCAGTATTTTTGGCTTAGTGGGGATGAGCGACTGGAGCCGACCAGCCACTATGTTATGTCACCAAACCACCACATTAAATCCAAGTGACCTTGACCTTTGACCATGGGACTATGTCCATGACGTTTAATAACATTAAATCCCAAAATTTAAAAATAATATATTTAAACATTATAAAATAGTATTTTAAGAAATTTATAAAAATATGTACATCTCCGGATGTTCCCGCAGCACCTTGTCCAGCAGACGACTAACCCTCGCCAATGTTTCCCACGGGTTGATAACTTGAGTTCGCTTCGCCACCTAACAGTGTTTTTTATTGGTTGATTGCTCTTTTCAAGTGTGAAGTGGTTACGAGAGTGCAGGGTGCCTACCGTCGACGATAAGGAATCGATTCATCGGATGCTCGAGAGTGCTCAGCCTCGCTAGTTGAAGAGCATCTCTGCTTAAGATCTCCTTGCACGCATATTGTGTATTCTTCAAAAATAGGTAAAACTACCATTTCCATGGGTCTAATCACTCTATCCTTGCATCTGCCAGGTAAAACTGTGAAATTATTTGAAAACTAAATATTTTACCAAATTTTCTTATTCGTGCACATAATTATTGAAAAAATTAAGAACTTTAGTGTTCATGAATGTTTTCGTAAAAAATTGTAATTCAACGTAAAGACATAAATTTTTTCCGTCCGTCGTTGCCAACTTCACCGGGCTCGTGAGAGTCAGTGCGTCTATTGCATTACACGCAGGTAGGGGCAGTGGCATTTCTCAGAGGTTGGTTACCAAAGTGATCAATTAACCGTGAAGAGAGGTCTATGGTAAATGGCAACTGCGCCTGAGAACACCATTTGTGTGATTGTGGAGTGTCATCGACGTCTCCCGCACCAGTCAGCCTAGACTGCTGGTCGCGAACTGGAAATATCCCAGAAAAAGCTTGGCATGTTTTGCGACGATGACATTTGAAAGCGTACAGGGGCGGATTGTGATTTTCAGTGGTTTGCGGCGAGAGGGAGGGAATGGGATGTCTACTTCTCCATCGTGCAGCTACAGGTTTAGACTTTAGATTCATGGCATGGGAAGGAGACAGTGTCTCGTCACAATTAAAAAAAAAAACATTATTCAATCAATAAAAAAAATTAATATTTTTTTACACAATCGTGAAGTATTACATTCCGGGTTTGAAACATCTGCAGGGATTTTTTAAATGTGATATTTTGATATTTGAGGCATGACGCGGGGAGGGGGGGCGGTGGTGGTATAATATCACCTCCAGTTGCCCTCTGGATACGTAACAATTAAAATTTATAATTCTAAAGTCGGAGACATAGAGTGCAACCCAGACAGTTGGTTCAGGAAAAGAAACGCAACATGAGAAAAATTACGATTACGCTGTGCGCTTTATGTGGCGAAGCTGCATGCTACTTAGTGGGAAGGCGAATCGTACGTTGTTCTTGTATGTGTCATGGGAAATATAAATGTGCCAGTCAAATCCAAGAGCGATTCGCGAAACGATAACGACTTCTGTGTTATGGCCTTTGATACAGTGACCTGCATTTCATTCACACACGAATATATAATGTTAGGCTTTATAATGACGAATGTTTGGTCTGTAACGTAAAACGGTTGTACATACATATGTTGGGATCTATCAAGACACAAACAAACGTGTATTATTAGCAGAAATTCTGCATGCGACTGCGGAATATTTTGGCTGGGTTCCAGTACGTTATCTCAGTGATCGTTGTTTTATTCGTGTGCCAGGAAATTGTGTCGAGGTCGTGACGTAAACTGTCGCTGTTCGAATTCACAACAAAAGCACGTATGCACACTAGAACATAACCTTCAGCCGAGGGAGCGAGGGACACGAATCGCATGCCCTTCTCAAGGATAAACTGTTTTCCGATATGCAACTGTTAATTTTTTTTTTTTTTTAATGTTTACAACTTTGCACGAACGCGGAAGATACTTGCTAACGTCAAAAACATAAAATGAAACTTGCGCAAAGTGAAGTTATACAGAATAAACTCGAGGTGGAAGCGAACACAGGCGTCCGAATTCGCAAACGAATATTCCTCATGATGATAACAAGGGCTCGAGACGGGAAGGGATCATGGGCTCGTTGCACTTGAGTCGAACACAGCCTTAGTCACCATAATGAGTGGTGTCTCCCAACATGTGAAGTATTTCCCAAGTGAAAATTTTGGGCAGCTCTGAAAAACGATGGCTTAAAGGTGTTGGAACCTAAAAAATTAATAATTTCATTTTTGTAACAAACTTTATTTTCCTTCGAATAAAAAAAATGTGCACATTGTATTTTTTAAATAATTTAATGTCAAATTAATATTTTTTCTGCTTTTCGCAGCCATAATAACAAATACTAAGTTGAACACATTAATTTACAAAATAAATTAACGCCATGGGCTACCATGTGACATATACGTCATCACCAAATAAATATGAAAACATTATAAAATAAAAACATGTTTTGCATATTTTTAACTTTTTGTCAATGTATGAACTGTTATTTGGTGATTTCATATACGTCACACGGTAGGTAGCCCATGGCGTTAGTTTACTTTGTAAATTGTTTAATTTCTACAATTTAGTTAATATTTTATATTATATCTGCAGAAAAACAGAAAAAAATGTAATGTTATTACATATAATGCAAACAAGTTTAACAATGTTTGGTACAAAAATAAAATAATTTATTTTTTGGGGTTGAACACCGTTAAGAGCCGATGAGTCTGAAGTGAGGTGGAAATGGACTAGCGTCGGGATGCAAGGGCGGGGAAACGGGAGATCCCCGAGAAAACACACCGCTGGCCGGCACGGTTCGCACGGGCGAAAATCCGGGAGCAACCCCACTGGTAATGAAACCATAGTGGAAGGCGAGCGCTCTAGCCGCTACACCACCGCGGCTACCTCCGCTTATTGGACGTTGTTTTGTCATTGTTATTTCCAACTTTTCGGAAGCCCTACTAAAGTTATACTTTCAGTATATTCCTTCTTGTTCAAACAAAGCTAGAAAATTACAGCAAAAGTACAACGCACAACATTCGTGCGCATTCGGTTAAATAATATTTTGCTCAAGAACTATTTCTTACTAGGCATTACCAACACACCTAATTTCTCACTGGTATTATTCTAATTAATTGTAAAAGAAATATTATAAGATGTAGATTAAATAAAAATAACAGAAAAATGTATTAAATTTTTTTTAAATATTAACAGAAGCATACAACGCTAGTAATAAATGTCAAATGTAGGATAAAACCAAACATGTTATACATGGGGTGATTTTTCAAAGGTTTGATTGAACATGCGCGAAGAAACCGCAAATATACTATACAGCGTAGATCGGTAAAGTTGCTTCCTGAGCACATTCTAGTGTACAGCACACTGTAACTGATATGTTTAAATAGAATGTGCTGCAGAATTGGTTATTTCAAAACGAATGAGGTTGAGGTGACAATATTCACCATCCAGACGTGGAACGCCGCTGCTCGCAGTTTTACCAAAGAGGCGCGTCACCTTCAGACATGTCCTGTCACTGCATGGTCTTACCGCGCTCACACAAGCAAGTTGCGTTCCTGCACGGCCGCGGTGGTGCATTGGTCAGACTACTAGCCACACGCCAAGGCGAACAGGCTTCGATTCCCGGCGGGGCAGCCTCCGGATTTTCGCGCACGTGGGAATCTCGTGCCGACCAGTGGAGGGTTTTCTCGAGGATCTCTCGTTTCCCCCGCCCTTTACATTCCCGCGCTGCTCCATATTCACCTCGCTTCACATTCGTTGGCTCTCGAGACCTCGATGTTAATCACTCCACTACACTGCGTTCAGCTACTGGCGATGCCAACAACGCATTGCTTGAGCTCACGGCGGATAAAAGCTCTATCTCTCGTGAAACACACGTTGGACACCTTTCAAGGGTTCTGCTTGCAGCTATCTCGAGCGTTCCAGGCCTCTAAACACGTGATCTCTAAGGCCGACTGTTAGTCGCCCGCCACTTGTTTCATCGCCTCTACGCGCAAGTTGCTAAATTTGCGCGCGGTCTTTCCGTCGGTGACTCACTTGTATAGGCTATTCACGGTAAAGCGAGCACTTTTGAAAGTCCTCTCATTTGAAATAACAGCCAATAAATATATTTTATTGTAGCCTTAGACGTTAACTTCCGATTGCGGTGGAATATATACACTGTGTTTATTGCTTACATGGCATTTTTAAATTTATAATGATTGTTAAACGATAAAAAAAATGGCTGAAAGGAAAAGTAACTAGTGTCTCAAAATTGCTCACTTTTCCGTGAACAGCTTAACCGTGACTTTAAGGGGTTATCCTATATTCTTATGGCCCTAACAATGACGTGTGCCTAAAGACAACTTGAAGTTTCGGTACAGAAAATTCAGCAGCTAAAACTGATTCTGATAACGCCCGGTTTACGCATTTTCACACCCTAAAAAATTATCATTGGAGTTGAAATGAGAATATCAAACTTGTCTTTGAGCACGAGACCTGTCTTTGTATGTTTTTCGTTTCTAGACTACCCTACAGAATATCCAACTGCTTCTAGAGTGGAGTGGAGAGATTTGGCTGTGTTCTTAACCTCGATGAAGTTGAAGCGAGGTGGATATGGATCAACTACGGAAGGTAAGAGCGGGGGAAACGGGAGATCCCCGAGAAAACCCAACGATCATCGAAATCGTCTAACACGATTCCCTATGCGAAAATCCCGGAGCGACTCCGCCGGGAGTCGAACCCGGTTAGCCTAGGTGGGAGGCGAGTAGTCAGACCACTACACCACCGCGGCCCCTAACTGATTCTGGATCCCGTGTTTTCTACCAACCGTCTGCAAATAACTTGATGCGCTAGACAGGAGGAGCCCGATTCACTCACATCAAGTTGAACAATACAGAAATTATTTTCCTGCACAGCCGCCACTTCTCCTCTACAAGTCAATCTGGAAAAGCTGCGGCTTGAAGCGGCGTCAGCTATTTTCAATGCTGTACTCATACATTTGATATTTTGAAATGTTCTCAAGTCTTTGAGTTATTATGTGCATGTTGTTTGCCCACATTCTTCATGACAGAATGTACTCTCGCTTATATGTAAAACAGGGAAATATGTATGGTGTTATCACTGACTAGAAAAAAAAATGTTTTGCAACTTGAGGTGGCGATAAAGTAGCGGTTAGATCACTCACCTTCAAAAAAGGCGAAAAGGGTTCGATTCCCGTCGGGGTCACTCCCAGTTTTCGTAGAAATCGTGCCGGACGATGCCCCTGTTCGGCTGGTTTTCTCGGGGATCTCCGGTTTCCCCCACCCTTGCATTCCGGCGCTGCTCTATACACACCTCTTTTCACCCTCATCGGCTTTCAGGACCCCGTTTTTAAGAGCCACCATAATCACACCACTCACTCCGCGCCATGTTTTGCACGCCTGGAAAAAAAATTTGATGCGCAATATAAAATTACTCCCATTACACTAGAAACAAATATTTAATTCCTAAATAAATATTTGACAATTTTTAACGATTTTATTGCACTGTGTATTGCGTCATAACATCGCAATCACAAGTTCGAAGTTCGTGATTCATAACTGTATAGATAAGATTTGAATAAAAAATTTAATTACTAAGTATGAATGCCTATGTTTACTTTGAGCTTGCTGCAGAAATGCAACAAAGATAACATGTTTGGTTGGGCTGAATAAGCAACGACAGGAAAAATATAAGCTACCGTGATAAGACGCAAATATAGACTTTTTTAAAAATATAATTTCGTCTAATTGATTCTTTGTGCGAAACGCAAAAACGTATCTAAAATATTTTAGCATAACTGCCACTTTTTTTTTTCAAATTGCTCCCAAGAATTCACGTGTAGTAATTAAGGATAGGAACATTTTGCAAATTAATTTCAGGACAAGATAGACTTGAAACGCGTGTACGTGGACGTTGCCTTCGTAATTTGATCACAATTTATTAGACACGCCCTGGACGACTCTGAGCCAATTGCGGACTCGTGAGGAAACAAGTAGCGAATACCATCCTGCCAGGTGTGGCTAGTCTCTGGGGCAGCAGCCAATCAACAAACATCTGAGGTTCGACTTCACACAGAACTGTGGAGTCTAGCAAACAGGTAATGGCATTCGTGAAACTTTCCTGTATTTAGTAATGAGGTTATACATCGATATGATGACTGGAAAATCACAAATAGGCAAATGTGATGCACAGAATTTGGGTAGTACACGAGCGTTTGTTGGTGCCGCGGTGGTTGAGCGGTTATAATGCTCGCCTCCCACCAAGGCGAACCGGGTTCAATCCCCGGCCGGTTCACTCAGGATTTTCAAAAGTGGGAATCGTATCGGACGATGACGCTGGTCGGCGGGTTTTCTCGCGGATCTTCCGTTTCCCCCGCTCTTTCATTCCGGTGCTGCTCCATTCTCACCTTGTAATGTTTCTTGTGCGGAGACTCAAATTGAATTCGCAAAAAACATTAGCTTGAAATTCTGAATTGAAAAGAATAAAAGGTTCGTTTATAAAAAGAGCGCCAGAAGTAAGTACATAAAGGACGAAGATGTAAACTGTTCACTGAAGATTCATTGCCGTTTCTTCTACAATATCGGCATACAAAAATGTTTACCACCCGCGGCAGTAAAAACAAGAAAGAATCGCAGTCTGATATAATTCACTTGTAAATCTTCTCACTGCGAGGATAATTATACTACGAAGGCGGGAAAGAGACACTACTTTCTCTCCTGGCACCCGAATGACTCCTCACTCCGGCGGAAATGAATGTAACAGATTCAGGTTAGTCCAAAATGATGAAAGAAGCCTGCCGGCGTGAGTTACAATGGCCACTCGCTGCTCCTCTCTGAGCGAGCGCTTCTCGGCTACCGTTACTGTGTTACTATTGCATGGCAAGGGTCGTGCCTGCTATACATATCGATCGGAAGTCTCGTCATCTGAGCACTGCCCAATCGTGGCATCGCGTGGTGCGGTAACGTCTACAAATAGCATACAAACACGGACGTGGCTCTGGAAACATAGTGTTACATTCACGTGGTGGGTCATGTCAGCCATATGTGACCACCTGCACTTTCCTTATTTCACCATGTAGCGCAACATGGCGGCTACGTCTCAAGCTGACTTACCCAATGAAAAAGTGCAATGTCATCCTATGACGTCTGCTACTACTGTCGAATGACTCAAATAAAATAATAAATTCGGAAAAAACGAAAATATATAAAATGCATACAAATTATTATTGCCATAATATTCTAAATACTAAATGTGCCTATGTTTCTAATTGTGAACCCACCATAATAAATCTAAATTCATCACACAATAAAAACGTGTTTCAAGCTCGACGAAAAGATGCACCTGGCAGTACATGAGTGGCTATACCTGAAGTCAAAATATTTTTCTCGACGTATCCATAAAGTACGTAAGTAGGTCTACTGAAAAAACTGTATTGTCCTACAGTACTAAATACTTAATTACGGAAATAGAGAAAAATTAAATATTTCCCGAATGCATCAATTACTATATGCTGCAACATCGCAACCTCACTTCACCCTCATCGGCTCACAAGACCTCGCTGTTAACAGACGCCAAAATCTATTAACCCACTCACGAGCGTTTGTTAAGACATTCAAGAAAACTCCTTACCTGAACTTACGCTAATTAACTAACGTAAGAACAGCTTTAACTGCCCGTGATTTCGAGACAAATTATCACAACAATTTTCTTGTAGGCGTAATATCGACTATAACATTTCTGTAGGCTCATATATTTACCTTTTATTTCAATAAATACTCCACCAATCACTATCAAATTCTCTGTACAAAGGCCTACAAGATTACATTCTCTAATTATTAGATTACCTTACCAACGTTAACTAAATACACATTGTTATGAGATTGCAACCACGCGATCGCATTCTCACAGACATAGGACTGGTAATTGGGACACGAGCCGAGCGCCCGAACCACAATACAAGGAACCGCCTCCAACAGGACGGGAGGCCTTGGAGTTGGTTAGTCAACACGCGCCCAGTACTAAGGCTGGAAGCACGGCGGACACGGCCTTGTGTCCTTGGTCGCCGAGATGAAGACGCCGGGAGATGGAGACTGCCAACCACCGTAATGCGTCTACAGTCATCAGCCTTCGGAGCTAACATTCACGCGAAGACACTAAAAAATGTTCCGTGGCTTAGTTAAATTATATTGAACATTTTTTTTTATCTTTCTGAGCCCCTCCGATTTAATTTATATTTCATGTAACGAGTTGTAGCTAATATTTAAACAATACAACGATAACCTAACCGACCTACTTCGTTCTATCTCTGAGTACTACGCATCCCCTAAATAATTAAATGTGCAATTTAAACTAAACATAAAATTGTAACAGCATGTAGAGGAATATGGACTTATTAGTTAAATCAACCACTTCTTGTTTGACGCCATATTCTGTGTCAACAAAGCTATGCAACGCCATACGTTAGTAACAAATTTCTTTCATTTACTAAATAACTCATACTGCTAAATTCCTTCCAAGAACTGGTAAGACAAGTGCATTTTTGTTAATGGTAAACCGAGCACGATGCATCGCGGTACACAAGGCGCAAGTATTGACACTTTTATATCGACCTTTCCACGCGCTATTTACAGGCTCAAGGTCATTGAATTGTCTGTTAATATTTACATAATATTATTGTAGTTATGTTTCAATAATATTTTTTTTTATATCTCCTATATTTACATTTAATTTTAAATAAATATTTGTTAAAATCACTAGTTTACTGTTTACGTATCACAAAAACATCAAACCTCCACCAGTTCAGTTAAAATGGTAGAAAAAAGACTCAAAATAATAAGGAATAATTAAAATAATATGCACGTTTTAGCTTAATTAAGTTAATTTCGTTATTGCGTATTTAATACAGGTTCAGAATAATTAACAAACCTTAGCTTATATTTAAACTAATATTTTCGTCGTGTTGGCTGGAAGGGTGGGGAAACGGTTTGGCGTAGATAAATGCGTTCGTTGCAATTTTTAATTATTTAACTGTCATCATGGTTTTATATCTGTTAATTTTGTGTTTTGTCTATTAGAAATTGTGCGATAATAATCATAAATAACGTGAAAACAACGAAAAAAAAAAAAAATGTGTAAATGATGTAATACAAGTTTTCTATAAATCGGGCAGAATAAACCAACGTGAATACAGTTCCGGCGTGCGCTTTGAGAAAAGAGGGATAATTCAAGTGGGCAAAGCTGCCATAGAGTATTTAAGAATACAGATGTGAAACAGCCGCTTATTCCGCGAACTCTCGCCGCACACGCTAGCAATATGGCGTCACTAGCCAGCAACATGTCGGAACGTCTTTCACCAATCAGCGCCTGGTAACGTACTCGCCAGCCTGTAGCCCAGCCAATAGGAAAGCTAACACAGGCTACAGTAGGCAATCAGACTCAGGTACCCTTACCAGAGCCTCGTACAGCCAATCAGAGGATGAGTACACTAACGTCAAAGGAACTGCCACGTCGTTCGTCTCCATTTATCAACAGAATTCCGAATAATTCAAATTACCAAATTGATTATTATCGATTAATCACAGGTTCGTCGAAATAGTTCCAAACGTCTAGACGGTCGATAAATATATTCTGAAGTTATTAAGTAAACTCTAAAATAGAAGTATTTCTCAACCAAAAACTAACCAATTTCCGAAAAATAACAGTTGCACTTATTGTTTCATAGTACGATGTTACAAGAAATCATGTTTGTGCATGCGTATTGTTTAAAGCCTGTGTATCACTATGAAAGTTGAAGTTTCCTTGGAAGGTTCCATACAAGCCTCCATAGCCGCTGGTATGAATTGTTATAAGTAAGATTTAACCGACAGCTGGCCGTTTTCATGAAGTTTTGGTAACAGGGCGTGTTCAGTTTTTGGTGGAGGGTTTTCAACAAAGTGGAAATTTTGGCCATTTAGAGAGAGGGTGAATGTAGTGCACGTCTATTGGCGATAACCGTCAATTTAGTTTATTTGTATAGCTTTAGTTTTCGGAAAGGTCGATAATGCCATTAAACAAAAGTGTAGTGATTATCAAACAAAACAACACGAAAACGTTGTCTATTTTCGCTGTAAAAACGTTATGTCAAAATTTCATTAAATATCCATATTTATTCAGCACAAACAGTTTCAACATTTACAATGACAAAGCAATGATCTCGTGCAGTAACGACTATTGCAGGAGCTAAGATGTCCCTGGAAGCGCAGCTACATAAGTCAGAACAGAGCACATGTGCGCACATTTACTCGTGCGGTGGCAAATATCGTGGTGTAATTTATTCCTTAGATACCTCACTACCTGCTTGCACACAGACTCGGGCAGCAGGTATTGTGCAACCTTCTACCACAGCTTGTAGAGAACATTATATCGTGGCACACGCGCTACGGTAAACTATATCAAACGTCTCAACGTCGCATCCGAGGAAGCGTTGCGATGGCGATAGAAAATAGAAAACTTCGCACGCGTTCTTTTTCCTGAGGATTATAAGCGGTTACTATAGTGTTTTAATTCATTGGATTGGATAGGGTTAATTGAAGTTCCCCAGTGTTATGCCTGAAGGCTTATAAGGAGAAGGCTTACAAACGAACTCATGACCTGAATTAAACTAACACCCATGCCTTACCTGGGATTCTAACCTAGAACCTCCCGCACACCAGACCGGCGGCGCACCAACCGACTGCGCCACGGGAGGTCGGCGTGTTTTAATAGAGCAATCTGCTCAGAAGAACAACAGCGCTGTCAATATAGTTTAAAACACTGTTTTAAAGGAGAGTAAATATAGCAAACCGTAGGAAACTTACCGCGATTTTTGCTGACTTTGTGTCTGAGTGTGTGTCTGCATGTGTGTCTGCGTGTGTGTGCCCCCCCTCCCTTTTTTCAATTTTTGAAAGCGTGGACCACATCTCACCAAACTTAGTACACATGAAGTAATTAGTAAGGAAACCTGACGTTTATAGTTTTTGACCACGTGGGTCACTTACTTTCGAAATGACTGCCATTTAAAATTTTGGGTGATGTCATATCTCGGGAACTATTCAATCGATTTAAACCAAATTTTGTACTCTGGCAGAGAACTGTGTAGGCATTAAATTGTGGGATGGAAATTGTTAGTCAACCATTTTAAATATATCACCAAATAAAGAAATAAAGATTTTTCATTATATCTCGAAAACTGTTAAACCTAATCTCACACAATTTGGAAAGTAATAATTACAATGAAAGGTCAAGTAAACGCAAGCATTTGAACTTGATTAGGTACTCACTTTCAAAATGGCAGCGATAATTTTTTTTTAGGTTTATTTGGAATATCTGCCATACCATTTAAACCATTTTGAGCAAATTTTTTATAGGTGCATCATATATACAGACACACAAAAACTTTTTTTTGGCCATTTTGGAAGATAGCGCCATACGAATAAATAAAGTTATTATGTTACAGCTCGGTAAAAATTTTTACCGATTCCTACCAAATTTGTCGAACAAATAGTACTGATGTAGATGATGTTTAGTGATATGTTTTAAGTATGCCAGACACTTATTTTAAAAATGGTGACCATATAGCCAGTTAAGCTTAAAATGCTATATCGTCGAAATTATGTAATCAATTCCAACATAACTTTGTAATTTGGCAGTAGATATTACATATGTCAACTGCATCTACACGAAGAATATTTTCTAGGCCATTTTGTAAGATAACACCATGCGAATAAATAAAGTTTGTTGTGATATCTCGGGAAACCATTGACCAATTCCTATCAAATTTGGTAAACAAGCAGTGCTGTGGAAGATGATGCAAAATTGTATATGTTAATTATATCAGATATTTATTTTCAAAATGGCGCATTATGAATTATTTTAACTTTAAATGCTATATTGTGGAAACTATGTAATTATTCCCAACTTATTAGTATATGCTGGCAGTAGATAGTATAACTATCAACTGTATCTACACCAAGCAACCTTGTCCGCCATATTGTAAGATAGCGCAATAATAAATTATTATGTCATATCTCAGGAAACAATTGATATTCCTATCAAATTTAGTAAACAAGTAGTACTGAGGCAGATTATGTTAAGTTGTATGTTTCAATCATGTCAGATACTTATTTTATAAATGGTGGCCTATAGTTATTTTTAACTTACAATGCTATATTGTCGAAACCATGCTATCAACTCCAACTTAACTTTGTATACTGTCAGCAGGTATTACAACTATCAACTGTATCTACACGAGGCATTTTTTCCCCTCAATTTTGTACGGTAGTAACACGCGAAAAAAAGTTTTTATGTCATAACTCGGGAAACCATTGACAGATTCTTACCAAATTTGGCAAATGAATAGAACTGCAGCAGGTGGTGTAAACTGGTATGTTTTAAACAGATCAGGCACTGATTTTCAAAATAGCGGCTATACAAATATTTTAGCTCAGTATATTTTATCAACAAATTTCAACTTAAGTTTTTAAGCTGGCAGTGCCTATTACAACCATCAAATATGTATATGCAGAGACTAATTTCTCTGCCATTTAGTATGATATGTATGATATAACTTATTAAGAATAAAGTTTTTACCTCATGTCTTAGGAAGCAATCAACCCGTTCTTACAAAATTTGGTGAAGATGTTGTACTGTGGCAAATCGTATTAATATATGCATTTTTTAACAATGACACACTTATTTTCAAAATGGCGGCTATATAATCATTTTAGTTTTTGTGCTATATCTACGAAGTTTTGTAAACTATTTTAACTTAACTTTGTATGTTGGCAATATATAATCATCGAACGTGCTACTACACTACATTTTTGTCCTCCATTTACGGAGATCGCCATATGAAAATTATGGATGTTTTATGTCATATCTCGAAGACCAATCAACCGATTCCCACATAATGTTACACTGGAACATTTCGACTAATTTGTATCAAATTTTGGACACTATAAATACTACAGAAGTCCATGTAATCTTTCATTAACTAAATGGGTCAGACAACGATGTTCAAAATGGCGGGATCATAAATAATTGATTTAAGTTAGTCTTATATATTAAACAATTTAACCATATTCTACCAAATTTTGTATGTAGACTCTATACATAAGAATCATAGTATAAAGAGCCTCTTTTTTTTTATTTGTACGATAGCATCAAATAAGAAAATTAATATATTTGGCTTATATCAAAGACCAAGGAACCTATTTCCACAAAATTCATCACACAAGTAGTGCTATCGTAGGCCATGCAAACTTACATGTTTTAAGTGGCTCAGTCACTTATTTTCCAAATGACTGCCCTCTAAATTTTCAGTTTAGTAAACTCTATAATTTGAAACATTAGACTGCTCAAATCCGAAGTTGACGCCCTGAATCCAAACCTCCATAATGCAGCGCATTGCACGCTAGCTTATTGTACGAGGTTTTCTGGTTTCAAGTCCCGGGTAAGGCACCTATGTATTTGTAATTGTCTCACTAATATTGCATACGTTTTTTGTTTCATTTCTAATGTTTTTGCTTTCAAAGAAAAGTCAAGGCCTATCTACCAACTCAGCTTTTAAAAACTTATTAATGAATTAACTGCGCCCATATTGAGGAAAGTAGGTTTTTTAGTTATGCCAGTAAATTCTTTTTTAAAAATGAGAATATACATCACTGGTTACAGTGAGAACCATTATAATACTAGACAATGCACATAAGGGCTATGTGCGGATGAGAAATGGTACTGTTGCTAGCCTCTACATTCCAAAAAATTACTTTTACTAATGCGCAGGTGTCAAATGTTGGCTTTGCAGGAGGCAGTCGATTTTTCAGGCAGAGTTTTGAATAATAACGGTATACACAAGTAAACGTGTTGCTCGCGTGATAAAGTACAGAGTAGGAAGAGTGTTATTTTAACTGTTCAGTTAAATAACGGCCATTTCTAGTACGAAGACAGCCGTACGAGTCGAGATAACACTAGTATAGTACGTCTGATGCGTATTTGCCGAGCAGTTGTGTATTAACTGTTATCTCGCGTTGTGAACGACGCGAAGGCCGATGGCATCCGGCTCGGTAAAAATGGTTTACGAGGTCAAGTTGCTCACACATAACAAGTTATAATAAAACAGACATATCTTAAAGCAGATGCTAGATGAACGGGCACTAAACTAATTTTAGTAAAACAGTTCATCATTATTGCAATAGAACACTAAAAAAATAAAACAGTTTAAGGGTAACAAAAACTATATTGTCGTGACCACAAAATCTTTTCCTAATACAGACATTACAAAATATTGTCTGGCCTCAAACCGATTCAGTGCGGTTTTAAAATTCTAGCAGCTATACAGGTTAGTGTAGCTCAAAAAGTTGCTTTGCGGGTTGAGGAATTATATATACGGTTTAATGTCTGGTGTGTAGCAGGATAGGTGAATATATAAGCGTCAGTTTTTATTTCTGACAACCATTGAAAGCATACATCACGATATCCAAACCAGGAATCGAACGCGGGTCCTCTAAAATGCGAGTTAAATGTGCTACCATTGCTCCATCCCGTTTGGCGTCGCAGAATTTGACTCGAGACTACGCATATCATAAATATAATAAGTAGCATACCCGCCAAATTTTGAGCACTTGACCTCACGGGAGATTGGTTTTGTGGAATCGTTTATGTATAACTAGGGACAGGTGCTTGTTTCCTTGCAGGTTTCTTAAGCTGGGTCCACAACAACCCCGTCCGTCCGTCAGTAACCCGATTGTTTTGTCGTCCGTCAGTCATCAGCTTGTTTGTCGCCCGTCAGTCATCCGCTTGTTTGTCGTCCGTCACTCATCCGCTTGTTTGTCGTCCGTCAGTCATCCGCGTATTTGACGTCCGTCAGTCATATACTTGTTTGTCGTTCGTCAGTCATCCTCTTGTTTGTCGTCCGTCAGTCATCCGCTAGTTTGTCGTCAATCAGCCATCAGTTTGTTTGTCGTCCGTCAGTCATCCGCTTGTTTGTCGTCCGTCACTCATCCGCTCTTTTGTCGTCGTCAGTCATAGACTTGTTTTTCTTCCGTCAGTCATCAGCTTGTTTGTCGTCCGTCAGTCATCCGCTTGTTTGTCGTCCGTCAGTCATCCGCTTGTTTGTCGTCCGTCAGTCATCCGCTTGTTTGTCGTCCGTAGGGAATAGACTTGTTTGTCGTCCGTCAGTCATCCGCTTGTTTGTCTTCCGTCAGTCATCCGCTTGTTTGTCATCCGTCAGTCATCAGCTTGTTTGTCGTCCGTCAGTTGAAAGCGATTCACAATAATCCGTCATCTGTCAATCCTTCTATACGACCAAATTCCGGTATGACAACTTAACATCGTGATCTTTCTTTAACTGCGGGTATGCTTGGGTTGAAAATACGTTTTCAAGAGAGAAACATCTTGGGGAGTCAATTTTTTTACGTGATAAGATTTTATACTGAATTGTTGATTACATTTTAAATTCTTGAATTTACCGCCAAAGTTCCAACACTTCTGCCATTTCATTTAAAATTGAATTTTAAAATGAAAATAATATAAAAACCTAATAAGATAGTGCTTTTATTTTATAAGACAGTGTACACCTGTCCTGCATTCATTTTCTTAAGAATATCCGTCATTAATTCGTTCGTAATTTGATGCAAAAAGGCGAATAATTATAAATATGGCGTAGGTGGTGCAGAACATAATGCATGTAGTTTTGCAGCCACAGCAAATTATTTACTTAGTACAATACGAATTTCAAATAAAAATTTTTTGGCAGCCAATAAATATATTTTTAATAAACAAGGTTATTCGGCACTAAATGACTTTAGTACTAATCACTATGCACGTTACTGTGCACTACAATCTGTTCTTCATTAGCAACAAGATTTCGCCTTGGGAAGCATTAACCAAATATTTTTTGTAACGAATTAAAAATATTTTTTTTGAGTGAATAACATAGGCATGGCAGTAGAAAATTCAGTAGAATATTATGCAAAACAACCGATAATTCAAGATTTTCACACCCTTTTTGTTGATATGTAGTAAGAAGTAATCGAAAACACATTCAATTGGAAAAACGTACGTTATCGAAGGTCCATTTTCCTCCGCATTTGTATATTCAAGCAATTGTGATGAGGTTTTAGAAACTTGTATAGAGGGAGCGCGTGGTTTAAAAATCGAGTCTCAAATTCAATACGGCTTCGTAGTTTCTTAGGCCTAAAACATAAATTTTTTTTGTGGATGTACCTTCCATGCGGCGGAATATTGAAGCTATTACGCAGTTAATATAATAAATACAGTACGTACTTCAGCACTCCAATTTCAGCTTAGAACGGTTTATAAACACACACATGAAACCCTAAGGTAACTGTCTGCTGTCTAATAATTCTTTTCAGAAGACCGCCTATAACACTGCTGGAATGTCAAGAATGATGGGAATTTGTAGATAACTTACTTATACTAATTATCTAGATGATATCTTACCAGGCTGTGGAAAAATATAGGTTAACAAGAACAGTTAGTTTTTTTTTTTTGTATGAACACAGTGTATATTGCCAGCACGACGAAATGCGTTCAAATCGTGCTGTGTTTGACGTTACGAGATGTTATGTATGAAGAGATTGCTAGTTTGAAAAGAAGTGCAAAGAACGTTTAAACTTTATAAGCTCAGACGGACTGCCATACGATTGCCTGTATGCCAAATTAGAAGGACTGAGTTTGGTTATTTTTAGGTAGGGTTTTCAGGTGGTGTTTACTTACAAACTAACAAACATAAGTGGGTAACTCAGCATACAAATTTTAACAGAAAGTTGACTAATTTTTAGATGCTTATTGCATAGTAAACTGAGCTATTTATACGGTTGCGATCATGGAAATAAGCACCTGTTCTGTTAAAAATAATATATTAAAATATAAGCTGGTTGTGAAATGACCAGTGCATTTCAATGNAAAATAAGCACCTGTTCTGTTAAAAATAATATATTAAAATATAAGCTGGTTGTGAAATGACCAGTGCATTTCAATGAGACCTATTGTATAGTTTCAAATGACGTAACACATTGACGAAAAGAAAAACTGGTCAAAATAGATAACAGCTTTTGCGTGACGCATTACACCTGTCCGTAATACAAGTTATAGGAGCGAAGTTGTATTATGATTACTTTTTGTGGTTTAGTTTTTTAGTTTACTAATGTCGTTTACTAACGAATTTAATCGTATTACATATATATATATATATTTATATTTATATATACATGCACACACTCCAGGAAAACAGGACGTCATGAGAGTAAAAATTAAGTTGCGTAATAAATTCGGGAAAATTGATGGAGTTTGAACATTGGTAGAATTTTTAAATTATGTTCCACACAAGTGTAAAAATGCTTTAAAATAATGCCTAATATTTACCGTAAAATTTGCAAGCTCGAGTAAATTATGAAATATTACTTAACTATATCTATGACACTTGCGTTTCATGCGCATACATAAGAAAACATTTATAAATCTAGAAGGTTCGCTTCATTGGCAGGTTATCACCATTTACTTGGTTTCAGATTTACAATAAATATTCTTTCCCAGTTTGTCCTTGGCTACATAAGAGCTGTGAAATAATTACGTCTTTAAGTAAAACTTTAATGTCATCATTCTGAAAAAATAACAAACAATTTTGGCAACATTTTAATTAGGTATATGAAGTTTTCCTGCTTACGCGATTCTTAATAATTTGGTATCCGAAAATAGCGCGTTTTAGGTAAACGTGTAAATGCAATGCGATGCGTGTTACGTATAACGTGAAACCATTGTACTCTCGGTCTAACCGGAGGTCACAACACAAGTTTCAGTAATACTCAAGTACTATGTGTTTCTGATTTTAATAAATTAATTGTAAATTTACCATATCGGTGTTTACGTAGAGTGAGAAAACAGGTTTTGTAAGTTACTTTCCTGTGCATATATGGCAGATAACATACAGTTGCTCAAGAAAAGAAAAAAACTTACGAAATGTCCTTACTATGTATATTTAGTTCCAACGCTCAACCTTCCTATATTTGCAGCCTGATATGTGCTAGTATTTCCATAAAATGTATAGGTTAAAAGCTTTGTTACAGTTAAAGACGTTCAATATATATATATTTTTGCAGTGAGCTATGCGCGGCTTCCAATACACAAGCTGAGAAGCCATNTAAAGACGTTCAATATATATTTTTTTTTGCAGTGAGCTATGCGCGGCTTCCAATACACAAGCTGAGAAGCCATAGAGCCTACGCTGGCATGCACAGCAAGTATCGCCATCACCTCTACGCACGAGATACCTCGTAGTATAGTAGGAAATGCTCCTCTATGAGCATCGAGCTGCGACTTTAGCAGTGGCAACTCGGGGAACAATGCCCAGTGCATACAAGCAGTACTTTGTCAGATATAGGAACCTAGAGGTGTGGTATTTAACTCTACTGGAAGTCTTCGAAAGACTTCCCTAACGCTCTTCGTACCTTTAAGGCCATTGGTTCGCGGTGAAAATCGCCACAGCTTGGAATGACACTATACATTCGAATCACTGGAAAACCGCTGATTCGCAATGAAACTGAACTACTCGAATCAGTGAAAATGGCTCAATTTAGAACCGGTGGAAAACCACTGCTTGTTTCAGTGAAACAATATTACTGNCAATTTAGAACCGGTGGAAAACGACTGCTTGTTTCAGTGAAACAATATTACTGTTTCAATAAGTTGAATTAAATATTCTTTTTATTGAATTTAGTCAAATAATTACGAGAAATAAACATATTTCTGATAGTCACTGTTTAGAGTGTGCAATTTTACGTCTTTTAAAAAAATTGAAAAAACTTCCCTGTGTCCAAGATTTGAATTCACATCACCACTTTTCTTGACTGTCACCTCACCAATCGAGATACCAGGCCATCGCTGGTTAGAAAGGGGAAAATATATGATTCACTTTTCTTAATAAAAAAAATATGTAGCTTTAAATGGCATGCCTTTTATTTTCGTTTTATTGTTTAATTGGTTAGAATGGGATTGTTAAAACAAATCGTACGTATGAATGCACTCACTTCGCCACATTGAATGCAGTTCAAACCTTNGTTAGAATGGGATTGTTAAAACAAATCGTACGTATGAATGCACTCACTTCGCCACATTGAATGCAGTTCAAACCTTCAAACCGAACGTTATGATGATTATGCGAAAACGAAATGAAATACATAAAAACGGGATCAAATACTTAATGTTCATCTTGCCTCGTAAAATGGTATTATAAAAGACCAACCTCACATTTAAAAAATATTATTTGTTGGTTTTATTGGTTTATACGCGGTTATTTCATTTTATGTTTGTTGTTTCACTGTTATTTTATACACGTCGTTTAACTGATCCATCAGTCAGAAAACAAATAACTAAAAAAACAGGAATGAAATGGTTGATGTATCAGTGGAAAAGTCTCTGAATCGATAAGTTAAGCAAGAAAGGCATTTCTTCACTAATTCTTTAGATAAATTTACTGATGTAACTATATAATAGGTCAGGTGCTATTAAGTGATTTAAACCGTGAAATTCTCACTGATTCGAAATTGTAGTGTACGTGATATTAAAATGACGTAATTGGTNATTAAGTGATTTAAACCGTGAAATTCTCACTGATTCGAAATTGTAGTGTACGTGATATTAAAATGACGTAATTGGTAAAGTGCGCAAACGAAACGCCTTTTACAGCAGAGGCGGTGTGTAATGAGGTCTAAAGCTCAGTTTCGGACACATCCATGAGACAATAAGGACGACTTTAGAAGTTCACATACACCCNAATAAGGACGACTTTAGAAGTTCACATACACCGTCGTTACAGCCATTACGGAAGACGTGTTTTATGTCGCATCATAAACAAAGGAAAATTCAATCAAAGTAAAAAGATAACTTAATACATATATTGACCTTTTGAGAAAATAGGCGTAATGCTTAGTAAGAAATTGTTCCTATGCAAAATGTTATTACACTGAGCGCCCAAGAATGCGGTGCATTGTCTTTTTGGTGTAATTTTAGACTCGGTCAGGCTTTGTTTGCTTGAGGCGGAGGAATGCCCTGGAAGCAGAGCTTTAGAACATTTTGAAGTAACCGTGAATGGATTGTAGTAATGATTTTTTTGCGTGCGGATTCTTCAATGCAAATGAGTCACTTAATTTAATCTTATCAGTACTACTTTATTGTCATCAGTCAGTTAAAAAAAAAAAAAGTAAAATGCTGCTAGCTGCCTTTGTCTCGGGCAGAGTCAACACGAATGGAATAATCAGGTTAGAGCTAATAGTAAATAACTGGCTGAAACTTGGGCCAGGTTGTCATCCTGTCGTCTTATGAGAGTTCTGTCGGTAAGAAAATTTAAACTTATTTCAATTTTGTCACGCTGAACTACTTGGCGAAGTCCTTCATACAAGCTCACTTTTAATCGGGAACCCAACAATTTGCGATTGGTAAAATAACACGGGAATATTTTGTTACGTGAATGGCAATCACGTACGCAAATACAATCGTTTTGATGCAGAACCAACTTGTTATTTAATCCCACTGCCAATTTTCAAACCCAGTAAGAAAATAACTTAATTTTCGCAAGCTAAGGAGTTACTGAAAACATTTGGCTGTGTGTGGGTTTTCGCAAAATAATATTTTGTAATTACGTATCTGTATTGCATTTGTTAATAATCCGTTCGCAATCTTTCTTGTGACATGATATCGTTCCGGATGATGCCGCTGGTCGGCGGGTTTTCTTAGGGATCTCTCGTTTCCTTCACACTTGCATTCCGGCGTTGCTCCATTCTCACCTCATTTCACCCTTATCGGCCCAAATCTTCCAACTCGACTCATCTGCGGTGGATGGTCGACGTAAGAGAGAAGTGCAGTTGGCTCACCTGCATGTTGTTGGCGGGCCAGCTCATGTCCTGGGAAGTGCATCCATGTCGGCGGGTTTTCTTAGGGATCTCTCGTTTCCTTCACACTTGCATTCCGGCGTTGCTCCATTCTCACCTCATTTCACCCTTATCGGCCCAAATCTTCCAACTCGACTCATCTGCGGTGGATGGTCGACGTAAGAGAGAAGTGCAGTTGGCTCACCTGCATGTTGTCGGCGGGCCAGCTCATGTCCTGGGAAGTGCATCCATGTGTTCCAGGTAATGAGAGGAGCGACTGTACTCGGAAGCCGACGCGACGGCTCTCTGGCTCGGCGCATGCGCCCGGCTCCGAGGTGATGCGTTATCGCGCGATAAGGGGCCGACGTGCCATCAGAGCCGGTGTTATCAGCCGAGGTTAATACCTGGCCGAGTCAACACCGCGCTGTTGCGTCACTGCCGCACAACCCACCTAATGGCGGCCCCCTCCGGCGCCTGCCGTTCTGCCTGCAGGCTACTTGTGGGTGAGCGAAGAGAGTTGGGCAGCTCTTAACATCGATGTCCTGAGAGACCATGATGGTGAAGCGAGGTGAGTATAGGTATAACAGCGTCGGAATGCAAGGGCGGGGGAAATGGGAGATCCCCTAGAAAACCCACCGACCAGCGGCATCATCCGGCAGGCTACTTGGGACTGCAGTGTTGCCAGATAGTTGGAGTTGTCCTCCCATTTCGTATTTTTTTTCTGACAAAAATAAACAAAAATGGGCGAAAATTATTTTTTTATTTTAAAACACATATTAATGGGCCATATTCATAAGAGCTTATTCACGATATAAATGCTACAATGTAAGCACTCAACAATAAAATTGTTTTGTGTCGTGAAGCTGTAATCTGATGTATNTTCACGATATAAATGCTACAATGTAAGCACTCAACAATAAAATTGTTTTGTGTCGTGAAGCTGTAATCTGATGTATTTAGAAAAAAGGTTCCTTGAAGAAAATGTTGTGATCAGTTTTAAGTTTCCCCCTTATGTATACTATCAAGGTATAAAATATGCGCAGTCTTTTTAGGGGATAGATTGACTCTGTTAAATACAACAAAAATTGCTGTAAAATATACACATTTTGACAAATAGCTGTGATAAAAAAAAACCCGTAAACGTAGTTACGTTGGAAATACACTACAGGGGCAAACATAAAAATGATTTTTTGTAACTATGGGATATTATGTAGTTCATTGGCACATCCATGATCTCAACATGGGATATCTAAACTCTTGACAGTGGCAACACTGCTTCTGAGCGGTGGGTACATAGGCTTAACGGATGTCCCTAGTAAAAAAAATGTTAACGCTTCAAGGTCACACACGGCGGCAAGGAAGCATTCCGGCGGCAAGGGAAACCGACATAAACAAGCTTCAAGCGGAGACTACAGGCTCTTAATCCAGGAATCTGTTCGGAAATGACACAGCTTTGTCTCTGCAGTTTAAAACGCTACTTTACAGAAGAATAAATATCGTAAACCGAGGAGGGCTACTTGCAGCGGTTTTTGCTGACTTTGACACTCTTCAGCGATCACATTTATCTTTCAGTATTTAAATCTTCAAAGTCGCAACTGAATATCGACTTCCAGTTATGTGTGCTGAAAAAAAGGATTAACGTTAAAATATTCGTTATTAGTTTTTTTAAAATTGAAATAGACAAAACTGCTTACAATGAGTCCCGTATTAAAACTAGGTGGACCCTTTAGGGGGGGGAAGGGGGGTTGTTTACCTTACATATTGGATACATTTTTGTTTCATCTTAGTTTACGTTTAAGATCGAATAAATGAAAAAGAGAGCTTTCAGGGCAAAATATTTTGTCTGTGTGATTTTCGTCGAATCTGTAACCGTAAAATAAGATAAATCCGTTATTGATCCTTTTTCCAGTGCGGCGTGAGGAAATACAGACTCAAATGAGTTGAGCAAGTAGCGTCCTACGTGAAGAGGGTCTCGCCGCGGCGAAGAGCACAGTGACAGCGCCAGCGTAGTCAGAACTCAGACTACCGAGAGTGAGTGTGTACCTATGGGTCTACCAGCTGTGAACCTTTCCTTTCATTGGCGGAAAGTGTGTAGCAAGGCTCNTTCACGATATAAATGCTACAATGTAAGCACTCAACAATAAAATTGTTTTGTGTCGTGAAGCTGTAATCTGATGTATGTAGAAAAAAGGTTCCTTGAAGAAAATGTTGTGATCAGTTTTAAGTTTCCCCCTTATGTATACTATCAAGGTATAAAAGATGCGCAGTTTTTTTAGGGGATAGATTGACTCTGTTAAATACAACAAAAGTTGCGGTAAAATATACACATTTTGACAAATAGCTGTTATAAAAGGAACCTGTGAACGTAGTTGCGTTGGAAATACACTACAGGGGCAAACATAAAAATAATTTTTTGTAACTATGGGATATTATGTAGTTCATTGGCACATCCATGATCTCAACATGGGATATCTAAACTCTTGACAGTGGCAACACTGCTTCTGAGCGGTGGGTAGATAGGCTTAACGGATGTCCCTAGTAAAAAAAATGTTAACGCTTCAAGGTCACACACGGCGGCAAGGAAGCATTCCGGCGGCAAGGGAAACCGACATAAACAAGCTTCGCGCGAGTTCAGTTTCCTTAGAGTTTCAAGCGGAGACTACAGGCTCTTAATCCAGGAATCTGTTCGGAAATGACACAGCTTTGTCTCAGCAGTTTAAAATGCTACTTTACAGAAGAATAACTATCGTAAACCGAGGAGGGCTACTTGCAGCTGTTTTTGCTGACTTTGACACTTTTCAGCGATCACATTTATCTTTCAGTATTTAAATCTTCAAAGTCGCAACTGAATATCGACTTTCAGTTATGTGTGCTGAAAAAAAGGATTAACGTTAAAATATTCGTTATTAGTTTTTTTAAATTGAAATAGACAAAACTGCTTACAATGAGTCCCGTATTAAAACTAGGTGGCCCCTTTAGGGGGGGGAAGGGGGGTTGTTTACCTTACATATTGGATACATTTTTGTTTCATCTTAGTTTACGTTTAAGATCGAATAAATGAAAAAGAGAGCTTTCAGGGCAAAATATTTTGTCTGTGTGATTTTCGTCGAATCTGTAACCGTAAAATAAGATAAATCCGTTATTGATCCTTTTTCCAGTGTGGCGTGAGGAAATACAGACTCAAATGAGTTGAGCAAGTAGCGTCCTACGTGAGGAGGGTCTCGCCGCTGCGAAGAGCACAGTGACAGCGCCATCGTAGTCAGAACTCAGACTACCCAGAGTGAGTGTGTACCTATGGGTCTACCAGCTGTGAACCTTTCCTTTCATTGGCGGAAAGTGTGTAGCAAGGCTCAATACAGGCTCCTATCGTACTTTCTCTCCCGTTTCAGTAGTCAGTTTTAAGATACAGGAGTTTGAAAAAGCTGGTTTTTAACTGTGGCCGAAGGTTACAAAATAACATTTGTAGAATGCTCGTAGATTTCTTGAAAGCACCATTCGGACTACGTCTGGGGTATGTTTCCTTTTCGTGGATAAACGCTATTAGCACACGTTTAGTATCATAAAAAACGCGTAGGTGAGTATTTCAAACACGCTGCAACACTCTTCGAGCGCTAGATATGTCCACCACTTAAATGTGGTGGCATCTTTAATATCTAGCGTTCATTTATGTCACTTTATAAGGTACTCTTAAGATGTGGTATTATAATTCAAACTTTGTTACACACGGGATTACATCACAGAATTCCGGGAGCCAGTTCTGATTAATTTGAAGTAGAGACAAGGGGCGTGGACATAGTTTGGACATAAATAGGCATCCTCTCAAGGAGGAAGGACGCTTGGTCCTTAGATAATTGGGAAGTCCACGACTGTGAGGCATGATATAAGGATATTTTAAACCTTGGCTCGTGTGGCGTCATCTTACAAAATGGCGGACAAACAATGCTCCATGTAGACACAGTTGATATTTGTAATATTACAAATATCAACTGCCGGTATACAAAGTTAAGTTGGAATCGATTACACGTTTTCAACGATATAGCGCTCTAAATTAAATTGATTATATGGCCACCATTTTGAAAATATGTATCTGAGCTATCTGAAAAATAGAATTGAACATTTTCTGCCACAGTACTACATGTCTGCAAGTCTGTTTTGCTCTAGGAATAGATGAGCCACTCTGTTCGTCTTCCACATTTTCGNACAAGGGGCGTGGACATAGTTTGGACATAAATAGGCATCCTCTCAAGGAGGAAGGACGCTTGGTCCTTAGATAATTTGGGAGTCCACGACTGTGAGGCATGATATAAGGATATTTTAAATCTTGGCTCGTGTGGCGTCATCTTACAAAATGGCGGACAAGCAATGCTTCATGTAGACACAGTTGATATTTGTAATATTACAAATATCAACTGCCGGTATACAAATTTAAGTTGGAATCGATTACACGTTTTCAACGATATAGCGCTCTAAATTAAATTGATTATATGGCCACCATTTTGAAAATATGTATCTGAGCTATCTGAAAAATATAATTTAACATTTTCTGTCACAGTACTACATGTCTGCAAGTCTGTTTTGCTCTAGGAATAGATGAGCCACTCTGTTCGTCTTCCACATTTTCGNCCACAGTACTACATGTCTGCAAGTCTGTTTTGCTCTAGGAATAGATGAGCCACTCTGTTCGTCTTCCACATTTTCGACATGTTCCACAAGACTGAAAAATTAGGATACGCTACATTCGTATTAATAGTCAACATTTATTCCTGCTAAGTTCTTAATGTCACGCACAGAGTTTGCCTGAAGAACACTGCGCAATAACTTACGCAAATCACCGACAGTACTTTCTACGGGTGAAATGCTACGAGTTTTCAGCTCGTATGACAAAATCTCCTTTACAAGGAAATCGGGCACAATAGTGCCAGATATCTAGAATAAATTACTAATGGAAAGATAACACCACAAACACATTTCTTCTCTTTTTTTAACACAGACGAAAAAGTGGGTTTCCTGCTTATTTTTATAAAACTACCAACATCGTAATTATTTTTATACAATGACTACAGGTCACCTTCTCGACCACCAATCCAGCATGCGGGTGGGAGAAACCTTAACATGCAAACACACGCAGAAAGGGGCCACGCGTGAAGGATCTGGTGTCCTGAATTTACCATATGGAAACCCACAATTAGAACAAAGCAACATACGGTCGAGTCCCGCCTACCTCATTACAAATAGTATTTAAGAGGTGCAAAATTCATGTGCGCAAAACCTTTTTTGAACTTCAAAAACTTTTTTTGTTTTATTAACTTACTAAATACATCTTTTTACGAAGTCTAGGGCAAGATTTACAACCTTTTCAATTTAAATGAGAGCAAGGTGAAGACAAAAATATACTTTTTTGGGGTTGGCAAGCACTTTAGTTGCGCTAAATCGACATGACAGATTGATAACAACCAGTTTTGAGTATATNCTTTTTTGGGGTTGGCAAGCACTTTAGTTGCGCTAAATCGACATGACAGATTGATAACAACCAGTTTTGAGTATATCAAGTAATTTCATTCACGGTATAACAAAAAAAATCATTGAAATGAATAAATTAATACATAAACATTCCTTCACATTGTATCCACCAAGTTATTCCTTTTGCCAATTTTTTTTACCAACTGAGGGACCACGACTTTAGGTGTACAACATCTGTTTAATTATAAACATGCCTGAACAATTACTTGGTTTTTGTTCCGTTCATACTTAAAGACGGCTGAAAAACCTATTTTTTGTTTGTTTTTAAAGTACATTTCGACTAGAGTTTTGCTTTTCAACTGAACGTCCCAATGTGATCTTTGGGGAGTCATTCCACGTGTTAGATATTTTGAGGGGTGGCCGAGACTTTTAAGCAGAAGTAACTAAACATGCATCACTCCTGGAATGGAGAGCTGTGGCAGCCCGGCGAACACCGCCTTTAAGCCCGAGCTTTCAATGGCCATATGCACTACCGGCTCGCGGGAACCGACCCACACTACACAATGAACAAGGGCTGCTAGATAATGTTTTGTCGCGAAAATTTAACATTTCCCGTCAATCACCTAAATTAAAGAATAATTGTATTACTCACTACTAGGTGGTAGAAGTCAATAACATGCCCTCCACAAAGTGGATTATTTGAGAGTTATCAAAAAGGCGAGATGTCGTCTACATGTTAGTCGTGAAGAAGGAAAAAGGTGGGCTCAGCACCAAAGAGTACCGTGGAAGACTCTCCAAAGAGCACAACTGAGATGAAACAAACTCTTGACTAAATTACACAAACACTGCGATTTATGATGTTATTTTATAAAACTGAAATATTTTCATTATCCTTTCCTTTACAAAATTTTACAATAAACTTTTAAAATTTAAGCCAGTTATTAAAGCACAACAAATACAAATATTTCTTTTTTGTGCATGCCCATTCTTATGTCTGAACCAACATGTGAAGAATTTAATATAGAGCCACACAAATGTTCGTTTCACTTGGTAATTTTTATAAAACAGAGACGTCCGTTAAAAAAGTAAACTATTTAAATTATGAATTTTTTTATTTCTTTCTTTTAATGTCTCAAACGAAAAGTTAATAAATAAATTAGAATTGAGGAGGCTGAACTAATAGGCGGCGCTTTGCCATAAAAATACTTTTCTCAAAATTTGCAGTTAAGTACAAAAACATATAATGCATGCGTGCCGGACAAAGGGCACAGTATATACTTCAAGCATACCATGATTGGAACAAAGAATTATATTTATTACAAACAATTTATACGTTAATTGGTAAAAAAGAAAAATGACAGCAAATGATTTGCCATATGTTTATAAATAAAACTTTCCATCAGTTCATCGGAGAAGTGAAGTTACTTTTCCTACATCACTGAAGTTAAGTAATTTCGTGTTTACATTAAAATAAATTAATTTATGAGACGGCTTTATCAGTGTTGGGTTTCAAGGTTCTCAGCCAACCGTGAATCAGCCACACAGTTTATTGAAGCCGCGTATCAGTATTTGCTTTTTAACCATGCATATTTGAACTGGGTCGAATCATAAACTAAATATGAAATAGAACAAATTACGTGATGTGCACATGTTCTCAACACCGACTAAACAATCGCCAGCGGGTCTGTGTATGTCTGAAANAAATGAATATGTCTGAAAATTGCGTAGTCACTGTTGACAATTCGTTTTCCAGAATATTAGCGGTTTTATTTTTAAAGAAAATATTTTTTCTTAAACTGAGTATAATCATTCTGCATTAAAACTCTGTCAGTGAAATGCATTTATATTTCAAAGTATTAAATTGTGTTAACATTTTCTTTTTTATTTAGAGTTCCACCCACGGCGCGGCGCTNTATTTTTTCTTAAACTGAGTATAATCATTTTGCATTAAAACTCTGTCAGTGAAATGCATTTATATTTCAAAGTATTAAATTGTGTTAACATTTTCTTTTTTATTTAGAGTTCCACCCACGGCGCGGCGCTTCCAAAGTGTTTAGGAAAACCACACAATTTAATATTGGAACACACTACTGGTTACTGCGCAGCTGAAATGTGCACCGTACGCTATGTTCCTTCTGCGGCCAGAATTACGGAGTTTTCATCACGCGACATGCGCGAACAATGTAAGCACAGAGTACTTAATAACACAGAGGTGAAACTGCCGCTTAATCCGCCAACTCCAAACGCACACACGAGGACCGCGGTGGTGTAGTGGCTAGACTACCCGCCTTCCACCTAGGTGAACCGGGTTCGATTCCCGGCGCGGCCGCACCCGGATGTTCGTATGTGGGACTCGTGCCAGACGATATCGCTGTCGGTGGGTTTTCTTGGGTATCTCCCACTTCCCTCCGCCCTTGCATTCCGATACCGCTCCATACTCACCTCGCCTCACCCTCATCGGGTCTCAAGATATCGTTATCGACCTTTTCAGGCTTGGTGGTAAGTACTTTCGAAGTTGCATATAAAGTGTATTTAATGATGCAGACTTTACACAGCACAAACCAGTATCCAATAAGGAAAGTAGCTTACATGATGATAGACATTATTTGTTGGTGAGACTATATGCCGTAGTTGCATAAAGAGATGCTCCCAATAACATAAAACACCACAGTAATTTTTTTTTTCACAACATATGACAGACTGTTATAGTAATGTAAGTACATTTATAAAAGCATATTTCTTCATTTAAATGCATAAATTACATTTCTATGAAGCATTTTTTTAGCAAACGTACAAACTCAGACACGAAAATATAAATCGAAAATGTAGGTACACTTTCCCCCTAAAGTGATTTACAACGGAGATTTGCACACCTGCCAAATTCTAATTTAAGTGTCCTTCGTATAAATTGTGTGTTGTCNCTTTTTTGGGGTTGGCAAGCACTTTAGTTGCGCTAAATCGACATGACAGATTGATAACAACCAGTTTTGAGTATATAAAGTAATTTCATTCACGGTATAACAAAAAAAAAATCCTTCAAATAAATAAATTAATACATAAACATTCCTTCACATTGTATCCACCAAGTTATTCCTTTTGCCAATTTTTTTTACCAACTGAGGGACCACGACTTTACGTGTACAACATCTGTTTTAATTATAAACATGCCTGAACAATTGCTTGGTTTTTGTTCCTTTCATACTTAAAGACGGCTGAAAAACCTATTTTTTGTTTGTTTTTAAAGTACATTTCGACTAGAGTTTTGCTTTTCAACTGAACGTCCCAATGTGATCTTTGGGGAGTCATTCCATGTGTTAGATATTTTGAGGGGTGGCCGAGACTTTTAAGCAGAAGTAACTAAACATGCATCACTCCTGGAATGGAGAGCTGTGGCAGCCCGGCGAACACCGCCTTTAAGCCCGAGCTTTCAATGGCCATATGCACTACCGGCTCGCGGGAACCGACCCAGATAATGTTTTGTCGCGAAAATTTAACATTTCCCGTCAATCACCTAAATTAAAGAATAATTGTATTACTCACTACTAGGTGGTAGAAGTCAATAACATGCCCTCCACAAAGTGGATTATTTGAGAGTTATCAAAAAGGCGAGATGTCGTCTACATGTTAGTCGTGAAGAAGGAAAAAGGTGGGCTCAGCACCAAAGAGTACCGTGGAAGACTCTCCAAAGAGCACAACTGAGATGAAACAAACTCTTGACTAAATTACACAAACACTGCGATTTATGATGTTATTTTATAAAACTGAAATATTTTCATTATCCTTTCCTTTACAAAATTTTACAATAAACTTTTAAAATTTAAGCCAGTTATTAAACCACAAAAAATACAAATATTTCTTTTTTGTGCATGCCCATTCTTATGTCTGAAACACATACTATAGAGAACTCCAGTGGCAAACACTGGAACCAACATGTGAAGAATTTAATATAGAGCCACACAAATGTTCGTTTCACTTGGTAATTTTTATAAAACAGAGACGCCCGTTAAAAAAAGTAAACTATTTAAATTATGAATTTTTTTATTTCTTTCTTTCAATTTCTCAAACGAAAAGTTAATAAATAAATTAGAATTGAGGAGGCTGAACTAATAGGCGGCGCTTTGCCATAAAAATACTTTTCTCAAAACTTACAGTTAAGTACAAAAACATATAATGCNACTTACAGTTAAGTACAAAAACATATAATGCATGCGTGCCGGACAAAGGGCACAGTATATACTTCAAGCATACCATGATTGGAACAAAGAATTATATTTATTACAAACAATTTGTACGTTAATTGGTAAAAAAGAAAAATGACAGCAAATGATTTGCCATATGTTTATAAATAAAACGTTCCATCAGTTNGTGCAAGGGACGCGGAAATGCCGTGATTTCTTTTAAGGCGCACGCACGCGCGCGATGGCAGTGGGACAAATTATTATTTGTTGCGCATCACCAGGATTCAGAACACATGAATGGAAACTCGCTATTTTGGATACACATCGGAATATGTGTCTGTTACAAATAATGAATTCAATTTGCAGTTATTTTAATTGAATCATTACACCTACATGCATATTCGACATAAAAATATTTTTTTATATTTTACATGAAAACGTAAATAATACAAACATGCGTTGTAGCTTTTGAATCAATACAATTAATAAAATGAAGACAGTTAAAACAATTAAAAAAAATTTTAAATCTCAATTTTATCCTTTGGGGCATAGTAAACCAACAAATAGTTCCATGGGGGTCGAGCCATCGTGCCTACCTAAAGTCGACGCCTATGTTCTGAGGACGAGCTAGACTCCAAACACGTGTACAATATACTTTCTTTCTCAGGCGGATGGCAGTTCGTGAGCCACGTGCTGGTTGACTTACAGCCAATAACTAACCTGCAAAAACAAGGGCCGAATCCCGAGCTACCTATTCAGGAGTGAAACTGGAGCACAGGCAATGGACGAAAAACTAAAGCAGTGATCAACCACTATTTATCAACCAAAGGCGGAGGGGGAGGCCGTCCCTGCTGGCTGAACGACTAAGGCAAGCACTCTGCAGTAAGTAAGTCTCTATTTCTAGCCTTTTCACACTAACCAAATTACACGTATACAGTTCATGAAATGATTTCATAGGCGCAAAGTATGTAGTGGCGAGGCGGGACTGTAAAAGACTAAATGGTTTCCATAAAATGCTAGTATTTTATATATAATATATACATATAAACTCTAGTAGTAAGTAATCAGAAAATACAGTGTTAAAAATTAATCGCCGAAATAATNTATATAATATATACATATAAACTCTAGTAGTAAGTAATCAGAAAATACAGTGTTAAAAATTAATCGCCGAAATAATGATGAAAAATGGGATATTTATCATATATAATGATTTCTTAAAACCTTTTCTTACATAGAAAATGATTTATTTATTAATGCCTTCTTACAAATAATCCATAATCTGTTNGATTTCTTAAAACCTTTTCTTACATAGAAAATGATTTATTTATTAATGCCTTCTTACAAATAATCCATAATCTGTTTTCAACAGGCTTGTGTAAAGTTAATTATTTCTCTGAACATTATCAATTTTTGATTTCGAATTTCCGATGATATTATAACCTGAATAATTTTATGTTCAATACCACCACCGAATAGTAAACTCGCGCTTCTTTTTTAAATTTCAGTTCTTCCATTGACCAGCATTATCATTTCTGTTTCGTTGAAACCTAAACGATAATAAATTATTTTATGATTAACTTAATATATCTAGATTCATTATTTTAAATTCAGAATTTAAACCATTATAAACTGCAAGCATGTATTTCCTTACTCAAAAAATAGCATATAAACGAAAATAACAAGTTTGTTAATACTTGAATATAAGTTTTCTTATAATGTAGGTGTAGTGTTTTCTTCACATTCAAAAACTGGTCACAGATTTTGTAGTTTCTGTATTATTAATTAATAATTTCTGAAGTAGGTTATTTTTAAAAAGAATCTATGAAGCTATTAGTCGTTAGCAATGTCCACCCAGTTTACCGCATGCGAAAGTACCAGCGGAGACCTGTGAAATGTAAAACACGGTAACGCAGTGGTTTAAAGACCGGTAACATGTTCGCACAGCCAACCAGAGCTAGCCTTGGTTGTCACACGACTTGCGCGAAACCACCGTGAGGTCTGTATCTCGGAGAGAACTCGCATTTACAGTCCTTCCCATCGCCTCAGCTATTAATACAACCCGAAGGGTTTAATTTCAACACCGTACATTTACAAACGTAACTAATGTAGTGTGTGTGAATGTGAGTATAAATATAATATACAAATACGGACATATATATANACATTTACAAACGTAACTAATGTAGTGTGTGTGAATGTGAGTATAAATATAATATACAAATACGGACATATATATAGTGGCTTTTGTGCCGTTAAACCCTTTTTAGAACATTTGAATTCGCGCAAACTAACGAATAATTGCTAAAGCGTTGAAAAAGTAATTACACAATATTATGGGCTGCAATTTTTTAATTCGGTACGATGTTCATAGATCAATATAATAATAATAAATCACTACATGTCACAGTTTACAGTATTATCGCCTCCACACCACGCTGCACAAGTGGATGATGTTGGAATGACATCAATCAGCAGGCACACTGTTACAAATGTCAGTATATTCACAGAACGTGTTACGGGAATGCGCCGTTAAAGTACGGAAACGAGATTCTTAATTACCAACAACGGATCTGACTTCCGTAAACTCAAACTATTGAACTTCTCCATATTTTCTACAGCTTCGAGTTTTGGAAACGAACAAAGCCGAGTCCATGCGTAGCTTTCTTCGCCGCTGCGACCAGAAAATTATCGTTTTTCAGGAAGTTAGGTTATCCACGACAGTTACAACTATTCCTTCAAATTAAAATATATAGAATCGTGGAACTGAAGCAACAATACTGACAACACTGAAACATTAATAGAAATTGAGAGAGTTACAAGTCTTAAATTTCTATAAATGGCACATTTATATCTTACACTAATAGAAGCATGACGTAGCTGAGTGGCAAAAAAACATGAACTCCAAAACTTCAAAACATTTTGTGTCCAAATATCGTTGTAGAGAAAAAAACTAAAGGCAGCAATCTTTCTTTTTAGACCGGAAGTACAGAAGAAACAAGAAGTTACCAATATAACTAATGAGCCTACTTTCCCAAATATAGATTCAAATAATATTTAGTTCTTAAAAATTTATATAGTCTTGTCGACAGCGATATCATTAGAGATCTAACCAGAAACAAGCCCAATACTAGTGAGGCGATTACAAATGCACATGTTCCTTACCCGGGACTGGAAGCCTCGTACCGCAAGCTGGCGTGCAATCAACTGCATTACTGGGGTAGAAATCGGAACATCAACTTTGACTGCAATCAGTCGAATGTTTTGATAATTTCAACAGGACATATTTTTGATAATAATTGTGCGAGTCACTTAAAACAAGCAAGTTTACATGGCCTTTCGTAGCACTATCTGTGTGCAGAATTGGATGGAAACAGGTTCACTGATTCCCGAGATTTAGCATAAAAGCTAATTTTCTCATTTGGCGGTATCGTACACAAGTCCTAAAAAGAGGCATGCATATCAACCAAGCATACCAAGTTTTGTTACCAAGTTGAATTTACTCGACTACGTTAACAGATATGATATACTTATGCAAATAATTTATACTGCCACCATTTTGAAAAAAAAAGTGCGACCCACTTAAATAATTTGTACGATCATAGTTTTGAAGAAAAGAGTGACCCGCTTGAATCATGTTACTTTACACGTCGTATTGTAGCTTTTCTTGTGTGAACAATGTTGTGAGAATTAGTTAATTTGTTCCAGATACATGGCGTCAATGTCACATTTTCTAACCTGGTACTATTTGACAAAAAGGCGGGAAAAAGAGAATCTAAATAAGTATATTTATACTTGTACTTGATACTGTCAGTATGTAAAGTTTAACTGAGTTTGGTTAAATTGTTAAATATATATTTCAAACATATCTGAATTATTTATGTGGCAGCAATATTGTAAATAATGCAGACACACTTAGAACATACAAGGTATGCATGGCCTACAGTAGCACTACTTGTGTACAAAACTTAGTATGAATCAGTTAAGTGTTTCAAGAGATATGTGGCACTATCTTGCAAACTGGCGAACAAAAGAACGTCTGCGTACACACATCTTACTGTGGTAATAGACACTGCCAGCAGACAGAGCTAACTTGAATTTTCTTGTATGGTTTCGTAGATACTGCAGACTAAGCTAAAAGATTTAGCCGTCATTTTGAAAGTAACTGTCTGACTTATTTAAAACGTGTCACTTTACATTGCTTACCATATAACTATTGGATTGCCAAATTTGGTACGAATCGATTTATTATCTCTCGAGATATGACAAATATTTGTTTAATCATGTGACACTCTTTCAAAATGGTTGATAAAAGAGACTATGTATTGAAACATTTGATTATTGTAATAAATACTTCTAGCATACACAGTTATGTTGGAATTAGTTATAATGTACTAACATAACATGTTTTAATGGCCACCATTTTGAAAATAAGCGTTTGAACCACTTGAAAAAATCTCTTTACTTGACTTACTGTATGTAGTACTTCTTAACGGCCAAATTTAGTAAGAAACTGTTGTTTTCCGAGATATAACTATAATCGTATTATGTAATGGTTCCTGTTTTGGCATTCACACGTATCACTGTAAAGGTGGAGTGCTTTAACACGTGGGGGCACATTTTTATGTATGTACTTATGAAAGAATGAGCAGGTTTCGTTTTGCCCTAGCAAAACAAATGATCACCTAATATGCCAGCGTGCAACATGATGTCATACTGTAATTGAAATAATAACTCTCGAATATAAATATATATATATATATATATATATATATATATTGTGCGTGTGTTTGTGCGTCTGTCTTATTTCTATAAAAATACATAACATTACAATAAATATTTTTTTTTGAACGGAGCTAAAATTTTTTTGTATGAAAACAAATTTTTGTGAATTTACAAACAAATTTTTTAAACCCATTTTATTTGTACACTTAAAAGAGCAACATCTGGTGTGCTAAAAATTCTTTCAGAAGTACAGATATTCAGTAAACTGCTGATGCCATCTCAGAAGTTCTTGTTACGATGTGTGCTAAAGGCTGGTGAGTCATCACTTCCAAGAATTCACTTATGGTGAGGGCTACTTCTTCCCTTGGACGACAAGGTAAAGCCCATTTTGAATGGTTTGAAAAGAACGTGTTCGCCCAAGTAACGGGTTTGCAACATTACTTTTGTAACAGTAGAGGCCAGGTTTTGTAAACTTATAGGATTTTAGTTGAGATAGTACAATTATGTACGTTTATTTAAAATATTATAAGAAATGTTCAGAATTATTTCTTAATACATATTTTGTATTCTATAATGTTTGTCTATACAGCCAAATGTAAAAAGTGTGTTGCAAAATACTAGTATATTCACATGGTTAAGCATGACATCCTTTGAAAGAAATATGAAAAGTGACAAAAATAAGCAACATATTGCAGAGATAATAAAAGTAAAAACTCTCAGATAAATTTGACAGGTTTCGGCCGCACTCATTTTCTCCTTTATGTACAAAAATGTCTCTTTTTTTACGTGGGCCCAACATACTCGTTGTAATTAAGTTTAAAAATAACACATTTATTAAATTTTGTTTAAACTAGACTTTAAATTATATTGTATCTATAAACCACAATATTTCGTTAATAATTAATATGAGTAAAACCAGGGAGATTGTAGGTGTGTTGGTAATGCCTAGATAAAAATAGTTCTTTTACAAATTGCATATTATTAAATTGAGAGCGCACAGCTCAGGTGCAATGTCCCTTTGGTGTACTTTTCTAGACATAGTTAAGCTCTGTTTGCGTGAGGTGGAGAAATAGCCTGAAAGTAGAACCTCAGCAGGGCTTCAGAAATGTTAAAAGTTACTACGAATGTACTATATATTCTATAGTCGCATAAAAAGCTGCTGCGAATAACGCCAACCACAAACACAAATATTCATATTGATACTGGTACTCTTCAAAACAAAAATATTTATTAGTTACGTTGCTTAAAATTAAATGTTTGTACTTCATATGCCTGAAACCGTTAAGTCAATAGAGTGCTTTATTCGTTGTCTGATGCGTGTCCGGCTGCAGTATGAAGTGTTCATGACTCATAACTGTTGCATGATTGACGGATCGGTTACCTACAGGGGATGCTATTGGGCTCTGAGCGACGCAGTGTACAGCACTTGCCTAAATTAACTTTACTGTGCAACATGTTGACAACTCTTTACGCCGGTTCTAAATTTATTTAATGAATTATACTACCAACCTGTAATTATAAGGCACTAGGATAAAGTCATATAACATTTTCCTTTCTCATATGGGTAGATTTGGCAAAATAAAAATAACTAATTGTTTTATTGTGCTACAACGGCGTGTGTTGACTTTAAAAGAAAATATTCTTGTTTGGAGAAGTTACGATTCGCAAAAGCGAAGTTGTCCTTAATCCAGGAGCAAACACAACCAAATCAAGGCTCCCTTCTGAGTGCATTGCACAACGAATAATCTGTAAGAAGAAGAAGAAAAAAAAAACAGTTACTGATATAAATAATGAGCCTGTTTTACTCTACAGGAATGTAAATAATTTTTGATGAAAAATCTTAAAAGTTAGTTGATAGGAAGACTTTGAAATCTCGTTGGCAGCAGTATCAATATTGATGGAACCAGAAACATATGCAACAGTAGTGAGTAAACAAATACACATGTGCCTTTCCTAGGATTCGATCCCAGAAAACCTCGTACCATAAGCTAGTGTGCAATCAACGACCTTATGGAAGAGGATTCGGAACATCAATTTCGGATGAAATAAGATTAATGTTTTGGTATTAGGCTCTATTAACCTGAAATATTTAGAGCGCCATTAATTGTAAAATAAGTGCCTGATCCATTTGAAACACATAAGTTTACATGGACTACCATAGCGCAACTTGTGAAGAATTTTGTGGCAATCAGTTGATTGGCTCCCGAGATATAACAAAAAAAATTTAATTTTCTTATTTGGTTCTATTTTATAGCCTAAAATAGTTTCGGATATACAATGCTTCTATTAGATACTTTCTACATAAAACATTTGGTTGAATTTTGTTAAAATGTTTAATAGATAATGCAAACTTATCTATTATGTCCACCATTTTGAAAACCATTGTCTGGACTAACTGAAATCCTGTAAGTTCACGTGGCTGTCTGTAGCACAACTGATAAGCAATTTGGTGGAAATTATTTAAATCGTTACGGAAATATGGCAAAATTTTCAAGTTCCAAGCTGCCACTATTTTATAAAAAAGGCCAGTAAAAGAGGATTTCAGTATGCTTAACAGATTTCTTTTACTGGTTATTTTTAGCTACAAAATTTGGTCGAAATTAGTTTAATTGTTTAATAGAAACAAAATACTAACCTAAATTATCTATATCAACGCTTTTTGTAAATAAAGACCTTCCGCACCTAAAACATGTAAGTTTGCATGCCCTACGGTGAAACTACTTACGTGCAAATTTAGGTGAGAATCGGTTAATTGGTTCTCTAGATATTGCANTTTGCATGCCCTACGGTGAAACTACTTACGTGCAAATTTAGGTGAGAATCGGTTAATTGGTTCTCTAGATATTGCACAAAACTTTTTTCAAGTGAAGGTCTGCATAGATGGAGGGAAAAGGAATATGAATTAACACATTCAATTATTTTCATAGATACTGCTGGTATACAAAGTTGGTTTTAACCGGTTTCATAGTTTTGTGGATATAAGAAACTAAGGTTATATATATATATATATCCCATTTTAAAAATAAGCACCTGGCCCACATTAACCAAATAAATTAATATGGCCTACTATAGTACAACTTCTTCACACAATTTGGTAGGAATCGGTTGTTAGTTCCTGAGATATGACATTAAAACGTTTCTTTTTTATGTGTGGCCATTTTACAAACTGACGGAAAAAAGAGAGTCTGCAAAGACGCATTTGNATAAGCACCTGGCCCACATTAACCAAATAAATTAATATGGCCTACTATAGTACAACTTCTTCACACAATTTGGTAGTAATCGGTTGTTAGTTCCTGAGATATGATATTAAAACGTTTCTTTTTTATGTGTGGCCATTTTACAAACTGACGGAAAAAAGAGAGTCTGCAAAGACGCATTTCNTATTAAAACGTTTCTTTTTTATGTGTGGCCATTTTACAAACTGACGGAAAAAAGAGAGTCTGCAAAGACGCATTTCGTAGTTGAAACACATACTGCTAGCATGCATAAGTAAGTTGGAATTGATTACATTGCTTCGACGACATCGCATGTTAAGATAATGGATCTACGACTGCCATTTCGAAAATAACTGACTGGCCTATTTAAAACACGCAAGTTTACATCACCTGTCGAAATACTATCCCATCGCCAAATTTTGTAGGAATCAGTTAGTTCATTCGCAAGACATCGCATAAAAACTTCATATTACTCATGTGGGTGATATCTTACAAAATGGCTCACAAATGTGGGAACTTGAGCGCATATAAGTTTCTTGTAATACATATTTCCAGTATATGTAAATTTAGTCGAAATTGGCCNAATGTGGGAACTTGAGCGCATATAAGTTTCTTGTAATACATATTTCCAGTATATGTAAATTTAGTCGAAATTGGCCTTACAAATTTATCAGTTAAACCTCAAATACTTTTCGTACGACTGTCCCTTTTGAAAATAAATGTTATATAGCCTTAAATCGCATTTGTTTCTATGGCATNAATGTGGGAACTTGAGCGCATATAAGTTTCTTGTAATACATATTTCCAGTATATGTAAATTTAGTCGAAATTGGCCGAACAAATTTATCAGTTAAACCTTAAATACTTTTCGTACGACTGTCCCTTTTGAAAATAAATGTTATATAGCCTTAAATCGCATTTGTTTCTATGGCATAGTGTTGTATTATTTAAGTGCATATTTGGCGAGCACCGGCCCAATTGTTTTCGAGATATAATGTAAAAACTTTATTTTTCATGTAACGTAATGTTACAAAATGGCTGTCAAACAACAATATTCACCTCAGAATTCATTGCTTATATGATGCACTTTCAACACAGAAAATTAGGTTTTATCAGTTGAATGGTTGCCGAAGTATAGCATATTAGCCTAAATTTTCAAATTGCCGCCATTGTGAATGTAATAACACGGTGTAGCAGAAAACTAAAGGTCGGTTGTCCTTACTAAGTACTATTTTTGTACCGAGGTTGGTGAGATTTGGTTAACGCGTTCAAATTTTCTAAGGGAAAAGGGGATGGGGCACACACACACACGCATATACACGTACACAAACTCACACAGGCACACAAACTGAAAAGTGATCTAACAAGATTTTATTTTCTTCGGAAGGAAAACTATAATACGGTAATTAATCTGCAACGAGCGTCTTAGTGACTCCAATGATAGCGATAAAACATTTAGCACTCCAGAAGAGGTTTATAAAAATCACGTGTACAGTTTCCAGCCTACTTTCTGAAGGAAATAAAGTGTCATGAGATAATTTTCCCTGTGTGTGTGGGTGGAGGATACCTGGAGAGATCCCTCCACTCAAAGAAAGACCGGGCGGTGAGCGGCAACCAGCTCAGGTTTTGTTCTGGTAAGACACTATGGGTATGGATAGAACACCGGCCAGACCACACTCTTGGTATCTGAGGGCGAGGGTCTGAAAACCTTGTGGTAGGGTGTTCTTGGTCGTACTTGTGAATCAGGTTGGGGCTTTAATTTGGTTACCTCAGTTGCATGGCTGGGCCACCTGCGATTAGAGGGCGTGACCCCTCTTCCTCTCAGATTGAGCAGTCGTAGCGCGGGATGGCCTAACGGCTAAGAGCGTTACGTAAAAATATAAACGTACGAAGGCCGAGAGGCTGTAGTATTCGCATATACATGTGCGTGTATGAGTGTGTAAGAACGAGTGTATGCGTGTGTGTATCTGTGCATGTATGTGCCCTCGACTAAAACTTTTGAATGCGTGAACACAATTTCACCAAACTCGATACACATATTATTATATTTAGTAAGGTTATTTGATTGACCACTTGAGGACCTTATTTTCCAAATGGTGACCGTTTTAATATTTAGGTTTATATGACATACCTCTGGAAACAATGAACCAATTTAAACCAAATTTTGTGTGTTAGCAGTGCGTCATGTGAACATAGAATTCAGAGATGGATATCGTCGTTGGTCCGTCATTTTTGAAGATAGCACCACATTTAAATAAAGCTTTTATGTTATATCTCAAAAACTACTCAACCAGTTCTTGCCAAATTAGATAAGTAAGTAAACTATGGTAGGCAAAATAAACGTAACAATTTAAATGATTAGGCACATGTTTTCAAAATAACCCCCAATACACAGCGCGAGAGCGTGATAAAACACGAAGCAGTGCTCTCTCAAAAGAGTTCTATTTGAATTGAGACACGGCCTAAGTACACGGTGGTGAAATGGCGTGGCAGTTTTTTTTATGTAGGCGTGCCCATTCCCTGAGTGGCTGCATGGGGCTCTGGATCAGGCATTTGTGTTTAACTGGCTGATGCGTGCTGCGGAAGGTTTCCTATTGGCTGGGCTGTCGGTAGGCGTGTTAGTACTAGATGCTGATTGGCGTAAGGTGTTTCGACATGTTGCTGGCCAGTGACGCCATTTTGTTGACGTATGCGACTGGAGTTCGTGGTTCAAGCTGCTGTCACACCTCTGTATTCTTACGTACTCTATGATTGAGCTTACTTATGGTCAACTGTATAAGGGGTATTTAAAGCTGGACTTTACTAGCAATACTTCGTTATTACTGCGTTTCAATCCACATTCTCTGAAGCTGCTTTCCAGTTTTTAATTCCGTTATTTGTGAAATGATTACGTACTAATAGTTCAAATGGCATGCACACACTTCATAGTTAGACGAAAAGCTGAAAAATCACAGTTGCGATTCGGAAATGTTTTTTCTTTAAAGCCGAAATCACCAAGTACCTAAAGGATTTAAGGCCATATTTTACGATAATTTTTACTACATTATCTGAAAAAGATTTATATAATCATCACATAAATGTAGATATTTGTAGACAAATTATGATAGTTTTCAAAATATAGCACCGAAAATTCGAAAATTTTAGAATAAGGGAGCCCAAGTTTCTATGTTCCTTATTAACTTTGCCAAATAATTCACATGTAATGTGATCTATATCATATAGACAACATGTTAATTAAACAATGGCTACTCGGGAACTGGTATCCTGAATCTCTTTTAATATGGCATGAGGCACCTGAGACAGCTACCTGAATAATACCTCCATTTTCAGTGGCAGAAGAAAATGTTTCAGACAAAAGTTGCTTGGGTCCAAGGGGCTAATAACTTGATAGTGATAATTTCCCCGTGCGTGGAAGGGTAAAGAAGAAACCAAGGTCAACTCCATTAATTTAAATGGAATGTTAAATTTTATTAACACCCCTCGACAGTCCGTACGAAGATGTAATAAATACGATGACATTTGCCGGTCATTCAAGATCGCTGGAGGTCAATGACGAAGCAAACTGCGCCGCCGCATGGAACAATGGGCTGACGTAGCGCCGTCCTGTAGCGACTGTAGCCGTCCTGTAGCTGGCGTTTGTTTAAACAAACACCAGCCTCAGAGACTACGCTTCCTTTGTTATTTTATTATGATATCAGGTGTTTAAATTGGTGACCTTGTGCATTGATACATACTGTAAAGCGATTCTGAGCGGACATATGAACTGATCGCAGAACAAGCTCGTGTTATATGGCCTTTCATGTCCTCGGGAGTTGTCGTTGGGTCTTTGTAGACCTGTTGATTTAATGTTCCTCACAGATAAAAGTCTATAGGCGTTAAGTCTGGGGAACGTGCAGGCCATTGCGTGTTTCCAGATCGACTGATCCAACGACCGCTGAAAGTTCTGTTATGAACTGTTGTAATTCTCTGTGCAGAATGAGCGGGAAATTTGTCGTGTTGGTATTACATGGATTTCCTTATGCCCAGTGGGATGTCTTCTAATAATTGCAGCAGCGCTTCTGTTAGGAACTGTTAATACTTGATGCTATTTAGTGTCTCATAAATAAAATGGGGACCAATTAGGCGATTATATAAAACCACCCACCACACGTTTACAGACCATGGTCTCTGTTTATCCACTTCTCTCAGCCAGTGTGGGTTGTCAGCAGACCAGTAGTGCATGTTGTGAAGGTCAATCTGCCCGTTTCCATGTAGCTGTTGATGAAGTGAAATGTGGAAATGATGACATTTGTTGTTCTGTAATATTCGCAGTATGCTCCGCTGACTGGTCCCACTCTCACGTCCAAGCTGCCTCGAGCTGGCGTGTAGATTGTGTGCTACCGCAGCTAAGATGTCAATTGTAGTTCCCTCGTCAGTTGCTGTTTTTCGTCGTTGGCGTCTTTTCTTTTCCACGCCTTCAGATTCTTGAAAGGCAGATCGCACTGGTGTGGCACGATCAGGATATCTCTCAGCATACAATCTCATTGCTGCTCTAACGCTGCGGTGACGTTAGCCAAAAATGAAAACCGTATCAACTCTTTCGGCTGTTGTGTACATTGTGCCAGTTCAAATAACGTCACGCAGAAGTTGTATGATTGCTACAACAGCACAGCACAGACTATGTAATTGCCTATTGTTCTGTGCGGTGGCGGCGTAATTGACCTTCAACGATCTTGAATGACCGGCAAATGTCATAGTATTTATTAAATCTTCGTACCCACTGTCGAGAGATGTTAATATATTTTATCATTCCATTTAAATTTACGAAGTTGACCTTTGTTTCTTCTTCACCCTTCCAAGTACGGGGAAATTATGACTGTCAGGTTATTAGCGCCTTGGACCCAAACAACTTTTGTCTCAAGCATTTTCTTCTACCACAGAAATTGGCGCTGTTGTTCAGGTGGCCTGCCATAGGTGCTTCATCCTTTATGGGTATTGGTGTTTTCGCCATCACATTTTTATTCGTCCAAGAGAAACTAAAAAATGTTAATATTATTTTTTTTCGTGCGAATAAAAATGTGTTGGCAAAATCATCAAAACATATTTTGAAATAGTTTCAGCATGCTAGTACCCAAGTACGATTATTAAATATCCTTGATACTTAATTAATATTTTCTGTATATGCATAACGCAGATCACATCACAAGTGGCTTAGTTGGCACATCTGATTAGCAGCTTTGCAGCTTTGGGTCCCATATTCCAAAATTTCCGACGTATAGGTGTTCTATTTTGAAAACTATAATCATTTGACAACAAATATTTACATTTATGTGGTCCTTACATAAATCTCTTTCAGATAATGAGATACTAAAGTTATCGTGAATTCTTATGGCCTTTTAACGTGGTGAGTTAGCCGGATACTCTGTACGAGATGGTCTCCATCAGCCGTGATGGAATGAACAATCCACCGTTGAATAGAGGCGAAAGGCTAAATGTGAACCCCACATGTGCGAATTTAACGGGTAGCAGGGTTACGTCATACTGAGGATGTGAATACCGTTGAGTGAACAGTACGCACTGTGCCATTTCATACCAAGTTTACACTCACTGTCAAATACTTACGAACTACCACGAGATCAGTGCAGTTAATAAAGGAAGGGTTTTCATAATCCAAACATTTTCTTCATCGACTATATAACATTTTTAAATTTTCGATATTTCATTTTTGAAGTGTTGTGATATTTTAATTGTGTGGTGAGGAGTGGTATTTCTTTGTTTTTCACTTGCTTACTTGCTGAACTGCATATTCGTCTGCTGCATCCTAGTGATTAGAATTACCAGTAGAAGCTCTTTGTAATTGTAAATACCAAATGTACAATATTATTGTATATTAGGAGTGAATTCACCAAATTATATATATTATTATTTATGTAATTATATATACAATTTTATAAAGATTATTATGTATATACTATTTACATGCTAGGATAGACATTTTGTGTTAAGTTGGTTTGTGTTCGCGGCCGCTTGAGGCGCTGCACAGAGTTGGGAGTTGCACTCCTTTGTGTGTGTTGGCAGACTTGCCGGCGGGCTGGGGAGTTGGCCAGTGTGATGTGCACGGAGAAGGCTTGACATGTTGTTATCGCTCGGTTAGACAATGGCACAGGATAGTTGGCATCGTCATACCGGTCATATCAAATCCACTCTGGAATGATTGTGCATATCATATATGACGGAGTAAATATGTGGGCTGTATTGTGAAATGCGCGAGCCATACGACGAGAGAATATAAATGCGATCGTGAGACAATTTAAAAATCGTGGACTGTTCTGTGCTTCGTTTTGGTAGAAGTGAACTGTCCTTCATTGCTTTGTCATGGAGAACAAGATCTCATCGTACATCGGGGCCCTGGTTGCCTCGTTGCCGAACGTCGCCTTGCCCCATTTGTTAGCTGCCGGCGAGTTCTGCTGTCCACAAAGGCAGAGCATACACCGTTGTTGTATGACTACAAGCATCGACATTTGAGGGGTGATAACGGTCTTTTACCATATGCGCCGTACTGCATATTGAACTTGCGGTGTGACGTGTTGTAGCTATCGGCTTTTTCTGTGCTCAACAAGTAACTGCTCTTAACCTACAAGTAACTGCTCTTAACCTGCCTGAGATTGCGGCAAGTTGGGAAGAAATCTAGCGCGAGCACTCCACGATGTTGTCAGTAGAGAGAAAATAAGTGTTTGAAGAAAATGTTACATAAAAAGAGTATCCACACAACCTATAGACAGTTATAGTCATTTTTACCATTGTTTTGTGTATCTTTCTCTGGATAGTTTTTAATATGCGTGTGTGGTTGTATGCATTTAATGTAATACAGATATTTAATTGCATAAAAGTAGACGTAAGCTGTTGGCCAACAACATCTTTTATATCTTTTTTCTCCCATTTTTTTGTATACTGTACCGTTGTGTTGGTATGGCACTTTAAATGAAGTAAATATAAATAATTTATTCAATAGATGCCTTGTTGATAATGAGCACAAAATGGCCAGTAATAATATGCTTGTGTTGGTGCATGTCTCAGGAGAGTAAGAATGTTAGTGTTTAGGTTAAGGAGTGTTAACTTCCTCAGAGAGCGACCCAGTTTGAGACCTGTGTTAGCACAGCTCACATCAATATTATCTTATAGCACGGAAAAGGAAGACATTATGTGTCCGAATCACCGTAATAAACTTAGTTAGGCAAAGTCATTGTGCTTGTCTTTTCACCCGCCCTAAATACGTAGTCGGTATTGCCTTACAAAATAGTTGCCAACATTCGAGCGTAACTACGTGCAGTACATGTTCATATATTTTATGTGTAATTACGCGCTGATATTCGCTAAGGTTTGCGATGACTTATGCGTATTGACTAAATTCGATTGGAGCATTTCCCCCTCTACGAAAGGTAACACTTTAATTGTAGTAGATTTATTGAAGTTTCATAAATATGAAGTTAATTTTTTTATACTGAATTTTAACTTCTAAAAAACTTTTTTAGTGTAAGTATTTTTTAAAAAATTTGAAATTATTGAAGAATGCAAAAAATAATTTTAATGTACCACAGTCTCTACAAAAAGTTAAATTTTAAAATGTATATATTTCTGTTCGTATTAAATTTAAGATTTTGCCTTTGTTGAATGTTTAGCTGCGTAACCTGTGTGTGATGCGCAGAGCGGGAAGTTCGAATTCAGGAAAATGTTCAAATTCTTCACGTAAGTCAACGTCTCCGTTCGTCTCTACCATCGCCCAGCGATAAAGCAAATCACTTAAGTTGCGCCTGGTTTATGGCGAGTGCTGCGCCAGTTTCACGGCGGCCAGCTACGAGATTGGTGTTCGCGTAAAGCCAGGCTCGAGATTATATTGACGCACCTAAAATCTTTGCGGGAGTCGCTTTTGCAACGTGCAGTTTACGACAGAGCCGTTTAAAGGTGCCAATCAAACAAAAATATATTACTTCACATTTTACGAAATACCTTTCAACTCGAATACATTTATTTTGAGTACTCTTTTAGATCGCGTAGTATTTGTATTGTGACATGTCAAAATCACAATTTTAGTGTTTTTCGGGATGTATAATTTAATCAAACAAACACGTTTACAGAAAATCTCAGAAAGTTGATTGGAAGCTGCTGTTATACCTAATTTTAAAGTACGCATAGCAAAATTTATTTTACAAAAAAAAAAATTCATTGAAAGCCACAAAATCAAACATGCAAAATATTTTCTTGCACGATTTCAAATATTTCTCGGAGTAACTTATGTTATCTTATTTCAATGTAATGGATCTCATTTCGGTAAGTGAGTTAGTTTTTATTATTTGTACAACAGCAGAAATTGCGATTTTGACATGCCGTTATACAAAAAATATCCTGTCTGAAATTTATTTTGCGAGGAATAGGTATTTATAAGTATTGTCTACATATTGAACGGTATTTCGTACAGCTATAAAATAATTAAATTTTTTGTGACTGTCCTACTTATTCGCCAGTTTACACGTGGGGCAACGACTACCATAGTCCTTGCTTGCACGCCAGAGGAGTGCGTGAGGAAGGCGAGGGGAGAGTTCCCCCAGACATGAGCCACGCGACGGACGCAGAGAAGGGCAGATGAATGGAGAGCGAGAGCTGGAGAGAGAGTTATCGCTGACATAAACACGCCATAACTCCCGCCGCCGCCAAACAAACACCCGCCGCTCCATAAAGCACCGGCCAGACAAACCAACCCGCTTTTTTCCCCCGCAACCGCGTTCCAGGGGGTGAGTAATGGCGGTTTATCGAGCCGTGGCAGCGATCTGCCTCGGCGGTGGTAGTCTTCGGGTCTATGTATGTTCGTTCTATGCAACAGTTAAACAATGGATGAGAGTTACGTCACTGTTGCACGGAGGATTTAACTGATAAGAGAATTCCATAGATAACACGAGCGAAGAGATAATAACTGTAGCGGGAAGTAAACAAGAGATAAGAGCCACAGGTTAAAACTGTGCCTGTTCATGAAGGTGTTGTCAATCAGTCTGCTGTAATTAGCATGCATTCGTCGCCTGTTTTGTTTACTCGGAAAAAGGTCAAGTTTGAACTTGGTGATGAGATATTGATTTATAGGAAGTTGGTTGGTTCAGTTGGGGATTTGCATATTATTGGTCATGTAGAGATTGTGCATAATGTGTAGATGCAAATGAAGTTTGTTTTAACAGAACCGGTTCAATGGTTCCCATTTTGTCCTAACATAACCTCAATTCCAATACCAGCGGCAACAGCTCACCTAGTACTAACGTGGGCTGCCGCGTTCACTGGTTTTGCCCTTAAGAAATAACATTGTAGATAAGAGGTTTTAACCTGGGGTTCTTATCTCTTGTTTACTTCCCCCTACAGTTCTTATCTCTTCGCTCTTGTTATCTATGGAATTCTCTTATCAGTTACATCCTCCGTGCAAAAGTGATGTAACTCTCATTCATTGTTTAACTTTTGCATAGAACGAACAGACACAGACCCCAAGCAGTCACCTTGCACCAAACACCCATAGGTACTAGTAGCGTACGTCAGTGAGCATCCTTAGGGATAATGTCCACTATGCCACGAAGACATTACCACACCAGAAGATCTTATTATCCACGAAAAGTACATCGTAATATTCTGAGTTGTAATTATGATGTTAGTAAGACTCCCAGTTTATATTTTTATTATATTATCATTTTCTATAAATATTTCACATTCACATGAGATCCTCTTCCACTTAACTCATAACTAGCTCGCTCCTACACTATAAGAAATTATTTACAAATATACTACATGAGTGTATCTGTTGAGTGAGAAAGCGCGAATGATTCCCCATACATTCTTGCTATCGTGCCTACATTTGCTAAGGAATCACTCAAACGCATAGGAACCTTCCCAACTTTATGTGATAGCGGTGCTAAGAATTCCATATTTTTTTTTAGCCAAATGTGTGGTATTATTTCCATACGATATGTGGGTTTAAAAATTTCCAATTTAGTTGAAGTAGTTTACCAGAATTATTTTTATAGTGCACTGTAGTTTAACGTTATGTGGTTGTTACGATGAAGCGTAATATATAAAATATAACTTTAAGTGTTTTACTATAATAACATTCTGTTGTAACCGGCAGTAGAGTATTGGGAAGTTTGTTTGCTTCTAAAATTGAATTTCGTTGTCCAGGTGAATGATCCAGTACTCTAGTTGACGGGGACAGATTTCTTCAGGACTGTGAAGCCGCCCAGATAATGCTCGGGGAGACGCACACAAAAATAATATCTGGCGAACTGCGTGTGTATTCGCTCACACGGCATGACGTCCCCATTAAATATTGAATTTCTGCTCGACGTGGGTCCGGGCCATAGCCACCTCTGTTGGCGACGTGGAACCAAAACATACGAAGGCATTTAGAGCCTGTTCACATTGAAGTCAATTTGGGGCTCGTTAAATTGATTTGCCTTATCGATATTTCCGAGTAAAAGTTGCACAGCAGTGCATTTGCACTCAATAAAGGAGAGAGGATTATAATTTTCATGTGACAAGCATTTCATGTGCAACTTAACGTCCGTGTAGCAATAGATAATCATATTGCTAAGCGCTCGCTACTATGTACCGCGCGAGCGAGTGGAAGTGAAGAACAGAGTAGTTGGGTCATTTATTGACGCGCGCGATATCAGTTGTAGCTGGAGACGCAGCGGCTTTTAACAAAGGAATGTTTGCAAAATGTGCCTGTTATGCCTAGCAGGGCGCGAGCCGCTCCCGACCTTGAGGATCAGGTGTCATTGAAAAGTCTGAAGAACGCTCTGGATTACTAACCTCGCTTCTTTCAGCTAGACTAGGGGTGCGGCGAACCTTCCAGGTCAAGGCCAGCGGCTGTAAAAAGTGTGTCGGGACTCCGAACCGGCAGTTGTTGAATGGATAAGTTTCAGCGATAGACGACTAGTGAGAATAAAAGCGCGCGGCGAGAGAAGTGACCAGAAGGAAGAATATTTGCCACTGCGAACATCAGTGCATTGAAGAGTACGACTGCAGGCTGGACTATTGTATTGGATGGGTGAGTGAAATACATTACAAATGATGGCAAGAGATAGACTGAAAGTGTGATAATGTCAAGTATAACTGAGTTGACAATAACCAATCAAATACATAAATAAGGGCGTTAATTAGAGTTGAAATATGCATTAGATATTGCGCTCTCTGTGACATAAAAAGAGTAATAGTGGAGACAGGCAATTTAATGCTGTAAATAATACCTGCGTGAGTAAATTAAAAATCAAATTTAATTATTTAATTTTTATTAAGACCTCGATCCCTTACGAACTCAAATACGCCTCGCGGGCATTCTTGTAGCAATATTTAAGGAAAGATTTTTCTCGTTAATTTACTTTTATTTCTACCCATTTACGTCGGGAATAAATATTGCGTTACGATACCAGCATGAACCTCTCTAAAAATTATATGAGAGTTTATATTTAAATTTTCTTTGGGCACACACGTGCTTGAGCAATACATTAGGTTTTGAAACATTTCATAATGAAATAAAATCTTTGGGTGCAAACAGGCACCATTAAGTGTAAAATGGTACAATAAATTTAGATTAAAAGTTAAGACAGCTAAATCTACAACATTTATAATTTCTAAAAAAAAAAACGGCCAAAAACGCAAATCAAGCTTAAATTATTTAAATTAGAAATACACTTTGTAATCAATGTTAAATACTTAGGTTTAACGATAGATTGTATGCAAATTCACAGAATAGTAGATTTTCAGCCCTAAATCATTTGAGACAACTATATGGTCCATACCGTATAAGAAGGCCACTTTCTGACAGTCAGTGAGTAGCAACTTGACTTATACGAAACAAACAAAGTGCCATTTACAAAATCCTGTATCAGCTGATGCACGAACGAACAAAAGTTAAAATTACGTTGGCTATTCTGAGTGCACTGCCGATGCGCATCAGAAAAGCAGAAAATACGCATATAAGAAAGAGTTCGTAGATTTATTAATACATTTTATTTTACGAGGTCACAAAACAATGGTTGTTAGTGTTAAAAACTAAACTTTGTGATAATGTAGTTATGTTTAGGTGATCAAAATGAAATGTACAATAGAACGATACGACGTGGAAAAATTTTCTGAAGTTGTGCTAACTTCAGAAAGCTTTTTCACGTCGTATCATCCATCTCAAACCTTGCTTTCAACACGTCCATGATATTAATTCCAAAAGCATACAGAACTGTTGCATCATATATTTGAATTATTTTTTCTAATAATTTGACGAAACGACACGAATTTGAAATATATTTCCAGCCCGTAACATAAGAATNTTTCTAATAATTTGACGAAACGACACGAATTTGAAATATATTTCCAGCCCGTAACATAAGAATTATAAACTTTAAACAATACGCTATCTTTTGACCATAAAGAGAGTTACTCAAAACTTCGTCGTGACGTGCTGCGCGCTATCTATCGGATATTCTGCGAGCTATTACCAGCCAGAAATGAACCTCTTTCCTGCGCGATATATAACGAATTTACAAACATATGCCAATAGTTATATTTTTCCACGAGCTCTGCATAATTTTTAAAGTAACATTTATTTCATATACAACGATTTGGAGTACAAGTCATTTATATTCGGCCGGTAATCGTTCGTCTACGTAAATTATACGCCATGTTGTTCTCTCGAAACCCATCTCCTTGATTCCGTAGACACGCGTGAATAATTTTTAAGCAATTCTAACGTTATTCCACGTCACATATTTCCAACTCGAATATATTAGCTATAACGTCCAAAGTGTAATAATAGATACAACAGACCGGCTCGCAAATTTTAACCCAAATTCACTATCTCGGACAAATTAAAAAAGAGTTATCAAATATCTAACATTTTATATTTTTACTTTTATAACCTACTTATATTTTTAGACAGATGTCAGTCCTAAAATATCGTAAAATTTGTTTAGCATTACAGTACAATGAAAAGTGGATTAGCTGACAGCATGTTGATAAAAAATTACAGCCCCGACGTGACGGACCAGCTGATGGCGGAGGGATACGTAGTCAGATGTAAACAGTGGTGCTACTTTCGCCGAGCTGTCAAAAAGTGGCCTTCTTATATGGTACAGAATATACCCATGGTTAAACGCAACCAATCTTCCTTCAAAAAATCTTTCCTCAACCAATCTTCCCGTAACAAATCTTCCCTCGACAAATCTTACCTCAACAAATCTTCCCTCAACCAATCTTCCCTCGACAAATCATTCTCCCAGCTATTTTATACGGATATGAGATAATAATAATAATGGCGCGTGGGGAGTGCACCCAGGGCAAGGCAACACCCTCCGAGTGACGGTCTTTCCAGCTGGGACCCGTAGGTGACCGTCATCTCCGGGCATGACAGAAATGAGACCCTAGAATGGAGCGGCGCTGGAATGCAAGGGCGGGGGAAACGGGAGTACCCCGAGAAAACCCGCCGGCAAGCGGCATCGTCCAGCACGATTCCCACATGCGAAAATCCGGGAGTGAACCCACCGGGGATCGAACCCGGATCGCCGTGGTGGGAGGTGGATATCCACATTAATCAATTCCAAACTATTCAGAAGAGATGCCTCAAGATAATTGCAAACCAAGACAGACATACCACAAATGTATCTATTCACAGGCGGTTTCAGTAATGTATATTGAAGAAATAATTTGACAAAAAAACTTACATAACACTGTCCAGCAGCCATTTTGACGCCAACGATCCGGCAAGTGTCGAGAAGTTTAGAACTGTGGTTTCGGTTACTCTTCGTCTAAGGATATATATATAATGAAGAAATTAGCAGCACTAATACCCCTGAAATTTTAAATTATCCTATAGTTGATATTCCCTTAATTGTGTGGAGTTTTCCTACACTTTTGTCACGTACTTTCCTATACGACCAGGGAATAGTACTTTACTTGTAATGTAAATTTATTCTACATTTACCAGGCAATTTCACATTACGTGTAATTGTAATTTGGTTCCCTTTCATGCAAGGTAATTTTACCTACAATTTCTTACAGTGAGTATTATTTCGTCTCTGTGCTACGGCGGCTCTGTACATCATGCAGTTTGATCTAGTTCGAGCAAGCGTACCAGACAGAATGCTTAAGACATCGGCACGTAACGCCAAATTCCTCGCAAAATAACATTCCCGAGGCTGTCACGATGCACCCGTTAACATTTCTTTAAACGTCGTTCAAAATAGAACATTATTCTCCAAAGAAGCCATGCCTCCTTCCTTCCGATCAACACTTTTTCATTGCCAGACACGTACGCGTATGGAAACTTAATTAGGAAACACGAATATGGTGTTCGAAATCTAATGAAGTGTTAACTGTGCATGTAGATATTTTTTTAAAATTGTTTATGACTAATTGAGAATTTAATCATTTTTCTGGAATGACGTCCTATTGATTGGATATTTTGGTGAGCCCCTGTCCATTTATGATGTCGTCAGGGTAGTAAAATCCGCCATTGGACATTTTTGGTCGACACTACGAGCTAAAAGGTTTTATCTACACTCTTTCTCTTGAAAATAATGTAACAAACCTGACAACTTTGTGTTATATATCAGTCTGAGTGTCACAGTACTTGGCACGCAGAACATCTACAGGATGTTAGTTGTGAGACTGTACCAGCTACTGTTCCCTTAAGAGCACGGTGTTTGTTTGTTAAGGCGGTGGCGGTAACCCCCTACCAGGCACCGAGGGCACACAATAGAAGCGACTTCGTCTAACTTCTTCAGGGTGTCGCCGTATTCTTCGAAGACATGGCCGGCTTCGCCTCAACAAACAACTGCGGAATTTAAGGCCCGGCTTCACAATAATAATAGCCATGAATGTTTCAGCGCGGGGCCTTAACTCACGCGGCCTGTTAGTAAATAGCCACCAGTAGGCCGGCCGTAAAGCACCCTCGGAGGAAACGCACGCTCCCTGCGGTGTAATTAAAACCTCCCTTCCCCACCCTCTACTGCCTCGTGTCTCATCGCGCAACAAATAATGTTTCCCTTCCTCCGCTCCGAAACCTGTGACATGATCTGCTTGTGCCAGCTTAGCGCAGCGTTCTCATAGCCTAGCTTTGAATACATCTCGCGTGGAAACTGCGCTCCTTAAACTTTCACGCCCTCAAGTTAAAACTTCTGACATTTTCCCGAGTTTGAGATCTTCAACTGGATATCGCCATGAACGAACCCTTATCATCCAATAATTAATAACTTATTAAAAAATGGTTTCTTTGAGTGGAGTGTAGAGATTTTGGAAGCTCTTAACATTGAGGTCCTGCGAACTGATGAGAGTGAAACGAGGTGAGTATAGAGCAGTGATAGATTACAAGGGAGGGTCAAATGGGAGATCCCCGAGAAAATCCGCCGACCAGTGGCATCGTCGGGCACGACTCCCACGTGTGAAAATCCGGGATCGACTCCGTCGGGAATCAAACCTTGCTCACCTGGGTGGGAGGCGAGTAGTTTAACCACTACACCACTTGTAACAACTTAAGTAAAACATCCACCGTGCAGTAGGCGTTATGTTAATGGGTTTGCCAGAGTATAACTTTAACATCCTACACATAATTACAGGGGGTTCGAGTTAGATTAATCACTTTTGAAATCGCTGCTTAGATGATACTGTTATACGTATTTTATATCCCTCTTCCTAATGCAAAATAAACATTGCCGCGATAACCTCTGAACGTGACGTTGTCAAGGACACGTGTGTTTTATTACTCGCACATCAGTGCTGCTCTTATTTGCGCAAAACAAGCAAAATAAATGTAACTCATTGCCTACAAATTTGAAAATCTTCATATTTGTACCAATTTGAAACCTGGAAGTACAAGCACGTCACTGATAACTTTACTGAGAGCAGAAGGCAGTATGTTTGTAAAATACCTGTAGATATCAATGGCATTTTTCAAAGATTGACAAGAAAAGTTCTGATACTAGATCTCCATGGACATCCGCTCATTAGTAGAATAATTTTAACACATCGGGGACTATGCCAGAGTCCAGCTCGGGTAACGGTTTGTTTGTCTTAGAAGACGAAACTTGAATGGTTATGCTTCCGTTGATTCACAATTTTTTACGTTCACGTAACTTGAACACTGTATCACATCAGTCGCAATTTCTGTGAAGACACATTAAGAAATCTTATTTCTGTGTATAAATTAACACTATGGAGTAAACATCGCGTTACACGCAACATGTAACAGCAATAGGGGCACAATCAGCTCGCCAATTCATTGGCCAGCTACCAGTTAATAATAAAACTTTTCAATATGGTAACCAAGGTGGTGTCATTTGGACCAATGGGACATTGATAATGGGAAATGCACGGGCCACTGGATCTGGTGTTCTTGTAGTGAGTTGTGTAGACGACGCGCTTAGAGCTCGTCTTTACTGCCGGCAAATATGCACGGACCTCCGGGTTACTTAAAGTGTTTATAAAGCGGGAAATGGCCAAGTGTTTGACAGTGCCTACCCACAATGCCATCGCGGTGGCATGAGCTCACTTGCGACTTTTTCGCAGCCTCTTATTCCTCACTTGACAATAAATTCCACAGAGAAAGTTGTTCGTTCTCAGTGCAGTGTGTTAGGTTTATGATTTTTGCAACAGGAAATTCGTCGATGTAGATCGAGTGGGAACAGAACTTCAACTTGAGTGCGCAGTTAACGAGTGACGTGAGACTGCAAATGATTGTCTGGACAGGTCTCGGTTGTTTTCGCATGGGAGCAGCGACTTGTCTGCGGGAAAAGTTTGCTTCGCTGATGAGTGAGTTCACTGCAGCTCTGGATAACGGCGAGCCACCGTTTTTCCCTAGTAAACGGACATCTATCGTACGACGGCACATTCATGAGTGATTTAAATGGTTGTTTCTAAAATAAAACGACAAATTTATACTTCAGGTAAATCACGAAAAAAGGTGAGACCATATATGCGACCTGTGATCTTTGAATGAATGTTGAAATGGGGGTGAATTACTAGATGGAGATTTTTGGACATTCGCTATTGCGATGCATATGTCTGTCATGGAAAAACAAGACTGAACACGAAAAATACTTAAATAGGACAAGTAACCTATGGAAGAGAAAATAAATATATGTGTACAACATTAGAAAATTCCAAGAGGGAATAGAGTAAAAAACACAGGACAGCAGCTATTTACGAAAAAAAAAAAAAAAGATATACACGACCAACAGGTAACACATAGAAAACAACACAGGACAGAAACCTTAGTGTTCAGTCTTGTCTTTCCACGACAGACATCTGCATCGCAATGGCGAATGTCCAAAACTCTCCATCTAGTCATATATACTACCTATTATTTAAAGTGTATCCTAATGATGGAACATATATTTGGTACTTGTTGATATAAAAATTGACAGGTGACTGATAAACAAAGTGTATACGTTTTACAACTTTCAAATGTTAAAGTCTGATGATACAATATATTATAGTTTTTTGATTAGTTTTCCTACTGGAAAGGCTATAAAAAACTGTTCACTGTAAAGTGAATAGCCTATGGTAACGGGTTGAATATGTTTCTCGCCAGGGTCCACAACAATTTAACACTGATAACAGTCAACAGACAGAATTTTTTCTGGCTTATCAAATTTTATTATCATAGAAGCTAAATTTTCTTCCAGATATGTTATACACTGGTGGAAAATGAAAAATGAACACCACTTAATCGGTGACGTAGAAACACTATATGCACATGGGGCAATGATAGAGGGCAGTGCACGCAATGATTAACAGTATTGTGCTTTGGACAGAGTAGGAACAGCGTACTAGGCATAACACAACTGAGCACAATACAACTGTAGTTGACTCGGTGTCTGTTGTTTCAAGCATCGACCTGCGTGTTGTAAGCATTGTAGACATGCCACGACGGCAAAGACGACCACACTTCGTGCAATTAACGGACTTTAAACGAGGTCTGTTGTGGGCCTGAGGGAGGCTGGATGGTCCTTCCGAAGGATTGCCCAAAGCGTAGGACGTGAAGTGTCTGCTGTCCGTCATTGGTGGTGCCGGTGGTCCAACGATGGTGCGCATGCTCGTCAACCTAGTTCCGGACGGCAGCGGCATAAGGATTCCCGCCTGGACCACCGCATCAGACGAGCAGCCATTGCTGATCGCACGGCGACCGCCGCACATATTAGGGCCACTGTTGCACCCAGGGTNACCGCATCAGACGAGCAGCCATTGCTGATCGCACGGCGACCGCCGCACATATTAGGGCCACTGTTGCACCCAGGGTGTCAGCTAGGACCATCACCGACAGTTTGCTGGACGCTGGGCTACGATCAAGGGTGCCACTCGCCAGGCTTCCTCTCACACCTCATCACCTCATCTCCGTGCAGCCCACCTCAGATTGTGTCACGAACGAGGGATGAATAGCGCGGAGTTGTCATTAGTGATGAGAGCAGATTCTGCCTTGGCGCCAGTGACAATCGATTGCGAGTGCGGCGTCAACCAGGAGAGCGGCTACAACCAGAGTGTATACGGCAGTGACATACACGATTAACATGGCCTGGGGGCAATAGCCTACAATGACCGTACGTCTCTGGCGTTTCTTGAGGGAACACTGAATAGTGAACGCTGCATCCAGAACACCATCCAGCCCATTTTGTTGCCGTTCCTACAACACCAAGGAGATGTCCTCTTCCAATAAGTCAATGCCCGTGCACACGCGCCTCGTATTACCCAATGCGCTCTCGAAGGTGTTCGTCAATTCCCCTGGCCAGCACGATCACCTGACCTGTCACCCATTTAAAATGTGTGGAACATGATGGGACAGCGTTTGGTGTGGTTTGAAAAACCGGAAACAAACCTCCACCAATTTCAACAACAGGTGGAATTAGCATGGGACACTATTCCCTAAGATGACATCCGACACCTTTATAATCGTCTGTACGCACGACTGCAGGACTGCATCGTCTCTAAAGGAGACTACCCAAGATACTGACATTGTTGTTCAAGACACTCTGTAGCCTCTGTTCACAGGTGTACGACCCCGTAATCATTATATTTTACAGTGTACAACCTGTATAATTATTTAATATAACCTCCATTCGTGTGGGAACATTGTGTCCTGATGTTCATTTTCCATTTTCCACCAGTGTACATTACGTGCATAAAGCCGCAGAAAACATAGTATCGAAAATATTAAAAACACACCTCAAATATACAAATACAAGGAAACGATGTGCACCAAAAAATAGAAAACAATATGTAGTCTTTAAACATCGATATAATATTTACCTATTCTGTTCCTAATTTCAGCGCTTTCTCTCGTTCTGTTAACATATTTAATTATAAAATCTTGTATGTGTTAAACGTCATCAGTTTGGTTGGTTCGTATACAAACAAATAACTTTGAAACTTACCTTTCGAAACTTCCCCACCCGTAATTTTGTAAAAAATTAACAACATAATTTGCAGAGATGTATGAAAATTAGCTCCATTTCTGAACGTCCTTCAGAGAGTGTAATGTATTCTGTGGAACAATGATATTTAGAGGTACGTTAATTCAAAAAATTCGTTCGATGGTGGGCCAGATTTAAAGCTCTCACTATGATCTAAATACATATTTTTGTTTGGAATTAACGTAATTAATTTAAAGAATACTTACTAAACATTACTTGAAGGATTATTTATTTTAAACTATAAATAATTTGTCATCGTTCACCTTTATTTCCTAGGCAAATTTTAATATCATTTTAAGAGTTTAATAACTTTATTTTATAAATGTTATTTTAAAAGTTTTTTTTTTGCTACTGTCTTAAACAAAGAATTATAAACTTTAATTTTTAATTGTGCTGTAACCATAAGTACATAGCAGCTTCAGAAGATTTTTACAAGATTCTGATATATTTTGCTGCAGTATTGATTTTTTTTTTCCTTTTTTTTTCTACGTCTCGGAACGGTTCTTGAAAGATCATATCCAGTCTAGTATTTCTCCACTGTATTCTTCTCGCAGCTCAACGCTAAATATAGGGATGTGAAAGTTAATTAACTTGAACTATGTTGCACCGTCACAAATTAAAAGTTTTTGGCCGAAACAGATCTTTTCAGGTGTGCTTAAGCATGGCCAGGAAAGAAGAGGCTCTCTAAAATCTGTCAATTTGATCTGTTTTAGTATTTTTAATCAATAATCAATGTAATGGCCAGGTGCACTCTGCAGTCTTCTGAGACGTAAGCAGTGAGCATACTCAAGCTAATTAATACAGAATTTGCAAGTTTTGAATAGGATATTATTCGCGATGATGGATGTGTAACGTTTTTGAAACACATTTACTACCGCAATTTTACCACAACAAATTCTATTGCAATTTCACCGAAGGATAACGGAGAATTTTCATTATATAACCGTTTTAACTGCCAAACGAGTGTTATGAACTCAAAGTTCAAAACTGAAATTTAGTATTTTGGCATATAACCCGTCTTAAGAAAAATGTGATAATTTTTTTGTTTCGGAAGGAATTTTTTTTTNAAATTTAGTATTTTGGCATATAACCCGTCTTAAGAAAAATGTGATAATTTTTTTGTTTCGGAAGGAATTTTTTTTTTCCTTAACAAACCGAAGTAATTAAACTTTTTTAAATTACAGGCGACCAGTAAAAGTCGTAATTTCAGGCAAAAAAAAAACAGCTTCCCGTTATGAAATTTCTTTAAAAAGAAGGAGAAATCGTATTTTATCCAGTTTTGATGAATAATACATTCTTTAAATATTCTAAATATTTTTTTTTTCAAGGAGAGCATTTCTTTATTTCTCAGCTCTGTACACCGTGTATCCTGCAAATTCCGACTTCGTATTTTTGTTACGTTGAGAAATGTGATTGAAATTTTTGTATATGTTTGTTTGTGGTGTATGGTTATACATTTTCATATTTGTCATGGTGGCGTCATGCAAAATTGCATGCAATGTTAGCTTTCAGTCTGCCAGAGTTGCTGTACGACGTGGCAAGGCACAAGAAGTTACTGATATAACGAACGGGCCTACTTTCTTCTACAAGTACAAATACATTTTAATGAATTTCTTGAAAGTTGTAATGGTAGGTAGACCTTGAAGTCTCGTTGAAAGTAATATCATTAGAGATGATACCAGAAACATATGCAACAGTAGTGAGACAATTACAAATGCACACGTGCCTTACCGGGAATCGAACCCAGGAAACCTCGTACCATAAGCTCGCGTGTAATAAACTCTATTATGGAGCTGGGATTCGGAACATCAACATCGGATATAATCAGTCTAATGTTTTGAATGACAGGGTTTACTTACATGAAACAGGCTATTTACAGGCCCGTAATTTTGAAAATAAGTGCCTCAACCTCTTAAAACACGTACATTTACGTGGTCTACCGTAGTTCTTCTTGTTTGAAGAATTTGGTGGCATAATATATTCATTTTCTATCTTAAAAAAATTAACTAAAAATGGGTTATCTATACAATGCGTCTTAAAAATACTTTCAGCTAAAAATTAAGTTGAATTTAGTATAATTGTTTAATTATTCTGGCAAAGTTATCAAAATTTTTATATGATCGGCCTTTTGAAAATCAATGCCGACCCACTTAAATCATGTAATTTTACATGCCCTTTTGTATCACTAATGGTGTGCAAAATTTGGTGTCAATTATTGGAATTTTTTTCGGAAAGATGGCAATATGTTCATTTTTCTCACCTGTCACTATTTTCCAAAAAGACCGGCAAAAGAGGATCTCTATATGTTTTATTGTTGTTTCTAATGAATACTGTTAATGCACAAAATTTGGTTTAATTTTGTTTAATTGATACAACTTACTAACCTATATTATTTTTATAAACAGCATTAGAAAAAGGTCTGCCACGTCTAAAGCATGTTATTTTACATTCACTACTACACACAGGAAAATGTTTTAAAGAAACAAACAAAGTTTGTTTGGCGCAATTAAATTAATTGTTTTTATAGGGGGAAATTAATTTCTTTATTGTTGAAACTAAATTAATTTGTTATTCTTTTTTGGTTGCTCCAAACAAAGTCTTGGTTGATATAACTAAAGGTTTGTTTGGCTCTACGGGCATAAAACAGTTTCGCTTAATATTAAAAACAATTGGAAGCTCGACCGGAATTCGAAACCACGTGCGAGGTTTGCTATGCTGGAGCGAAAACCTCTCGCATACGTCTCGACCATTCGATTCGGGCCAGCGATAGTCGCATGCGAGTTCCTCCTCCATGGCGAGCGTCCATCTTGTACACTCTCCGTCTTGCCGCTCTAACGTACGATTCTAACGAACTTTCGGTGATAAATGGAACAAAACGTACGCCATACAACATAACTTTCATCAAAATCTTGTTTCGGTAATAAAACGTATTAATATGCATTATAATTACTTCACAATATTACTGGAAAAAATGGTATTAAAATACGTTAAAAGTATATAGCATTGATAGGACTGAAAACGAATACGTTCGTAGTGGGTGAGTGGTTAGCACTGTGGTTTAAAACTTAACGATTCTGCGGTTTGAAACTGCTACAGGAAACTTAAGTTTTTTTCTTATTTATACATCTTTATTATTTCAGTTATATCGTCAGTATAATTGTGTGAAATTTTCCTTGGCGATATTTACGCTCAATATTGAATCATTAACGAGAGATAAAATTATAACCAAAACTATTCTTGCAGTGGTCACTGAAAGTTATTCACTATAAGCGTATTGTAATCTCTTTTATTTTGGTTCTTACGGTATACCTAGTGTTAATCTGAGCAAATTTAGATATCTTAATCGCAATCTTACCCTTTTGTACAGTCTTTAGAGGATTGAAAATTCAGCTTTTATAAAAAAGCAAATTCTACGTGACAGCGAATGATACGAAACAGTTTCGTTTGTGCGAGAAACTGGTCGCTTCTCAAATATTTCAATATTAAAGCTTGCAATGCGACAAATACATACTTCCACATGAGATTGTCTAAATGCGATTTCTTTATAGTGCTGTACACTCAAGACGGAACTACGACACACAGTTCTGTTACTGTATATATCTACGTTAAAAATGTTAATGTGATAATAATTAGTTAAAATTCAGTTATTGATTTAATGGCTCTGTAGTACGTGCACCGCGGAACATTTACATTTCATTTCCTTTAACAAGAACCAGGACTGCTGTGGATGGCAAGCCGTTGCTCCCCGGGTAAGGCGACGACCGCAGTATCACAATCACGCCATTCTGGAAACCACAGCCAACTGCGAAGTCTGTCCACACAGGTTCCTGCTCCTCGACGCTAGCCACGAGCTCCAGGCGGCAGTCCTCTAACAAAAACAAAAAAAGGGCAAACATTCACTATTTCGGGAATACGAACGCGTATATAAGCATTCAACTATATAAATAATTTTGTACACTCCAAGTCCGAATCAGTGATATCATTCAGTGAAAAAACATTCACTGAAAGTTAGCTGGTAAGCGACTACTGACAGCCGAATCAAGCAAATAAACTGGGAGAAAGTGATTTAAAGAAGTGGAATTCTTGACATTCAGTGGGAAATCACAAATAAATCAGTGAAGTTCAACCACTTTATTAATTAGTTATCTGGCACTGATTATTATTTGTTAAATTATCACTATGTTCACTGATTTGACTCGATTCTCATTGTTTCAAGTTTAGAGTGTATGTTTTGTAGAGTAATGTCCTGTAAATACACAATACTACAGCTGTAGATTTACAAGAAAATGTTTGAAAAACTAGTTCCTAAGAAAATTGTTTTTAAAAATTACAGAAATTTTTTACTACTGTGTGTGGGTGTGGTTATAAATATAATCTTTGGAACAGAACATTCAGTAAGCACTAAATAAATTAAATATTTATTTCAATACAACAAATTCAGCAGTGTTACACTGTAAAAACGCTTATGCAAAGTAGGCCTTTCCACAAACATGACTTTTGTTTGATCTATATGACAGTGAATGATAACCTTGCAATGTCGTTACAATATTCCAGCAGACGTCTTTGTAGTAACGTCACTTACACTGTAAAGAAAATATATGCTATGATAAACAACCGTAATTATTAAATAAAAAGAAGCAACACATATTTAAAAATTGTACTCACTAGAAAAAATGCCACAATGGCCTTCACCAAACGATCACTTTAACTTCTTGTGCTCTGACTACTTTTGATAGGTAGGTGATGTAAGGTTGTGACATGGACCAGAATATGTCGCATCACTAAGGAGGAACTGAGGTAGGTGATTTGAAGAATCACTGCACTTCAGAATGACATTAAACGTCTGCAGAAGGACTGTAAATTTTCTCAGTTGCAGTTTCTTATCTGCAGAATATATAAGTTTATGAATGTTTGCGTCGATACAAATGTTACGTACTTAAAACCACAATGAACGAAACAAAACTTTAATATCACTAAACCGTTAACATCATGGAGTGACTTTTCTTTACTACAAACAAAATTAGTTAATTTATTGGCTATAAAGGAAGGTAATATTGCCTTATACAAAAACGTATAATGAAAACATTTATTAACAGCAAACCTTTTTTCTCTTAACTTCTCTTTTGTTAAAGTAATATTGTAGAACTGTAAATAAAACAGACGCAAGGCAGTGGCTTTCTTTGTGGTTCAGAAACTTTGAATGGATTTTTGTAGAGAGTTGTACCGGTCATGCAGACGAATGTTGAACCGTCTCTCTGAAGGGATATTTTTGTGTCCAAGGCGTGGAAGCGTGCGAGCCATAAGGACGACCTACGTGCGCGTATCGAACGCATGTTCGCCTTTACACATAAGCCGCTGAACCAGGAAGTAATCTTTATCTCGTCGTCTCACCTCACAGGACTTTCCCTGGTGACAATATCACTTCGTGCTATAATAATAAAGACAACGCTGTGCTGCAAGTCCCCATGCTTTGTTTCGTTGCACGTACGGGAAGGAAGTTTCGTATCAAAACATTCTGTGAAACACTTGTGCTACCTTTTTGTTTTCAAATTAAAATGAAATGCTTATTAGAAACGCAAACTGCCATTCGGACGTGCAGAATGTTTGAGAGTGGAGAGTTTGTTCCAGCTAACAAAATGTTCGTTTGTATCGGGCCAAAATATACTTAGCTGCCACAAAAAAAAAATATTTTTATGAGTAAAACAAAACTTGAAAAGCAACAAAATTAATGTTGTTCATATAACAAAATACACGCATGAATAAATGAGACATCTTTGTTGAGCGAAAATAAATTAAACTGCCAACAAAATATATCGTTGAATCAACTGTATATATTTGTTTGGCCACCCATTTAATCGCTTTCGTTTGATAAATACAGCTCGGGTGTCTGTTTGTAATTTTTATGACAGGTAAGTTAGTATCACTGTTTGTTAGTGCATTTATTTGTGCATAATAATCACATGGGCATCCTAAGTTCCTAAGTTCAACAAGAAACTCAAAAGAAAGCTGTAAAACTTGAAATGATTATTTACGCACTTTGTCCAACATTAGAATAGTATCTCTATAGAAATATGCTAGTGCCACCTGTTGTCTCTTGAGCAGAGGTTGCTATGGCGTATTGCTCTGCTGCAAATAATCGAGGTTCGCATCTCCGCCNCCACCTGTTGTCTCTTGAGCAGAGGTTGCTATGGCGTATTGCTCTGCTGCAAATAATCGAGGTTCGCATCTCCGCCAGCCTTCCATTTTTTTCATATTAACCGGTCTCTTTAATATGCGCAGAGCCAAACAAATCTTTAGTTGGGCCAGTCAAAACTTAGTTTGTGGTAACGAAATAAGAACATAAAACAAAAAAAAACACTGTATTTCCCCTATAAACTATAAATAAAAACAATTAATTTGTTTGCGCCCGAAGACACTATCTTCAATTAAANGCACTGTATTTCCCCTATAAACTATAAATAAAAACAATTAATTTGTTTGCGCCCGAAGACACTATCTTCAATTTAAAAAAAAAACTCAGTGTAGAGGGTAGTTGACAACGAGTGGCGTGTGGTGAACTGTTTTAAGGTAAGCTGTGTTTTGCTGTGTCCTGTACCTAACCGTTTGTTAATATACACATCGGCCACTTACACTTAGTAGTGCAGTTGTCGTCACAGCACGTATGTAACGGTTGCCTCACCGCTCTCTCGTGAGTGGACGCAATACTTAGTTTTGTCCCGGCTCCACTCTGGTTACTGGTTCNAACGGTTGCCTCACCGCTCTCTCGTGAGTGGACGCAATACTTAGTTTTGTCCCGGCTCCACTCTGGTTACTGGTTCCTGCTGCGTGCGTCGAGTGCGTACAGCGCTGGGCAGGCACCATCTTACCTAGCAACACTGCAGCACACGCCACTGTGGCAACCCTAGTGGTAGCGTCAGACGGGAAGAAGGTGGTTGCAGTGAGGGGTGCAAGCCTCGGTGGGCCTCCTTGGCGGTGTTGTATCGACCCCGGGGTTGGCGCGACAGCTTGATGAATGGTGTTCGGCGTCGACGGCGGGAGGCGGCAAGCAACCCTCTGACGGCTGGTCCAGGGGTGACGCTGCGTCGCGGGAGGATAACACTGCCTTGCCGGCTCACGGCGAACAACACTTGCAACCACACATGTTCTCTTATCCATCCCGTACAGAGCCCGCTGGCTGGCGCAATTTCACAAGTCATTCCCATTTTACGTGTCATTTTAATTTTTCTGCTCCTCCGTACTGATTATGCTTAACCCTCACCAGCGCTGTTAAGCTTCTTTTTCATATAGTAAATTCACTGTTAATTCCAACTTTTCTAAAGCCCTGCTAAAACTCTACTTCCAGGATATTCCTCCGCCTCATGCTAAAAAAGCTTAACTGAGCCTAGAAAATTACACCAAAGGGACAACACACCCACTCGTGCGCAATCAATAAAAAAATATTTTGCGCATTAATTATTNCAATCAATAAAAAAATATTTTGCGCATTAATTATTTATTACTAGGCACTACCAATACACCTATTTTCCCACTGCTTTTATTCATAATAATAAATTAAATATAATAATTTAAATAAATATATATAAAAGTGCAGTTTAAGCAAAAAATACAGCTCTTTCATATTAACATAAGTATAAAACGCTTGTGAAGCGTGGTGTTACGAGTTGTGGTCAGGCCCTTAGCTGAGCGGCCTGCCTGATCACACCTTCACTTATTTATCCAGGACACGGGCCGTGATCGCTGAAATTAGTTATGAAATCGCAAACCACAGNCGTGATCGCTGAAATTAGTTATGAAATCGCAAACCACAGAAATCCCCTCCACCGGCCAGTAAACGGGGACAACGCAGCCGATATAGGACAGTGTAGTGCGTGGGCGGTGTCTTTTGTCGTCGGGCCATTGGAACGAGAAAACCACTGAAGATGGGTGTGTCCGGCCGTCGACTTGCGCCATCTTAATCAGCCCCCGGAATCAAGAACAAGGTGGGGACTCTCCAATTAGGCTTTACTCAGAACGTAGCTAGTTAAATTCTCATAATTAAATATAATTTAATATTTCAATATATTAGTATAGCTCCCCTGTTCATATTCAATAATATTTATATTAACATAATATTGTATAACCTCTTTTATATAGTGTTCATTACATAACACTTATCAACAACTTGTTACGCCCCTATATCCCCGTTTAGTATAAATATCAACAAAATATCAAAATCATAACAGTGGCGTATTTAAGAAACAAGCAGACACGTCATACATGGAATCTTTTTTCAACGATTCCATTAAAAAAAAGTGTGAAGAAACCGCGAATAGACTATATCTCTCACTCAAAAATGAAGGATCCTCGCGACTATATTTACCATAGAATCATCGCATCTTAGTCTCGGAGGTCAGAAACTAAAGGTCTGTGAATGTGAGACGCGAAGTATATACCAGTCTCGTGACACGAGCGTAGCGCACTTGCGATCACATCCACACAACTTGTATAAGTCAAGAATTTATCTAGCTTCAAGGAAGNTTATTACTAGGCACTACCAATACACCTATTTTCCCACTGCTTTTATTCATAATAATAAATTAAATATAATAATTTATATAAATATACATAAAAAAGTGCAGTTTAACCAAAAAATACTGCTCTTCCATGTCAACATAAGTATAAAACGCTTGTGAAGCGTGGTGTTACGAGTTGTGGTCAGGCCCTTAGCTGAGCGGCCTACCTGATCACACATTCACTTATTTATCCAGGACACATTCCGTGATCGCTGAAATTAGTTATGAAATCGCAAACCACAGAAACTCCCTCCACCGTCCAGTAAATGGGGACAACGCAGCCGATATAGGACAGTGTAGTCCGTGGGCGGTGTCTTTTGTCGTCGGGCCATTGGAACGAGAAAACCACTGAAGATGGGTGTGTCCGTCATGAACAAGGTGAGGACTCTCCAAATAGGCTTTACTCAGAACATGGCTGGTTAAATCTTCATAATTAAATGTAATTTAATATTTCAGTATATTAGTATAGCTCCCCTGTTCATATTCAATAATATTTATATTAAAATAATTTTGTATAACCTCTTTTATATAGTGTTCATTACATAACACTTATCAACAACTCGTTACGCCCCTATATCCCCGTTTAGTATAAATATCAACAAAATATCAAAATCATAACAGTGGCGTATTTAAGAAACAAGCAGACACGTCATACATGGAATCTTTTTTCAACGATTCCATTCAAAAAAAGTGTGAAGAAACCGCGAATAGACTATATCTCTCACTCAAAAATGAAGGATCCTCGCGACTATATTTACCATAGAATCATCGCATCTTAGTCTCGGAGGTCAGAAACTAAAGGTCTGTGAATGTGAGACGCGCAGTATATACCAGTCTCGCGACACGAGCGTAGCGCACTTGCGATCACATCCACACAACTTGTATAAGTCAAGAATTTATCTAGCTTCAAGGAAGANGACACGAGCGTAGCGCACTTGCGATCACATCCACACAACTTGTATAAGTCAAGAATTTATCTAGCTTCAAGGAAGAGGAGTACTCACATCTCTGTCAGCATTTTAGAGTCATTAGAAAATCTTATGACAATTCAGTTTTTTTTTTATTATTGACACCTCTGGTGGATATTTCAAGAAACTCGTGGAAAACGTGTGATAAACGCAGTTTAAGTAATTAAATTTTTGTCTCAGCACCTTTTGGTTAAAAATATTTTACCCAGGTGTAAATGAGAAGCGCTATCAGACTTCGGCCGTATAGAGGCCATTAAAAACGAATAGCACACATGTACACGAGCTACAATCTACGACGATTACTTACGAGCATTTACGACGTTCTATACAGAACCGAAACACGAGAGTGTTGCACTTTGCAGGAAGTATGAGAGATGGAGAAGTGTGAGTAAATAAACTCAATGCTGGAGGATTGCAAATCTCATTTATTTGAAACAATTAATAAATGAAAAAAATATGACTTGTAATGTTACTGGAGTATGCAATTCCGTGCAGTGCCGGTAAGTGTTTATTACACTGGATTATAAACATAGAGAAGTAGGTAGCATAGGGTTAACACACTGACCAGGGTGTTTTTTAAATATATATTTGGTGATTTCGAGACTAAGATATGAAATTCTTGGCAGGTGGGCAACTCTAATAACATTCGAGCAGTTTGTCGTAATGCTATAGGGATACAGCTGAGTTCCTTTGTGCGAGTTGGCGTNGCAACTCTAATAACATTCGAGCAGTTTGTCGTAATGCTATAGGGATACAGCTGAGTTCCTTTGTGCGAGTTGGCGTATAGCTAGAAGGATATGGAGTAGCGATGGAATGCGGAGATGGAGGAAACGGCAGAACCCCCAGGAAATCCACTGCCCAATGCAAAGACCGCCAAGTTTCCCACATACGTAAATGTGGGTTTGAAAACACTGGTAATCGAACCCGGTTTCCAGTGATGTGAGACGGACGATCTGACCACCACACCATCGCATATAAATCTCCAGTCTGAGCAAACGAACTGTTCATTACCATCGTACATGTACTGGAATCCAGGAGTACCAGATTCGATAGGAAAATTCCGGAGTGTGTGTATGGGTTGCAACACGCATAGACTTGCAAGCTACGTCGAATAAATAGTATCAAAATGTCGCATGGCAAAGTGACTCTACGGTTGTATTTATGTACACGGCAAAGTACTGTTAACTACCGTCCATATACAGCGTGTGCCAAAACTTGAGAAACAGAGGAAGAGGAAAAGACTGACGCCAGGAACCCGGGGCCGGATATCGTTTCTACGACCTAAATGTGCGAGTGAAGTCAGCGAGAAAGTTAGGCTTCACGCGTGTGCGAACGACGCAGTCACATCGTGCGTATATAACACCTTAGCTACTACCAAGTCAGTAATGTGCCTGAAGTTCGCTGGCAAAACATTGCAAACTTGGCGAACGTGGGGCAATTAATTAGCCTGTACATGCACATTTCTAATGGGGAACTGGCTTGTGAGACAGCTGTAATATTTCCTGATTTTTTCACGCATGCCCTAGTAGCCTAACTAGTTTTAACATAAATTATAATTTTTAATGTTAAGAAAATTTTCGTCGTAGAAACAATTACCATGTACGTGCGAAACTGGCGTTATTTTCTGCCTGCACACTAAACTCCAGGATGTTGTATACTCGTTTGACTTACGCCATTGTCCGACAGCCTGTATGATACATTCGAAGGACGCTTCCAGCCAACAGCAAGCGTACCTCCAGTGAAGCAGTCTCGCGTGCAAATGACGCCGTAGCCAGTAGCCAATGGAATACGGATCGCGCTCAGTTAGGAATATGATAGTGAGTCTAGCCTGTTGGTAAATAACAACACGGATATTGCAGGTCTCTAACAATTACGAACTATCTAACCGAAACAATGTTAAAAAATATTAATAGTTTTAGCGTTTAGAAATTAATTTGAGCGAATTTTAAGAATAGCCAATAAACATTTAAATCAATTATATTTTGGCAATTTGCGTTTGCAGATAAATTGTTTTGTAATGTAAAACATGACAAATATTGTAGTATTTGTAATCCAGTCTTCTATATAATATATTTTACCTTTGAATTAACCTGAAAACATCCTTATGTACTAGGATTTATTTAGGAAGGAAATTTAATTGAAAATATTTGTACAATCGGGTTAGTAATCAACAAATATTTTTTAATCTATATATTGCTTAAAAGGGAATGTACGACTCCGTTTCCAGTACAATTAAAAATCGATCGATCTATTTCCATTTCATAAATCTTCATTTTTAATTTTTCTAATGGTTTCCATTTAATAAATGAAATAAAAATTGCTTCAGATTTGGGGAAAATGCAACTAAGTGCTATTTACAGTGTAAATGTGTTTTGGGCGTTAAAAAAAAAAATTTTTAGGCTGTTCGCGATACAGTGAGCTCTTTTTAAGCTCGCTTAAATGTTCCTTTTAATGAGTTAATTTGTTGAGACGGGTAAATGTGGATCAGCCAGGAAATCCTTTAATAAACCAACCTGAAAGGAAAACTTGTAGTTTCTAGCGGTATGTGGGACGTGTGGATCTGCGGCGGAAGGAACACGCGGGAACCACGAACTGAAAGATGCGGGAACCACGAACTGAAAGATGCGGGAACCATGAACTGAAAGTACGCTAGTCTTTATACCAGGCAGTTAACTTTACAACTCGATACGAGCATGAAGACATTTGGCACGCAAAAAGAGTTTAAAAACATTATTTTTTTTAGTATAAACAGCAGTTGTTGATATAGTCATTTACATTTTTTTATTAACATACGCTTAGAACACGCGTTGTTTAACAGTTAGATGTATCATGTTAAAGTAAAAATTGCAAATTTAAGTATCCAATACGGTTTTATTACATCATACGTACTATCACTGTAATGACTTAAACATTTAACTTGTAAGTTTGTCGAAATCGCTAAATGGATGTTAAAAATTATTCCCCATACCAGGAACACAGCTAAAATATATTGTAACATTTAGATGTGTAGTAACATAATACGGTGTATGGTGGAAGATTTTTAATTGACAATATAGCATTTCAGTATCTCATTCACTAGCCCTCAGTGATGTGGATCTTTCTTCTGGGTCCTGAAGTGTCTTGTTTGATCCATGCTCACGACACGACGCTTGAGAGTGCCATTTTGGGTGTATCAGATCTGCGAAACAGCGAGTGAAAATTATATTTTTTAACAGGAAAATGCCACTAATCAACAGTCCTGCTGCATGTTACCTCAAGACAGTTTCTCATACCTTCCTGGTCCTTCGTCAGTGAACTGTGATAACGAAGCATAGAATCGACATAAGCCTATGTACCTAATAGGGACTCACGAACTTGGAGGATGAATACCAATAATCGAGCAGAAACATGAACGTTTACTTTAGAAACAAACATTAACGTTTATAGCTTTTCTGAGTCACTTGTATATAAACTCTGTTTATATTGTGAACAGCTTAAAGCTCTTGTCACCAAAAATCTAATTATTTCTTGATAATTGTGCGAAATACTATTTCTTTTATAGACATCTCTTACAAGTACTCTTTCCTCACATAAAACAATTTAGAGTACTTAGTTTTTGCAATATGGTATGTCAAAATCAAAATTTTAGTCTAAACTAAAATATTAACTAAACATTTAATAAGGATGACTGAGAGATAACGTCCTATTTCATTTTAAAGTTAAAATCGATTTAGAAAAACTTATTTATCAAGAAATCATAGACTGGTATAGGCTGTTCACGGTAAAATGAACACTATTGAAAACCCTACTTTAGATATACCTGCGTGAGCATTGTATAATGTTCCGCCTTATGTGAAATTAACGCTTCCATGGGCCAAGTGAAACTGCGAAATTATCAGAAAAGTAAATATTTTACAAATCTGCTAATTTTTACACTTAAATGCATTAAAACAACTGAAAGCGAAAGAAATAATTAAGGTTATCACATATGGTTAGTCAACAGTTAAGACATGGAACTTCTTTCCCTCCACCGTTACTAACTTTACTGGACGCATGTCACTTAGCGTGCACGTTAAAATATATGCAAATAAAAGCAGAAACATTTTCCTAAGGTTGATTTCAAAAGAACTCACTTCATCGTAAACAGCATTTATAAATCAAAATTTGCGAAGATTGCTCTTACTTTGAGCAATTTTGAAAATTACCATAAAAATTTCACAGGGTTATAAAAATTTCTTGAAGTTACTCCTAGTATCTTATTTCAATTTGAATTATGTCATTTCAGTAAGCGAGTTCGTTTTTTTTATTTGCACGTCCCAAAAACTGAAAAATTGTGATTTTTGCAATCGTTATGCAAAAAATTAGTGGGATAAAATTTTTTGTGCAATTAAATAGTTCTTGTAAATAATGTCTGCACGTTGGAGATTATTTTGCACAATTATAAAATAATGAATATTTTGGCGTCCAGTACCTTTTGTTGACATTATGGTGGTACAGACGTAGACAGTAGCTTGCAGATTGAGGACTGAGGACGTAGTTGGCCATTAAGTGCGTGCCATTAAGTCCATTATTGTTAATGCTGAGAAGTTTGTTTCTGCATAGAGGTCACGAGATTTATGTTCTTTATTGTCGTGTGATGGGAACGGAGCCATAACATCAGAGCATTGGCTTTAACACGGCCCAGTAAAGTAATTGTACCTAATTTTTAACATTGTATTGGAAAAGCGCTGAAAAATATATTGAAGTGGAATGATTAAAAACATTTTATAGAAATACGCTGTAGTGAAATTCTGTTTTTCGTGTTTTCGGGGGTCAGAAAACTCCACGTTTGCAGTGCAGATAAAAACTAATATTATTTCAAAATGAATCGCATTACGTTGTTGCCAGTGCATGAGAATATATAGTTCCTCCTATTTGATTAATCTCGTCAGTGTTCTGTTACGATATTGTAAATGTGAGACATTTTAATATGACAATATAAAGGTGTTGTTTAAATTGTGTCAACTGAAAAGTCTCCTCACGCTTACAGCTTGTCGAAAATGAAACACATGTCGATGATCGTCATGCCATCTTGCTGTGTCGACTTTATTTAGGGAAAAAGCGTTTTCTTAGAGATAATTACCATAGTTTAGGCTTTAAACTGTGAAAAAATATTATATAATTAAGAAAAACCATTCGTTCATAATACCTAAGCGCTTTGTTCTGCTCAAATAAGGGCTGAAAGAGATGTCTTCTTCTGCCTGAAGAATGATACATTATGTTAAAATTACCACAAAACCTTAGTTCTGTGTTGATTCAAAGCTCATAATCTAAAAAGGGTTGGCCCAGTTATTATCAATACACAGAGAACCATTATCGATTCCTGTTCGTCCAGCAACACGCAACAATACTGGCAAATACCATTCCATTGACGTCGTATTTTGACGATTGGCCAACACATAGCCTGCTATGCCTAATACGGTATCATTTCGTACAAACTAGCATTTGCTTGAAAGTTGGGCACGCTTATGATCGCAGTCTCGTGAAGCAGATAAGTACGCAGAGACGAAATGTTGTGGCGGTTCTTTGAACTAGTCGTACCCATTCTCTAATTGGCTCCGCGAAGCTCTGGGAACGGGTCTTGTGTTTCACTACTGCGTGCTGCGTGAGGTCCTCTATTGGCTGGACTGCCGACTGGTGAGAAGGTTACCACGCGCTTATTAATGAACGGCGTTCCAGCATTTTGCTGATCAGTGAACATCATTTTGCTGGTGGGTGAGGCAGGAGTTAGTGGTATAAGCGGCTATTTCAGCTTTGTATTCTTAAGGGAAATCCCTGGTGAACAATGTTGAGAGCCTCAAAATGATGTCAGGCCATAAGGAAGGATTACAACGGGCTCTTCGAAGACTGCGATATACATTTTGGGGAATATAAATATATTGTCAATTAGTAGAATACTATTACACGAGATATAACACAGTGGAGTACACTACAGAAGCATAATTGTACTTTTCTCATTTCCCTTAAGAAAATGCGCAGGAAAACCTTGAAGCTCTAGTTTTTTTTTAAAACATTTCCACTATAATTTCTTTTCCAATATACAGTAAAAGTGTTCAAGTTAAACTGAACACTTTTGAAATTCCTGATTAAAATATACCTTTATGCACATTTATATTATTCCCGTATGTAACATTAACATTGCCATGGGCCTCATGGCTTTATTGATGCGTAGGTCAAGTTAAACAGGGGAATTATTAGAAAAGTACATATTTTACGCAAATGTTTATAATCGTTACTTTTATTAATATTTAAAAAACAAGAAAGAATCATTAATAACTTCTAAATTCAATAATGTTTTCCCGGCATTTTTAATTGAACGTTAGGAAACGGGACTGCATTTCTCTCCGTCGTCACCAACTTTACTGGATGCAAGCCAATCAATGTGCCCGTTAAAAAAATATTTATATTTAGATAGGGAACAGTGAAAATTGTTTAAGGTCGCTCTCAAAAGTGGTCAATTAACCGTGAACAGATAATAGTTAACATGATAAAAATAAAATTGCTGATGTAGATAATTGTTTTCTTATCTTTCGTGGGGAAAAAACGTATTCCTGGAACACTTTTTCTTCAGAGCTACGCGCATACGCGCAAAACTTGATTTCACAGGTAATGTTTAACTAGGGAGCCGCTGTAAGTTCTCTGTGGCTGCGGGCAGTGTGTGGTTGTCTGGCAAGTAGCCCCTGTGCGGCTGCAACCGGAGACACGCGTGTCGCGAGTTGCAGGGGCACTCAGGGGCAACTGCGTTTATTTACAGTGGGAGCGAAGAGCGGGCCCTCGTAGGGAAGAAGTTATCTCCTTGACAACGCAGTTGGTGAAGGGGGCGGGCTGATTCAACCCCCGTACCTCCCTCCTTCCTTCCCCCTCCTCCCTCCTCAAGGTTCGGCGGTGGTAACACGATGCTCGCGAGCGAGCTGGCCAGATCGATACGATTACCCGCGCGCAGGCACGACTTTCATTCAGCTAGCCAGGTGTCGCGAAGGGAGCACGCTCAGGGAGGAACTGGCCCGGCCATCACGGTTTAGTTTTCCATTACTTTTCCACAATCACTCCAAGCAAATCGCGGAATTGTTCTTGGTACAAGACACTTGTCAATAACATCCCCCTCCCTTTTCCAAGGGGCTGTCAAGCCTCTTCTTCCATCCAGTGGCGTAGTGTAATAGTATACGCTGAAGAGCCAAAACAAAAACTGGTACACCTGCCTAATATCGTGTAGGGCCCCCACGAGCACGCATAAGTGCCGCAAGACGACGTGGCATGGACTCGACTAATGTCTGAAGGTATGCAGGAGGCATTGAAACCTGCACTTATTTGAGAAAGGGTTGCACGTCTGTCACGTTTAATAATTCTCGTCAGTCGTCGTTTGTCCCGTTCTTTCACAATCTTTTTCCAGTCGCAGCAATGTCGAAGATGTGATGTTTTACCGGATTCCCGATATTCACGGTACACTTGTGAAATGGTCGTACGAGAAAATCCAAATTTTATCGCTACCTCGGAGATGCTATGTCCCATCTCTCGTGCGCCGACTATAACACCACGTTCAAACTCACTTAAATCTTGATAACCTGCCATTGTAGCAGCAGTAACCGATCTAGTAACTTTGACTGGCGCTTGTTGTCTTATATAGGCACTGCCGACCGCATCGCATTACTCTGATTGGTTTCATACCTCTGTTATTTGCATACGCATGCCTATACCAGTTTTTTTTGGCTCTTCAGTGTACTACTACAAAATTAGCGTTATTATTTGATGCGAAGCTAGACTCTGCTCCTCCTAATGTGTCTGAGCACTATCGGCGATTTGATTGGCTGCCGACATTTTTACTGTGTCGTTCTTTCAAGAGGAGTATGTAGCTACGCGTTCAAAATGAAGAAGCAAGGGAGCGATTGTGCGACACTGGCACGTATCCCTAGCGCCTCATCGTTGCGACGCGCAAGGCGTGAAGTGTTTCCGTCGTGACGCTGTACTGCGAGCATTAGACCTGCAACAGTGGGACCTTATTGCACGCAATAAAAGCCCACGGATTAAACTGAGCCCGTATATCGTGATTTTCGCTTACAGCTTAATGAATCTGTATAGGCAAACTTTAAAAATGCGATATTTGGCCATTTTCATTAATTTTATTTATGTATACACTTAATATGATAAAACTAAAAAAGAAAAAAAACAATACGGGCACAGATAACAGTTTTTCTTTTTTACCTTTTATGTTGAAAATTCGTATTTGCAGACCATTTATTTACCGTGATACGCGTATTCGCAAAAACAACGATTTCACAAAAAATATTTCAGTCCATTTCAAATTTATTGGTCGCTGTACAGTTTAACTATTATTACTGGCTAAAAGAGTCTTTCGTGGCATGCCACATAGTAGGATTAATGCCAGTAGTAGGATTAATTTAACCTACAAAAACTTGGTTCAATCTGCTGACCGATTACAATGCGAATTGTACAGGTTCGTAGTCATAAGACACCCATGTGCCGGGCGTTCTCTGGGGAAAATAATTTAAAAGACTCCATTGAAACACGTTTCAAGGTGTGAACCACGTGCTTACTTTTGCCACGGTTATATGTTGTGCAGTACGCAAGCAGCCGAGTATGCTCTTCCCCCTCTCTATTCGTCGCGACCTTCCCGAACACTAAACGGCCGTACAACCCAGCGTTCTTCCTGGTATCTTCAGCGGGAGAGAGGACAAGCTGCGCACACAATGGCCTCTCTTGCCGTTTTTCACGTGAGCACGAAGCCAGCGTACAGGTAGGTAACAACGAACGTGTCACTTCTCTTTGCGCATCAAAGCGAGAAAACGTATGGCGGCACATTCGTGTCTATCTCTGAGCTGTGATGAATTGTACTGCATTTATGATAACGTAATGTTCACAAAATTCTTTACATTGTATCTTTTAACAACGTACTATCCTTGGACTTTTAAATCTGCAAACATGGAACTGTAGTAATGCTTAATCAGTAAGGTATTTTACCTTAAAATATAACATTTATTTTAGGGAAGATATAATTTTGACCCGGTTGGGCAAGTTTGGGTAAGGACCTACGCCACAGGGCTACCAGATAACAATCTTACTCCACGACACTGGCTCACCCATGCGCTGTAGGGCTACCAGATAACAATCTCGCTCCACGCCACTTGCTCACCCATGCGCTGTAGGGCGACCAGATAACAATCTGGCTCACCCATGCGCCATAGGGCTACCAGATAACAATCTCGCTCCACGCCACTGGCTCACCCATGCGCTGTAGGGCTACCAGATAACAATCTGGCTACCCATGCGCCGTAGGGCTACCAGATAACAATATTGTACCACGCCACTGCCTCGCCCATGCTCCGTAGGGCTACCAGATAACAATCTTACTCCACGCCACTGGCTCACCCATGCGCTGTAGGGCTACCAGATAACAATCTCGCTCCACGCCACTGGCTCACCCATGCGCTGTAGGGCTACCAGATAACAATCTTACCCCACACCACTGGCTCACCCATGTACTGTAGGGCTACCAGATAACAATCTTACTCCACGCCACTGGCTCACCCATGCGCTGTAGGGCGACCAGATAACAATCTTACTCCACGCCACTGGCTCACCCATGCACTGTATGGCTACCAGATAACAATCTTACTCCACGCCACTGGCTCACCCATGCGCTGTAGGGCTGCCAGATAACAATCTCGCTCCATGCCACTGGCTCACCCATGCGCTGTAGGGTGACCAGATAACAATCTGGCTCACCCATGCGCCGTAGGGCTACCAGATAACAATATTGTACCACGCCACTGCCTCACCCATGCGCCGTAGGGCTACCAGATAACAATCATACCCCACGCCACTGGCTCACCCATGTACTGTAGGGCTACCAGATAAAAATCTTACTCCACGCCACTGGCTCACCCATGCGCCGTAGGGCTACCAGATAACAATCTTACTCCACGCCACTGGCTCACCCATGTGCTGTAGGGCTACCAGATAACAATCTTGCTCCACGCCACTTGCTCACCCATGCGCCGTAGGGCTACCAGATAACAATCTTACTCCACGCCACTGGCTCACCCATGTGCTGTAGGGCTACCAGATAACAATCTTGCTCCACGCAACTGGCCTACCCATGCGTCGTAGGACTACCAGATAACAATCTTGTTCTAAGCTAATGGCTCACCCACAACGTTCCCTGCTATCGAGGAGAACTAAAAATATACATCAGCAAAACAGCCTACCTTCACTTGCTATGCACAGGGCTATTTCTTTATTGAGATTATACTTTATTGGTACGTGGATTCAAACATATTATGTTTGGCGATGACTAGCATGCGCGAAATATCTCTGGCTTGCCTGATATTTTGGAGAGTATGCCCAATTCTCAAGTTATCCTGCCGTCTCTGTGGCAGTTCTATAATTATAATTAAAGGAAAGAGTGGCTTTGTTTCTACTACACAATTTCACCTTAACGTCCTAGTAATGTTAGTTATGTTGGTGTAAAAGTTGATACGGTATTTTGTAATCCCACTTTTGTAATTTGGAACAAGTGAAGTTTTACGATAATTAAATTGATGGTATACATAAAACTAAACCAGGACTGTTTTAGTTAAAAGTTAATACTTTATTATAGGTTTTAGGCGAGTGAGATCCAAGTTATGTTTAGTTCCTCAAATTCAATATATATAATTAACGTTATTGTGTCGTCGCTGTTGGATGGATATTGTGACGGGAAGCTGTGAGTGGCAGGCGAAGCTGAAGTTGCATCTTGAGGGCTGTTATTTTCGACGTTGGTTCACAGAAAGACGCCGTTCAAAGACTTTCCAAGCGATATATAGTTTTTTTTGCTGCGCACTTGTCTCGAATACTTTACCTTCAGGAGGTGAGATCCACTGGAACTTCGGTGCTATGTTTTTCATATAATAATTGTTGAAACGTATTTTGTATTCTTCCCTGTCCTGGATACCGATGCGTCGCTGCAGATTGCTCGACTTGTCCACGTTGACTGAGTAATAACAGTTTACATATTTCTATTGTCACCTTCGCGGTTGTCGCTCAGGCACCAATTATAGACCAAAAGTTTTCGAGTTCAGTCTGTGAATGTATGATTTGAGCCTCTGCCATCAGCAGTTACGTGATAGACTTAAAAGCGGAGACTTTAAAATTAAATTGAACCTTTTTTTTTTCGAGCGAAGCCATATATATTTTGTGATAACGTAACTTTTTACGCCGGTAAATGGTAGACGTTACAATTTCAGTCTCTTTGCTGATAAACGAAGAGTACTGAACTTTTCGAGTACTTCTGCTTACAATATCCAAATTTTTGACAATTGAAAATATTTTCTGGGTTTTCCGTCACAGAGACCTACACAAACCGGCTGAAAATGGCAACTGAAAAATAAATTGCAGGGAAGTGACAACATAACAGTACTGCACTGAAATAAATCAGTACGGAGAATTTAACAGAACAGTTTTGTAATAGAATTTTGTGGTAGCGAAAACAAAACTTCAGTACCAGCAACAGAATATTCGGTAATACTTTATAATCCAAATTGTTAACAGAACAATATAAACATTAAAAGTTATTCTCTTGTGGGAACCATCTTTTCTATAGCAGGAACAGTGTTTTCTGTAGAAGGAGATACACCGATAGTTGTGAACACAATCTTACAGTATTGTTACGATATCAGAACAAGATATTGTAAACCCAACAGTGCTGTTTGGTAACTGTAACATTATGTTCTGTACAAATCACCTCGTTTTTTTTTTCTTCAAAAGTTTACAGAAACAGTATAGTAGCTATAACAGTGTTGTAGACTGTTAACGGCAACTCCTATTTCTTTTTAAAGATTATAGAACTAGTTTAATTGACAATACAGGAGATAAATAGGAAAATGCTGCTATTGTGAAGTAGTATTTACTTACTGGAGGCTTCTGAGAATCTGTAAGGGTACTGTGCACCCTCTAAAGTGTTGACAGACACCGCCATGTTATGCGTTAAATGTAATAATAGCATCACAAGTGCTGGAATGTCCTATTTGTTTTAAAGACATGTATCACTTCCCCAAACAGGATATAAAAATGAAATAACTTACGCTACATTTTTATTAGTACTACAAATTATCTGATGTGAAAAGAAAGCCTGTTTACACAAACGTTACGTGCAAAAAAAATTGTATATCAGATGACACCTAATGTTGTATACTATAATTATGTATAATATAAGGGAAACATTATTTTATTAAATAAATAAGCTAACTCATATGTGAATTCGTTGCACCGAGATTCGTCTGCAGACATGTTAAATGACATTCCCTTAAAAAATTAAACAATGTAAAACAAATATATTTAAATACGCGGATCTCATAACTGATATGATAGCCGAGCGGTGTAAGGCGTACTCACATAAACACAGGGTCCGCTAGTTCGAGGCTGACCGTTTACAAAAGAAATTTTTCGAGTTCTGAAAAATAAGCTAAGATAGCAGCGCATCTTATGTGCCGATGAGGAAACTACAATAGACCACACAAGATGATTAGGGCTACCGTGTCACACTTTTCCTGGGCCCACCACACCGCTCAGTAAAGGCAACAGAACAGATTGTTAGCAATACCATATGTTACTGCTGGGTGCAAAATCAGCTCTGTAGCGTCATCGGATCAGCATTGTGCACGGAATACCATACTATATTGTAGTCAGAACCCTACTCGTTTGTAATTGCAACATTCTATTGTGTTAAAAATAATGACTTCACTGATTTGTGACGCACTGACATTTTACAATATGTTCTGTTAGCGTTACCATGTACCGTAAACAATATTCGCAGGGTAGCCACGACCAAACAGACTGTTGTCCCTATTTTAACAGTGTTGGAGGGTAAGAGCTACAAAATTATGGTTCCTACACCAATATTTTTCTTTCAGTGTGTTTAATGGTAGCAGCAACCAAAATTTTGTACCAGCAACAGAATTTTAAGTTAGTTTATTACAGTTTATTACAGTTCCGTGGAAACAATCCACATATTTTTGGAGATTTTTTGGTTGGGGGCAATGACTGTTCTGTAGAAGGATAAAAACTCTCTGCTATAGAAACTATGTTTATAGTTATAGATACAATCACATACATTGCCATAACATATAGTTCGTACATAAATGATGCGATGTGAGGATGTGAGAGAGGAACATTGAGCAGTTCGGCCTCTTCAGTAAATTGTAGTGCATTTGCCTTTGTCGTGCGGCGAATATGTAGTAGAGAGTGAATGCGAGCTGCGAGGTATCCGTACCTGTGTCCCGACATCGAACGGATGAATTTTAATTAGAATTGTCAAAACCGCGTGGATTCCACTGTTTACTTTATAAAGTGTTCTTACATATGTTAGTTGATTAACTCTGACAATATTATAATGCCACTATTACGTGATCCAATTACGCAGATCATTTATTTGTTCGTAAAAGAGAGGGGTTAGCCTAAATAAATCGTAACCAAATGGCACGGCGCTGTTTGAACATGTCATTATCACAGTTATTTTGGCTGTTCGGCGTCCAAAGCAAATAATGCGCGCCGAAGAAAAAAATTAGTCTACGTCAACTGAAGCCTTCTGTGTTGCTACAGGAGACACTTGATAGCTGTTGGTGCACTTGTTACACGCCCGAATGGATTCATCGTTATTGGCTAAGAAGGGCACAGCTTGTCTCTACTGCAAAGATGTTCGAAAAAAACTTGATGCAATAGTAATGCGATTTTTAAACTGTTCAGACGGGTCAGGTGTCCATTGAACTTCTGGAGGAGAAGTTATTTAACTAAGAGCGCAGTCTGGTTGGCGGCATTTAGTGTCCCCGAGGCACAGAAGCGTGGGAGCGCTAAGGGCGCTAAGATACGCACTTAGACTGTCTGGTCGTCTCTAAAACGCAAGTCACTAAACTGGTGTGCAGTCTTTTCTCGGCGACTCTCCTGAGAGGACTTTCAGTTGTGACCCTGCTGTTTTATTGTGTCAGAACAAGGAAAAAAATTGTGCTGTATGTCTGTATGCTCTGTTAAAAGATTGTATTGAAAGGTTCGTAGCTAAAAAAATAATTGTCATAGACTCACATTTGCCCCTTTTCACTTTAAAAAATACAAATTGTAAAATGAAATATAAAATGGAAAATATAATGTGGGCATGAATAATTTCCTAGATGCTATTCGTTAGCAGACGCTGCTATAAACCGCTATAAAGTGATAGGCGTACAACTGCAGCTCTGCGCTATTATATTCTGCTGTCTGAGCAGAAGGTTGCCTTAAGTTGGTGGCATTTTTGCCATCTTATGCTAATGTATATCCCTTTTCACATTAGAGTCAATATGACGTATAAAAATTCAAAACCTTTCTTTTAAATACATAACTACTTTACAGGATTCTTGAAAATAAAATTACCTGAATTCAGTCTGCATTTTCTCATGTGAAAAAGGAAAAGAACAAATAATTAAGTAATATTTATAACGGTTACAGATGCAATAGAAACTACACGAGCAAAATATTATTGAATTTAAAATATACCCCAAGGCATGCCCCATGCTCTAACAGTCCTCGTTATCAAACATTTGATCTGGAAAGTAAGCTACGGGGAAACTAAATGAAATCATAGGTGTAAGGGCACTGGCCCTTAATGCTCCGTGCAGGAAGAGTCATTCCCCCTTGGCACGAGAGACATGGCGTTTAAATTCCGGAGTTCTAGGAAATGAATCTTGGTGGTGATGCGGCCAGTCCGCCAACTATCCAATTTCAGCAAACCCAGTACAGTTTCCGCTTGATCCGATTCGGGAATTTCCGCCCGCGGGGGAACTGACGGACGTTGCTGAAGGCCGGTGTGTTTCCTCGGTGCCGACGCCAAAGAGATTGTATACATGCCATGCCAAAGAGATTGTATAGATGAGAGGCCCTGTGCTATACCACATGTAGAGCGCCGGCTGAAACAAGGTGGGGGAGCTTATTCCCTGACTTAGTACTGGAAGAATAGTTGGCGAGAGGAACATGTCGCTCCAAGTGCGCAAGTAAACCTCTGAACATATCGCGCGTCGTTTCTCCTAAACCGTTCATTCAAACTTTTTTAAATTTTCGCGAATTAACGCGCAGTTTTTTCTTTACCATTGCGGACAGGTTACTTTTAAAAAATATTGTGAGACCATTTGAGAAAAATATATTTACTAAAAGTATGCGCAAAAATCCGGAAAAGTATCAGCGTAAAAAGCAAGATGATTTAATGTTTTTTTTTTCCAAGAGTTAGATGGAGATTAAAGCGTATGAAACGTAGAGAAATAAAATACAATTTGTGTTAAGTTTGCAGAATTGTTGTGGGAGGCCTGGCTTTCACATGGGAGTCTGAAAAGTTTAGAATATTGCATGGTTAACGTGAATTATCAGGCATAATGTTTAAAACAGTACATCACACTTGTAAAATATTTTCAACAATAGGCCTATACGAAAGAACATAAATCCTCGATCCATCGTTTTGCTTCTAAATTACTAGCCAAAAAACACAGTATACCATCGCAATCAGTTGGCGTAGGTTCGATTCTCTACAGGGACACGAATATTAGAAATAGCTAAACGACTGGACATTAACGTCTATACGTAACGTAAGTGTGCAAGCATACGTTTTGATAACTGTGGCGTTTTGAGTGGTTAAATGTAATATAGCGACTATTTTCGTTATCATGTTGGCTAATTGTTATCAAATAACTGTAACAAAATGTATATTAAGAATACATAAACGAATATAAACATGTCATCTACACAATCAGTTGGCTTCTACAGCAGAGAAAGTAATTGAAAAATAAAGCAATTGATATGACAGTAATATAAAATAACATTATATCATAAAATAAACAGATTTCATAAAAATTTGTTGAAAATATTTACTGTATGGCTAAGCGAAAAATGAATACTCATTTAATTGATAATCGTTTAGATAAATTTCATAGAGTGATTTTTAAGTTTGACACGTTTAATCGATAATGCGATGAAAATCAAAATATAATTTTAATGGAAAATGAAAAAAAAAAAATACAGTTGATTAATCCGTGTTTGGCTAAATGAGGGGTTAAGAAATGTTTAGGTTTCATTAAGAATAAATATTAATAGCATAAATTAAAAAGAAATCACGACAATTCCAATATATTTTATACGAAAATGTGAAACACAATTTTTATTATTACTTTTAAGTGAATTTTATTATCGCTAGATAATATTTGTTTACTTCTGTTCCGATAAATATTTAGGACGTGGCTATAAGCAGCGATGTTGCTTATAATGGGATTTAACTTTGCAATTGGTCTCATTGACAGGTTTTTTGTTCAAGCTATTGCCGCAGCTGTGTCATTGTTGCACGCACTGCACGGAACCATCAAGCACGCGGAGACCTTGGCGGAAACTCACTTCCTATTGGCTAATGCGCTCTCCTCTGTTCCTCTTCCAACTGTGTTCTCGCTCGAACTAGCTTCACCCTCGCCAAGACTAGGGCCTCACCAGATGTTTACTATATACAACCTTCTTGGTTCGCACGTACCCCTCCTCAGTTCTGCTGTCTTCCACTCTATCACTTCCACCAACAGTAAGCCTCTGTTAATCACAATCACGTGGCAGTTGCCCTAAGGGCTTTCAAATTAATAACATTGTTTTCCACACTATTACCATATGACACATATTACCGTTGTGGTAAGAAAAAAAAAACAGAAAAAAATGTAGGATATATATATAGAAAATCAATTTTCAAAATAAAATAAAAGGAAGAATAAAAACTCTAATAAACTACATATATATATATATTCAAAATATTAAAAATATCAAATACGTTAAACTAAACATTAAAAAAGATATCCATGTCATCAGAATTACACAAAAAATATATATATTTTTTAATTCTATGTAGCACGCACGTACGTCGATTGTAACATTTTATATAAAACTTAAAGCCATATCACTTATCGCAAGTGTTCCATGTAGAATTAGAAAAGAATCTTTGCGTTACATTTGTGATTTAAACAAAACGTTAAGATGAAACAAAACATCTTGTTACATTTTGAAATGTGCAAGAAGCTAAATTATAAATTAAATTTTTTTATATTCACGCTTTGAAACGCTTACTATAGTTTACAAATTATTTGAAGTTCCTGTTAAGTTGTCATTTATATAATGCCACATGACAAAGTGCGTTAGTTTTCTGCCAGTACAATATTGCTATATTTTTCCTTGAAGGAAGTTTATTGTGTGAATGTTGCCGCTTGGCCGAATCTCGGAGCAATACCTACCACATATACCAGGGCTCTACGTCGAGCATGGCTCACGTTTCTCTTGGGCCCGGGAAAGGCGCGGAGACCGGAGGTGTAAACGAGCTGGCGGCAGTCGCTGCTGCACGTATGCCAGGGGAAACATCATTATGCACAGCGTGCAACTTAACATTTGAGATTCAAAATTGCGTTTCTCGGCTCTTGCAGGGAATATTATTATAAGGCAGCGCAGAATGCCGCGTGTATATTGGCTGACAATTTTGAGGGCAGGAAAATGTTCAGGCCTAGCCAAGCTACAAGATTTCTACGAACGCTGGCTTATAAGGAAGATTGTTGTCATCAAATATAACATCATTGAGTAACCGAACGAATTATTTTATTTTTCAGTATTATAATTTTTTATGATTTTAAAAATAAATATATTGAAATATATTTTACTTGCTTTTTAAGGATATGCGATGTCTTTACAAATGTCACATTGTACCCTTCCCCTTCCTTCCTTTTATCACTTAAGATCGGAAAATTAAGCTCAATGACACGTTGCTCAACGTTCGCAATTTTTTTCCAACTGCTGCGGTATTGTTTAATTTGCTATAAAGGAACCCAACTATACATTAGTATTCGCCTTTATAGCTCTGGCTAATATAGTATGACTTCATTGCATTATTATTACAATATTTTTGTACTATTGTAGTGATATTAGCAGGTGTATAATTATTTTCGTAGCTATTCTGTTTAGAACGAAATAAAAGGAAATACCCTTTTTGCCTAGAGGCACCTAAAATACTACATTCTCCCCCGTTTGAGCTCGAACATATATTACTGCCGGGGCACGGTTAAATATAAACTACGTTTGAAGAACAACATTAGAAATATACCCCTGCCCGCTACTGCAATACTTCAATTTGAATAAAGTCCTGTCATAACGAATTTTTTTTATTATTGCCACTGGATGTCGCACTGTCTAAGCAATACTCCACTACTAAAAATATGTGAAATTAAGTTAAGACCACCATCGAAGAACATACGTCTCAGTCTTTCGACTTTTGTAAGACCATAACTGTGGTATCTATAATAAAATCAAAATAACAATGTTTTGATTGGCCATAGTTTCAAATTTACTCTTTTTTGTTGCAATAATAGTTTTTGGAATTTATGCGTATTTTCAGGGATAGTGTAATAATGTCGTAAAAGAAATCAAAATATAGAATAAAGAATTTACTCTTTAACGACATTAGGTGACAGTAGTACATATATATATTCTGTACATTGACTGTGAACAGCGGCTTGAGATATATAATTGTTGGAGTGTGACATAAACGCAATTATATTATCTATGGCGGCGACACTAACACCGTCACCTCTATGTGTTTTTTGTTTTGTTGTTAATGTTCTTCCGACTGCTCGCTGAACTGTTGTTATATTATTATAATAAACTAAATACTTAAACTATAAATTACCACAAGTTTTATTTCATCAGGTTATGGGCCCAGTACGGCCGTTAAAGTCATAAAGTTGTGAGAGTAATTCCGTTAGTAAAAAAAGTTTTTTAGTTCCGCGAAGTTTTCTCTGATTTTTTTTTTTAGTTAGCCGTTACAAAGCAAAAATTTGAATTTGCTCCGAAGTAACATGGCTATGTCTAACGTGCAAATAGACAAATTATTGGGAAGAGAGAACTATAGCACCTGGAAGTTTGCGGTGCAAACGTTTTTACAGCACGAAGACTTGTGGGAGTGCGTTGAACCCGACGGCGGTGCAATAGATCCGAAGCGTGACCTCAAGACTAAGTCGAAAATCATTTTGCTTGTGGATCCGATAAATTATATCCACGTTCAAGATGCAAAGACTTCTACCGAGGTATGGCAAAATCTACAGAATGCATTTGAAGACTCGGGTTTAACAAGAAAAGTTGGGTTACTCCGGGATTTGGTGAACACTACGCTAGATAGCTGTTCAAGTATTGAAGAATACGCCAATAAAATAGTAACCACAGCACACAAGTTGAGGAATATTGGATTTGCGTAGACGATGAATTGTTGGGCACATTAATGTTGGCTGGCTTGCCGGAACAATTCAAGCCAATGATCATGGGGTTGGAGAGCTCCGGTGTAAAGATAAGTACAGACTCAATCAAAACGAAGCTACTGCAAGAAGTTAAGGAGTCAAGTGTCTCGGTTCTTTATGCAAAGCATAAAAATACCCCCAAAAATAATTATCAAAATAACCAGTGCAATAAGCCTGAATAGCCCCCGAAGTCCCCGATGCTATAATTGCAACAAGTATGGACATTTCAGTAAATTCTGTAAAAGCAAAAGGAGAACTAATGATAAAGGTTTTGCAGCAGTTTTTTCAACAGTTCATGAACAAATTGACAGAGTAGAATGGTATGTAGATTCCGGCGCATCTTCACACATGACAAATGTATCTGACTGGATGTATGATGTCCGGGCACCTCCGATTCAACAGATAATGGTTGCCAACAGTACTTCAGTCGCCGTAGAAAAGATAGGTAATGTAAACCTGGATCTCTTGGGTGAAGATGGTAAAATAAATCACATACAGGTGAGAGATATTTTATATGTTCCACAATTAAGTAACAACTTGTTATCAGTGAGTCAGTTGGCAAAGAATAACTGTCAAGTTATATTTACTAAAACTGGCTGTGAGATTTACAATGCACAAAAGCAATTAGTAGCATCTGCTAGACTGACTAATAACATGTATAAATTAAATATATGTCAAGGAAATGCAATGATTTCAAAACCAGAGGGTCAGAGCTTAGATATTTGGCACCGGAGAATGGGACATCTAAATTACAAGGATGTTACTAGATTGCCATCATGTACTGAGGGTGTACAATTATCCAATACTAAAGACAGTGAAAGTAATTGCATTCCGTGTTTAAAGGGTAAACATTCAAAACTTCCGTTTAAGAATATTGGCTCCAGGGCAACGGCCCCACTAGAGATAATACACTCGGATTTGTGTGGCCCTATGGAGATGCCCTCAATGGGAGGAGCCAGGTATTTCATCACCTTTGTTGATGACTATTCTAGAAAAGTTGCTGTTTACTTTCTAAAAAACAAAATGAATATAAAAGAAGTCTTTGAAGTATATAAAAAGGAAATGGAAAATCAACTGGAGAGTAAGATAAAAACTCTTCGCAGCGACAATGGTTTAGAATATATTAATAATCATTTGTCTAATTATTTGTCAGGTTCCGGCATCAAGCATCAGACTACCACGCCGTACACGCCTGAACAAAACGGGCTTGCCGAGCGAATGAATCGCACACTCGTCGAGCGCGCTAGATGCATGTTGAATGATGCTGGACTTTCAAAGCAATATTGGGCAGAGGCAGTGGAGACAGCTGCTCACATAGTAAATCGTTCTCCGACTAGAGTCCTTGACTACGTGACACCCGAAGAGAAACTGACAGGTATCAAACCAAACCTTTCTCATTTAAGAATATTTGGCTGCAAAGCCATGGTTCACGTGCCAAAGGAGAAAAGATTGAAGTGGGATTCAAAATCTGCAGAAATGATATTTCTGGGATATTGCGAAAATACCAAAGGGTACAGATTATTGAATCCAAATACAAAGAAGATTACTAAGAGCAGGAATGTCATATTTCTAGAAGACTGCCACTATGATAAAACTATATCTAATGTGAACCCCAATACCACATTACAGATGTCTATGCCGTTGGAGGAACCTGCTCAAGCTCAGATTCAGACAGAAGATAACCCTGGCTCCGCAAACCACGACCAGAGTATCTCTACACTGATATCAGACGACAGTTTTAACTCTACAAGAGAAGTGTCTGATCGAGAAGATGAAACCTATGAACCGAGCACTGACAGTTCCTATGACTCTCCGAATAAATATGTAAACACGAGACCACGTAGAAGAAAACCAGTTTCTATAGAAAAGGATGGAGACTTACACTATGCATGTTGGGCTGTAAGTGAGGATCCCTCATCTCTAGAAGAGGCTCTATCTAGCTCTGAATCCAGTCATTGGAGTAAAGCTATGGATGATGAGTACAACTCATTAAAGAAAAATAATACCTGGTTGTTGTGTGATTTGCCTGCCGGTAAGAAAGCTATATCCTGTAAATGGGTTTTTAAAACCAAAAGAGATGAAAAAGGCAATATAGCAAAATACAAGGCAAGATTAGTGATCAAAGGATGCGCTCAAAGAAAAGGATTGGATTACAATGAAGTTTATTCTCCGGTAATCAGATATACATCCCTGAGATATTTGTTTGCATTAGCAGTGAAATATAATTTGCAAATGCACCAGATGGATGCCGTGTCTGCCTTCTTACAGGGCGAAATAGAAGAACAAATATATATGAGTCAACCTTCTAACTTCAAAGAAAATGATACACAAGTATGCTTATTAAAAAAGTCATTATATGGACTAAAGCAAGCCAGTAGACTGTGGAATCAGAAACTGAGCAATACACTTAAAGAAATAGGTCTGTTGCAGTCATTACTTGATCCTTGTATTTATTATAGGATTGAGAATGATGATATAACGTTTTTAGCTGTATACGTAGATGATATAATTTTGTATACAAGCTCTACGAGTACTAGAGATTATATCAAGAAGAACTTATTTTCCAAATTTGAAATGAAGGACTTGGGAGAACTTAAATACTGCCTGGGTTTGCATGTACATCAAGACAGAAAACATGGGACTATAAGTATTGACCAGCAGAAATATATACAAGAAATATTAAGCAAATATGGTATGTCAAGTTGTAAGGGTGTAAAAACACCTATTGATCCAAAAACAAAGTTTAACTCGAATGAAGAAGAAAATTCAATGGCAGATACAGTTCCATATCATGAAATAATTGGATCATTGTTATATTTATCACAAGGAACCCGTCCCGACATATCCTATGCTGTAAATGCTCTGAGTAGATTTAATTCAAGACCGGAAATGCAGCATTGGATGGCGCTGAAGCGAGTCTTGAGATACTTGAAACATACTCAAAACTACGCATTAACTTTCAAGAAAAATAATGAAGAGAATATAATACATGGCTATTGCGATGCAGATTGGGCAAGCAATGAAGAAGACAGAAGATCATGTACCGGCTATGTATTTATATTTCAGGGTGGCGCAATTACGTGGAACTCACGTCGGCAACAAACTGTTGCGTTGTCCACTACCGAGGCTGAATACATGTCTCTTTCCAGCTGCACTCAAGAGGCTATGTGGCTCAGACAATTGCAGGAGGAAATATGGCCACACTTAGCCGCCATACCTGTTATTGTTCTCTGTGATAACCAAAGCGCGATTAAACTTTCAGGTTCTGAAAACTATCATTCCAGGACCAAGCATATCGACATACGTCATCACTTTGTACGTGACAAAGTGCAATTGAAGAAGATAGTCATCAAGTACGTTCAGACAAATGAGATGGTGGCCGACGCGCTGACTAAAGGGACACCTNAGATAGTCATCAAGTACGTTCAGACAAATGAGATGGTGGCCGACGCGCTGACTAAAGGGACACCTCAACTGAAGCTCGATTACTGCTCAACCAGAATGGGTTTATGTCCAAGGGAGGATGTTGGAGTGTGACATAAACGCAATTATATTATCTATGGCGGCGACACTAACACCGTCACCTCTATGTGTTTTTTGTTTTGTTGTTAATGTTCTTCCGACTGCTCGCTGAACTGTTGTTATATTATTATAATAAACTAAATACTTAAACTATAAATTACCACAAGTTTTATTTCATCAATAATAAAAAGACATCTTCCTTCGGAGGCGAACGCTAAAAAAAATGAGTTTTTAAACTTTACAAAATCTCTCCTGAAAAATGACATTTTTTTTTTATTTACCTGAGGATAAAATCGTAGAAACGGCTAAAGTTTAACGCCATAAATTATCACTAGGTCAACAGATGTATGCCAATATTTGGGGCCATGACAATGTATATATTTATATGAACGGGACAGCTAGTCTGTAGGGAGAAGAAGAAACTAGCCTTTCAAAGGTGTTTAATGAACTACCAGTCATGTACGTAGCGTATGGTGGCGAATGGCACGCAGGTATAAAACAATTGTAAATATATCGAACGAAGTAGTTGCGAAAACATATAATTTCTTAGCTTGACTAACTATACCATTATTAGAGCTAGCGTTATTTTGTCTAGAGTTTTCTGCGAAAAATATTTGAGTAGAGCCAATCGTTTCTTGTGCAGTAAACAGCTTGAAGTTGGCACGATACGTTTCACGCAGGGCTTGACCTTTGTTTACAAGGGTTTGCAAATTCATTCAAAGACATCGGGTTTACCGATAACTGTAATTGGAAACGGGTATAACGTCAATGTCATCGTTGTGGCCATAGTAGCATACTTATGTAAGATGTTGGCTGCCCATTGTTGTGATTGTCTCTCCACGACCAGCGGTAGTCCGCTCGGTGGTTGTTGGCTCAGCATGTTCAGTATACCGCGCACGCCACTACGCAACAAAAACAAACGCAGTAAAGATGCTGGGAATAACTGTATCTCGCTGACACGCTAGTGTCTGCTCACGGTTTGGCCGCATTTAACTAACCAAACCTTTGAAAACTCACCCTGTGCATAACGTGTTTGGTTGTTTTCTGAATACGTCAGGTAGGTATCACGAGTGTTTTATACTTCTGTCAGCATTAAAGTACCTTAAACTGAGCTTTTACTTATATGCTGTGTATAAATTATAATATTTCATTTGTGATTAACATGAATAAAAACAGGGAGAATATAGATATGTCGGTAATGCCTAGCAAGAAATAGTTATTATGCAAAATTTTACTACACTGACTTTGGTGCAATTCTAGAGTCTCGGTTAAGCTTCGGTTGCATGAGGTGGAGGAATATGCTGAAAATAGAACTTCAGCAAGGCTTCAGAGAAGTGTGAAGTAACCGTGACTGGCCTATACCATTACTCGTTTTCGTAGCCTCGCCTAATACATGAACGAGGACCAATAGGAAGCGATGTCGACAGTAGGAGAGGGCGGAGACGTGAAGTGTATGTGAGGACCCACGACGAGGCGGCAGGCGGCGACGGGACGTGAGAAACTACCGACTGACCCGGAGAAGCTCTTCTGATTCGAGTCAAGAGAGTTCATCTCGGGCAGCTGCGAGAGAAACATGTAGGCCGCCTTCCATCATTCGCTGATTTCACTGGCCAGTTATTTTAATAACGTCAGCTATGGTTCTGATACTGCTGACGAGCACTGGAGGTCACTGCCGGTATTTTCGACTAGCAGTTGAGTTGCGCCCTGTGCGAGGCTAGAAACATTTCTGAACATACTGAAATCACTGGGACTCAGGAGGAGGTGAATAGCCAGTGAAATGATTCGTTGAGGGACGATTAAAGATATTGGTTTATCATACTTATTTACCAACGCTCAGGCGATTGTAGTACTACATTAACAATAGTCGTCACGCAATTTTGTGAAATTACAATAAAATAATTACCTCATAATGTAATTAATATTTTAATGAAAGTATACTATCTGGGAATTCTGTGGCTTTCGAACTAATTTTTTATCAGCATAAATAAATTTAAAGGTGGTATTTACTCTTAATATTTTCCCTTAATAATAATTGACTACCGAGCGTTCCGAAATTATCGAGTCATTGACGAGTAATTGTATTCTCTGGTTACTAGTAACTGTCCCTTACTACTGACGAACACTCACAAAGTATCAGTTATTGCAGTGATCAACAGCAGTAACGGAATGCGGCAGTAGTCGCGAGTACTGTTCGTAATTTCGGGTGTGAGGTCTTTGGCCACCATACAGTCTGTTTAATTTTAGGTTAAGAATTGCAAACTGTAGTGACGCTGAGCCGCCCCGTAGTGTTATGTTCGGCGTTTCAGTGGGCTTTTTTGGCGTAAACTTATGTTTACTCGATCTGTTAGCAGACCGACGCGACGGACATGTTGGATAACTTGCGATGCTATCTGAGGGTTGATTGTAGTCAGCAGACCCGGGAAGTAGTTAAAAACGTTAAGTACAATCAGTGTAGTATTAGTTTGAATTTAAATTACATAATACTTTCTTTGACGTTAGTTTAATAAATCTAGTTTCTACTACAACTTAAGATTTTCTGCTTGAATATGGGCTTTGGAGCCGTGTAGGCTGTTCACGATAAAGTGAGCATTTTTAAAATCAACCTTTGAAAAAGGTCGCTTCCTCTACCTGCTCATATTTTAAAAGGCGCGCTGAGTGGTATGCACCCAGTAAAGTTGGTAACGACGGAGCGAAAGTAGTTTCACGTCTTAAAGTTGAATAAAAATTGTTAGGTAAGCATTTATGAAAACTGGAATAATTTCTCTTGCCATCTGTTTTGTTTATTTCATTTAAGAATAAGAATTAACAGATTTGTAAATTCTACGATAACTTTAGTGTTTCACTTGACCAACGTATGAATAAAGCAATCAAGCTCATGGCGATGTAATGCTACATATGTTGGAAGAATACACGATGTACATGGAAGGAGATATGAAGCAGAGCTTTCAAAAGTGCTTAATTTTCGTGAACAGCCTATACCTACGTGTTAATCTTTTTTCTTTTTGGAATTTATAGAAAAGCTTTTAGTATTAAAATACTTTGAAGTAACCGTTCATTTAGTATGTTGTCTGAAGTACAAACATTAGGTAAGTAGATAAGCGGTAAGTAATACTACCTTGTGTTAAGATTTTTATTTTGTGAAATAAATAAAATATTAATTTTTCCTAGAAGCTACGGTGGTAAGTTATTTCGGTAGGGGAACTCTCGCTGGAGTGCTAGAGCTAAAATGTTAAGAGTTGAGGTGTGTAAGGCGTTAATGTTGTAAATAGGTGATTAGCTGATTTCTCTACAAGTTGTGCAAGCCCCAGCCAATGAGGACACTGATGAGGCTGACGAGAGACGTGGGTAGCTGGAGATGATGAGTTTCCTGAGAACTAACCCCCTCATTAAAGGGTGCGTGTGCAGATGAAGTGTGTGTAGGATTTATCCAACGTAACGTCGTGTGGGCTCTGTAGATATTTCGGACGAGCATTGAACGAGGGACTCACACGCACTTTACAATACTCACATAACTAAACATAACTACATATAAACACCGAAATAGAAATACAATAGTTTTATTTTTGCATGTATTCTACTTAAACTGGGTAGCTCAGGCAACATACATGTGTGCACGTGTAGCACAACTGCAGAACGACATTATTTTAAAAGAGGAATTAAAAGTTTTAGTTGTCTTAACACTGTGAAATATCAGGGAGACCGTTATATTGCAGCATGTGAGATGGAATATTTGCGTTAGGAAAGTGACAAGCGGATATACTGCTCCAGTTTGCTGTTCAATCTCGAAGAGAATCACACGAAGATGCATCGCCCGGTTGTGCCCGTGCCTTTAAAGCAGCGGCGCATTGCGGGTTGCCCTGGACAAACTCTCAAGGGTAATGTTAATACTTTTTTTTAAGAGGATGAAGCTGATTTTGGCAAAAAAATTATTATTTTTATAATGTCGATACTTGGAGATTTTTGTTTAATTTAATGTATACATCATCAATTGTCTGGCGAATATGTGTTTTAAGAGTCAATATGGTTTTTTAAATATGCTTTTAAGCATATGTATATATAAGTGAAATACAAATTTTTTTAAATTTATTCTCTACATAAGTTTGTATATTACTGTCATATGTGTGTTTGTTTTTATATATATGATGGTATCTGCGTGTTTTCTTCAGGAGAGAACTAGTATGTGGGTTTCTTCCAAGTGCTTCCATATTTTCTACATATCAATTGTACTATAGCAGGCCTTTTGTGGCTTAAAACTAGACTATTTACTGTTAAAAAAATCACATTTGTATAGAAAAATTACAGTTGTCATTCTGACACTGTGAGGTGGACATAGATTTGAAAGCACTCTGTCGTCATACCACGAAGATGAATTGCGAATATGAAGGCCAGCATTTTACTTCAACGAACATAGAGCCGCGAGCTGCATTTTTGCTGTGTGATTGTTGACAGTGCAGATTCTACCTAGGGTTTTCACCTTCTGTCAAAATGCTCGATGACATGGGAGAACCGCCTGTACGAAGAGTATTTTTCGCGCGATGTAGCATTACGACAATGGCCACGTGCAACTTATGCAAGGTGATACATTGAATGAACATATCAAGATCTGCAAGGATTCGTCTACTGGGAGCCAGCAAGTTATGTCGTCAATATCATTTGCTACATCGATGGTTACTAATTCCACAGACTATTATGATGAGACAGTTAATGATGGAATGAGTGACTTGCATCGTACAGTAGAGTCGGTTTGTGCAGAATGTACACTTGCAAGACATTCACGTGAAGTCGACGAACTTTAAAATAAACGGTCGTTGGCTCTTACTACTAATGATGACTATGCGACTCCTACAAAGAATATTAAACTTAATGTTGAGCATGAAACGGGAAGTAAAGAGAATCATAAAGACAACACAGATGAAAATTAATATGAAAACAGTTATAGTGCTGAAGATGAAGCTGATTTTCTCGACGTTACCACACATTTAACCAACGAGTTTCCTTCGACAAGTGGTGTGAAGAAAACAGAAGACGTCAAGAACGCTCATTACATATTTCCCGAAGACCCGAATGAACTTGTTGATAGACTCAAATATTTTATTGGCCTTCAAAAACGCGGGGATCTCTCACACATTGTTGAGATATCTTCAATCATCGATGAACTGAATGATCAGGGATATATTTCATGATGTGATGAACTGCATAGGATTGAGGAGGAATTAAGGGTATTGCCATGAATTATTAAGGAGTATTGCAGAGCATTGCGGAGGAGGATTGGTGAAGATTATGAATGATTGTTGAGAAGGATTGCTAAGGATTGTGGAGGATGTCAGAGGATTGAGGAGGATTGCTAAGGGTTGAGAATGATTGCAGAGGATTGTGGAGGAGTATTGCTAAGGATTGTGGAAGAATGCAGACAATTGAGGAGGATTGGGGAGGATTGCAAAGTAATGTTCGGGAGGATTGCTAAGGATTGTGGAGTATTGCAGATGATTGAGGAGGATTGGGAATATAGAGAAGGGCTGCAGATGACTGAGAAGGATTGATGAGGATTGCTAAGAATTTAGGAGGATTGCAGAAGATTTTGGAGAAGGATTTGTGAGGATTGAGGAGGATTGATAAAGATTGAGGAAGATTGCAGAGGATTGGTGAGGAATGAGAAGGATTGTTGATGAGGATTGGTGAGGATTGAGGAGGATTGCAGAGGATTGCGGAGGAGGATTTTTGAGGAGAATTGGTGAGACATGTGGAGGAGTATTGGATGAGGACTGGTTTGGATTGGTATGTGGATTGGCATGTATTGGTGTGTTGATTGGCATGTATTGGTGTGTGGATTGGTGTGTGGATTGATGTGTGTATTTGTATGGATTTGCATGGATTGTGTGTGGATTGGCATGGATTGGTGTGTGTATTGATGTGTGGATTTGTGCGTGGATTGATGTGCGGATTTGTGTGTGGATTGATGTTTGAATTTGTGTGTGGATTGATGTGTGGATTTGTGTGTGGATTGATGTGTGGATTTATGTGTTGTGGATTGGCATGGATTGGTGTGTGAATTGGCATGGATTGGTGTGTGGATTGGTGTGTGGATTGATGTGTGGATTGGTGTGTGGATTGATGTGTGGATTGGCATGGATTGGTGTATGGATTGGCATGGCTTAGTGTATGGATTGGTGTGTGGATTGGTATGGGGATTAATGGAAATATTGTGAAATATTGATGGTTTGATGTTCAAGAAGAGCACTGGAGATAAGCCTCTATTTTCACCGTCGTATATTCCAAGTCTCTGAGGCCTAGCACTATTGGTATTTCAATGAACCCCAAATATGTGTATACAATTATTGTTAGATGTTGATCCATACCATGATTATAACATTACTTGAGCAGGTGGTTGCTACTTGTATGAAGGGCTTGGATTTGTCCTTCAGCACCTGAGTAAAGCCCACGTATTTTAAGGGTTAGATCTTAAGAATAGTATTCGCCAGTATTTGCTGGATCCTTCTTGCAGGAAATATACTGCCTTTAGCACACCGTAGAGCCAGTTCGAGTACACGTGTATTCCCATGGGCTCTAATTTTGCCAGTCAAGCCTTGTCCCCGGTATTATTTGGGCTTAAATTGCTGTCCTCCTTAGCAGTTGGTCGTGAAGTGGAATCTAGTAAAATTTTTCTAATAATAGTTTTAATCATTATTTAAAGATTGGTAAATAGTAATTTTCAATTTCTAGTCTCTGCAAGTTGTATTTCAATTTTATAAATTGATCAAGTTTTTTTTGTGATCAAGAAAGAATTTGATTGTAATGCTTTTGCAAAATTTTGTGTTTTTTCTATGTGATACTTAGTTTGAATGATCCCTTGAGAGTGCCTTGCAGAGTTTATGTACTTATTTATTTAAAATACAGAGTTTTCGATCCGATCTGTTTTAATGCAATTTGTGCTACGTCACACTTAATTGACTAAAATCATGGGTGCTGAACATTGACTGCTAGAAGGTATTATGACTCTAGATTTTAATAATGTCAGTATGTTCTTTCATTGTTTCTTTTTAACTTTGTGGGAGACTGTACGGACGAAGTCTAACCGGGTCGGCATCATCTGTTTCTATTCTGTTTATTACTTTGTCGGTGGATCCTAATACTTGGCCTTTCTTAAGAAATACATTTCATAATCTTTTAAATATGTGTCTTAATTATCCCTATACACTTAATTCAAAAAATTTAACCTTTCTAGTTTACATAAGTTCCTTACTTGTTCTTTACTCGGAAAAAATCAGAGTAGATTTAGTTTTATTAAATCTAAACCATTAATTATATAACATTCTGTGCAGCATCCAAATGCTTATCTTTATTCTCTAAAACATCTGCAGCAAGAGTTTCATACGACATTGCTACTGCTTCATCACTTAAAATTTCACTAATTTTCCAAATGTTCTTTCCTTTATCGTCAAAACCTACAAGCTCACAGAACCTACAACAAAACCTCGGCGAAATGCAACAAATTCTTCTGTCTTATTCCTTAACACAACATGAACTTGCAAACTTTCCTCAACTCTATATAAACTTGACTCAGATTCGACATACTCAATTAACTGCACGGGCTCAAAAATAATATATTTCCTTTTTAAATCCTTACACACACACAACATGACAATGTAATTCATTATAAGAGGAGCCCCCGCCTTAAAACTTACGTGACACTATTCTCATTGCCACTAAGGCTCAAATTTTCAAAATGATCTACTCGAAGAACCCCCCGGTCCCTTCGTCNTCATTGCCACTAAGGCTCAAATTTTCAAAATGATCTACTCGAAGAACCCCCCGGTCCCTTCGTCTGCCCCCATACTGCAGTTCCAACCAGCCACTGCCAGAAATAAGAGAAAAACAATTGGCAACAGTATGCATGCGAACGCTGTTATCTTTCGCATTGTTACTCCTAAGGGAAATATTAGTCTGCAGATCATGTGACTCGCCCATCACGCTACCAAATTCTGCAACCAAAACTAACCCATTGCATAAAATTTCGCTACTCGGGGGATTTTTTGCCACCTGATTGAGCTTTATCACAACTGAAGACTCAAAGCATTGCTCTGGTAGTGAACCAGAACCTGATCGACTGAATATCCCTTCATCCAGAGACCGAAGCGAAGTGTCACTTTACTGAGCCACGGAACAAGGACGGCGTTGGCCTGCATACAGTTGGCAATACATTCTCTCTTATTCCTGGTAGTGGCTGGTCGGGACAGGCTTGGAAAATTACTAAGTTGGGGAAATAATAGTCTGCAGACCAACATCCGAATTAACAATTGCTGAGTTAATCAGACCATCCTGTTCGTTCGGCTGTCAATTCCCGCCCACTGCCACCGGAGGTCGGAGAAAAGTTCCCGCATTCGGAAAAAAATATTTGTTTACGTTGGCAAAACAGGAAGAGCACTGTAGTCGTCCTCGGGCACGGTCTCTCTCCGGCCGCCACTCTTCGTCACTGCTTCTAATTCCTCTAATCCGTGATCCCTCCTGAACACATTTGCTGCTCTGTAGCCAGTTGAGGCCCGCCTAATCCTTAACTCATCATGCCCAACACATGCATCTAGCACCGCAGGAGTGTTAATCCCCATGCCGCACATCGCCATCTCATCCTGAATCATATTACACCGAACACATGCATCACCTGTCTGCGTTTCCACCTGCGCCGTTCACCCAACACAATTTCCTGATATCTGCTGGGCCCACATTTTCTGTTGTTCTCTGCATTTTATTATTGATGTTTAGAGATTGCATTCTGGCTCGCTGTTATGTTTATTTAGTGAGCGAAGAGATTTGGGTGGCTCTTAACAGCGAGGTGTTGAGAGCCGATGGAAATGATTGAGGTATGGAACAGCGTCGGAATGAAAGTGCGGGAAAAACGGGAGATCCCCGAGAAAACCAGCCGACCAGTGGTATCGACCGGCACGGGCTGTGATTAAGTTTACAAGAAAAAGAAATAATTGGCTCATTGAAAATTTGCCGAATACGAACAATGAACCTGACTTTGTGGAAAACAATTTCTGAAGAAAATAGTGAGGTTGGCAGGAATTTTACACTTTTAACTTCAGATACGTATTAATTTTGTTTTAATATTCGCACCATGAGTTGTGACTCAACAGAAAACGAGTTACCATAGATTAGATTCAAGTTTGTAAGAGGATATGGCTTTTTGAGCTGTAAAATATACAATTCGTTATAATGCTTTAAATTCACAATTTTCGTAGCATAGACAAGATAGGTTCTAAACTTAGATGTAATTTTAATGACTGGATCCTATGTGGACTTTTTAGTTTTGCGGTGAATAACTATTGGTAGGTTTACATGTTCCTTTTTTAGTCTACTTGCCGAAGGACAGATAGGCTTATGTAATCACCTGGTTGTCTGTCTGAAAAGTATTTCCCCCCTTATAACTTTTAAACCCGACAATCAAAATTAACCACACTGGTTCACATATTGTAGGTATTTACTAAGGGCATCAGACTTTTATAGTTTTCGATCACGCCAACTACTTATTTTCAAAATTGCAGCAATTTTTGACATTTAGGCTATTGTGCTAAATCTCAGGAACCAAAATTGGATCACTGACAGTGAATTAAGGATTTCATTCAGAAAGTAATTATGTCATTAGTCCGCCATTTTGTTAGGTAGCGCAAATTGAAAAAGAAGAGCTTTTCCATTCTTTCTCGGAAACCATTCAACCTATTTAAACCAAATTTGGTACCTTGACCGTGCATTATGCAAGTATTTATTAAGGAACCTATAATATTATTGGTAAGCCATCTTTTTAAGATCGTGCTAATTTAATAAAAGTAAGCCATTACATTATATAACGGGAACCATTTCACAGATTTCAACCAAATTTGTTATGTTGGCATGTGAATTGAAAAACCGAAAATGTTATTGTTCCGCCATTTTGAAAGATGTGAATACTGAAAAAATTAAGCTTTATCATTATATCTTGGAAAATACTAAACATTTTAAAACCAAGTTTGGTATGTTTACAGTGCATGATGTATGCATTGAATTAAGAAACCCGTAATGTTATTGGTCTGTCATTTTGCAAGATTGTGAAATTTGAAAAAAAAAAACTCTTACATTATATTTCGAGAACCATTTGCTAGATTTATGCCAAATTTGGTCCGTTGGCAGTGCATTATGTAAGCATTACGTTTAGAAACCGATAGGCAAATGGTAGGCAAATGTTGAAGATAAAGCGTATTTAGTCAATTAAGCTTTTACATTATATTTCCGGAACAATTTAACCGATTAAAACCAAATTTGGTACTTTGACAGTGCATGTAGAAGTGATAATTTTATTATGTGGCCATTTTGGAAGATAGTACAAAATTAAAAACGAACTTGTGTGTTATATATCTGTTACTACAAATATATTCCTGCCAAATTTGGCATATAAGTAATATTGATGTAGACTATGTTCATATATGCAATTTAAATTGTTAAGGCACTTATTTTATAAGATATTGGTTATCTATGTATATTTTAGGTTTATTTACAAAATCTACCATACTATTTGTCCGATTTGGACAAAACTTTCTATACTGAATTTATATTTTACAATCATCAAATGTGTTAATGCATAGCCTCTTTTCTACGCCATTTTGTAAAATAGCGCTAAATAAAAATACAATTTTTAATCTTATACATTGGGAAACGATCAACCTATTCCTACCAAATATGGCACTCAAGTAATACATGGCAGGTGTGTCTTGCTTTATTTACAGTATGGCAGACATACAAACTATTTAGATAATTTTGTCCTAACTATTGCACTATTTAACCACTTTCAACCGTTATAGGCATCAAATATGCTTATACAGATCATCTTTTGCTGAATTTTTGTAAGGTAGGGTTAAGTAATAAAATGTAACATTTATGCCATATCTCGGGAAATAATAATCAAATTCCCACCTCATTTAGCACACAAGTAGTAATGCAGTGGGCCATTTAAACTTGGTAATTTAATTGGATAGGCATTTTTTCTTTGAAATGGTATAATATAAATTATTTAGATAGTTCAATAATATCTCTTAATATTTTAACAAATTTCAACCAAAAATGTTATATTTGACATTATATATTAGACGCATCATATATACCTATACAGAGCATGTTTTTAGTTTTTTTTTGTCTGATATTGCCAAATCAGAAGCTAAAGCTTTTATGCCACGTCTCAACCAATGAACCTATTTCTCCCCAATTCTGCACACAAATAGTATGATTTATGTGATTCACACGTTTTGTTTTCAAAATGATGCCTCTGTAGATATTTAAAGTTGCAAAACCCAGTCTACCAAACCTTTACACAAATTATTACAGAAGTTGATGCTCCGAATACTACCTCTGTAATGTAGTTGGCTGCACGCCAGCTTGTGGTATGATTCATTCTGTGTTCTAGTCCCAGGTAAGGGGTGCGTGTATTTGTAATTGTTTCACTATTATTGCATTTGCTTATGTTTGCTTCTATAATAATTTAGCTATCACGAGACGTCAAAAAGCACCTACCATATAACTTTTTAAAAACTTTATCAACACTATTAGCAACCATGTGAGTAAAATATACTCATTAGTTACATCGGTAAATAACTATTTTTTTTTTTAGTTTGAAAAAACACAAATTGCCTACAAAAAATTTGCTTGTACTACATCTAAACGAAATTAAAATGTCTTGAATATTATTCCATTTGTTGCATGTCTGCCAAATCGCTCGGCTTAAAGGAATAAAAATAAAAACTAATGCATATAGTTTCAAGTTTTATCGTGCAGTCTTCTGAGGAAGGATTTGTAATTCTATGAATCTTGGTGCTTCGTTGGAAGGCTGCGATACTTTCAATGTAAACAGTTATTCCGCTTTAGATTGGAAGGAGTGACTGCAGACGCAAAATTCAATAAATTTTGCAACGAAAACGAAAAATCCCGAAAACGTAAACAACAATTCAGCGTACAGTGAGCCTCAAAAGACGCGAAGGGAGGGAGAGGAACAGAGCTTCACTTTAGGCGGGACTTGCGACGGCTACGTGTTGTGGACGGGAACGGCAGATGCCAGCGACACGATCTCTCCTGTAGCGAAGGAAGGAGAGAATCCGAGGAGCGGGAAAGGAACGGGAGTGAAAAGAGCCCAGGGAGGAAAATAAACGACGAGAAGCCCTCGCATCTCGGCCTGTCACTCCCACAGACGGACCGCCCACGGAACTGAATTGTGCTCGCTGGACGGAGCCACTCAACCACAACACCGTCCTGCTCGCAATCGGACGAAAAAATTCTCTGATATCGTGAAAGGGACACATTTCCTTCAGCTTCATCCCCTCGCGTATTTTGATACACATTTCCCTCTTCGCAACATACTGCTGCGCGTTAAAGAGAAGCGATTTGAGTTTTTCGCCCCCTCGTCTCTTTGAAGGCGTGAAGTGCTTTGCTGGGGACAAGCACGGAGTGGCGGGCCTGCTGGTGACAGCGCGTCTTTCTCTCCATAGAAGAAGGAAACTAGACTGTCCCTCCCGCGGAGAGCCTGGTGCCGTTCCCGGCCGCCTGGCAGCGCCACAGTCGGGCGTCTCCCTCCCGCTCGCGGCCTTTCAGCGCGGTATTAGCGCCGACTCGAGTTCTCAAGTGATGGCGTGGGAGGCCCGACCACTTCAGAAAAAAACTGCTGCTGTTGTGTTTCCACCCCATGTTTGCTGTATTGTCAGGTTTGTTGGAGGGGACGCCCAGGAGAAAAATGTTTTCTTCCCGAATAAACATCTCGATTATCCCTGAAGTGCATACAAATGCTGTCCGATTCCGGCGCCAATTTTACTCGCATTCTTCACGCCTTCTCGACAGAGAAATTTCTAAAATAGAATATCGGAAATTCATGAGAAATAAAAGATGGTGTATTTCATATTTTAATTAACTAATTTCTTGACTCGTCCTCTTACCCGTACAATTTTTTCACCCATGCCGGAAAACTAATTTACCTAAAAACGTTTGAAAATTAAACGTTGATTATCTCATTTTCTATTTGAAAAGCAAAATATATACGTGATTTTATTGGGTATAGTTAATTAAGGAAACAATATGTTGTTAAACTCATCACCAGATCACTAAGCGGATGTAAATACTACTGTATATATATATATATATATATATATATATTTATATATAACTGGTTATTTTGATAATACGACAGCCCCAACTGAGAGAACTATCAATACGGTTTTCCTCACAGTGTTCGAGTAGCAGCATATTAATATAAATTAATGCAAAAAATACGTATATTTACTACAATCTGCAACTAGAAGTGATTTTGATCTAAAACCGTTTTCTTTACTAACTCTGACCTATAATCTGTAAAGCATAAACTCGGTAATGTACGCATTACCGAGTTAATGCTTTACAGATTGACAAAACTTAAATTCGATAATGTACACTGGGTTCCAAAGTATAAGCAACAAACAGACCTCCATTCCGACCGTGATAATTGTGCCACCATATATGTAGAATAGGGTGACAGTAAAATGAAAACAAATGAAAATACACTAATTTTTCTGAACTGCAGATGTCTTTACTTCCCTCTTACAATCATGAAAGCAATGCAGTCAGTGCCCCTATAGAATGGTATGCGTAGTGTTTACTGCCGTATTAGTCCAACGCCTATGTTCATTGTGAACTAATCCAGCTGCGGTACAGAGATACCGCCTGGAAGACTCCCTGCGATGGAGGGCGTTGCAACAGGAAGTGGACATTCTCAAGCTGGTGTGGCCAGATTTTTTTAACGTTCGTCGTTGTGTTGTTTCTCGGATGTGTTAGCAGTTTTTAGCATCCGAAACTGTATCCCGAAGACCAGGGCAACGGCGACCAAGAGTGCTATCAGACAGATAGAGGGCTAATGTTCTCTTTACTGATGAGTACAGATTCAGTCTTCAGAGTGATTCTCGACGGGTTCTCATATGGGGAGAACCAGGAACACGATACCAATATCGAGTTGGATCAATAATGACACGCGGAGCCATCATACTAACCACTCGAATACATCTTTATGACTTTGTATAGGTAAAATGGCTGTCAGTTATTCTGACGAAATCTTGGTGCCCTATGCTAGTTTTTTTTAGGTGTTTTGGGCCCAGACGTCCTACAGATGGAAGATAATGTTCGGCCTCGTAGAACACGGCTGGTTGATGTCTTCTTGGATATTAGAGTTATTGCGTTCATGGGTTGGCCTGCCTGCTCTCTCATTTTAAATCTGACAGAGCATGTATGGGACGCCCTAGGTAGGAGATTTGCTTCACCTCTGAATCCACCTATAACTCTACGGGACTTACGAGCAGCTCTACAGGAAGAATGGGCACTAATTCCGCAAAATGCGCTCGGTGACCTTATTCGGATCATACCACGTCGTTCTCAGTCTTGTGTTTCTGCCATAGTTGATGACATGCCATACTGAGCAGACGTAACTGGTTTTCTGGATGTGTGTGAAAGTGTTAGTAACATTAGAAAAACAAAACATTTGTTGACTTTTGCTGTTACTTCATCAGGAAATGAAGTTACGTTGTTCAATTTTTTTTTTAAGCTGTATAATTTTCTATCGCCCGGCACTGTCTTGTTGCAAATGATAACGAGAAGGACGGATGTCTGATGCCTCAATTTTTAACACCAGTGTATATCAAGGTTTTCGATTCTTTATTACGCTAAGCGCGATTGAAGTCTATTGTGACAGCATTTTCTGTTGGAATACGCATATTTAAGAATGAGTGGATTATTAAAAAGGCTCGAAACGTTAATTGCATCGAATTAATTTAAAGAAAAATTATAATTAAACTATTGCAAGGGTTATCTTCTCGTGATGATTGCACGTCCATATGTTTGTTTAAATTTATTAATTGATTAAATGAGATGTTGCCCTGCAATTTATTATAAAATGTCACTGCGACATTCTCCAAGATCTTGTCCGATCTCTCACCGGGCGAGTCCAAATCGCCAGGAGGGAGGTGCAAAGTAGAATGAGCACTGCGGAGGTGCGCTGTAGAGGTGCAGGGGATGGTGCACACGACGTGACAGGCGGTCTGGGGAAGCAGACACTGTCCTATGTTAACTGCATGTTTATCAGAGAAGCTGCCACTGTCACATCAATTCTTTTCTACACAATGATAAAAATTATTCTACAAAATTTCTTAGTAAACTTGGCTAACATTCAAATTATATATAAAAAAAAAAAAGCTCATGACATAAATTTATAGTATACGGGTCCACATATGTATATCTACCTTTTGTGTATGTGCCCGTTAACAATTATGATATTGTTAAACTTATTTGGAAGATACTTCCTTATTGCTAAATTAATTCGTTCTGCAGGACTTTCTGCTCTTATTGAAAAATATAGCATATATCGGATCGTTAAAATTATTTTACTAATATTTTATTACTGCACCAACAAGTTCAGTAACAAAAATATCTTAAGTAATTTATCTGTGGTGTTAAAAAATACACGTAAAGTCAATATTCCTCAAATTCCTTAAATTTAATTAATAATTTCATATTTTTGCTATCTTTATTTCAGGAAACCTAATTTAAATTTCTATCAGTTTTGATAACTTAATTCTTGAATGACATTTTGTGCTTAATTTCGTTAAAAATATCAATAATAAAATGTGTTGAATAATATATACATATTATTATTTAAATGGACTTTGGTGGCTTGTAACTATAAGGTGTATAAGTTTAAATTTAATTCCTTGACGCTCTGATAAAAAATGTATAGTAAAACAGTTTTCAGTCTCTGTGAAGTGTTTTTTAGAACATAAAATAATGAAACGAGATTTTCTTCGTTACATTTATTTAGAGAATTTATATTTCTGCATTTCAGAACAAAAGCAAGGTTAACTGTAGCGTAAATACAAACATTCTACCAAGTTTCTTGCATAAAGTGAGAGAGAATATTAGTGACTTTTATTCGAGAAAAATACCACTGAGTTGTATCTACGTCTCACAGAATTGCTCAGAAAAGTCTAGGGTGAGGGTTTAGTTTGGAACAATGTGCTGCCGGCCCGGTGTTGATAAACTGAGGCCGGGGTTCCAGAACACGCGAGTGCTAAATCTCAGCATGCACGGTGACAGAGGACTCGCAGTTCCCTATCAAACTGACAATACTGTCACCTGACTTGCTGACATGTACTCTGATCATGCCCCCAGCAGCTCTGCAGGATATAATTACTATAGTCATTTTACAAAATTAAATAAAAGATTAGAAATGCGGCTACAAGAGAATGAATATGTTAGTAACAGATTGTATGCAACACGATATTGCTTATAGCGATTATAAAGATCTAGAATAAAGAAGTGATGCTAGCAAATTCTTTCGACATATGCAGAGGGAATGATGTTACATAAAGCTGTATCAGTTGTTTCTTGAAGTATGTTTGCAAAATTAATCTATATTTGTGGTATTGAAATTCATTAACAAAACTGTACAAAATGTATACAGTTAAGTTAAATTAAGAACATAACTTTCGATATACCAGTTAATAAATTAAAATATTTAGATATAGATAAATATGTAACAAAATATCAAGTTGCATAGAAAAATAACAATAATTGAAGATATCAAATAACGGAAATTAACTTCATTGCCAACACTAAAAAATATTACTTGAAAAAGAGGAAGTGGATTAAATCATTATGGTGGAATGTTACCATATTTTAATCAAATTTTGGTAGTGCCCGTTGCTCCAGCTTGTGAAGATAGTGCATTATCTAATTCTGCCGAAAAAGCTAGAAAGACAACAAAAGGATTAGAGGAAAACAAAGACATGATTGAGCCATCGAAAATAAAACTGTAGAAGTAATTGTAGCAAAAAAAAAAAAACCTAAAAACAATTGAAATCATTTCTGTATCAAATAAAAATATAACAATTTTGCAGAAAAATTTAAATGAAAAATTTGTAGAGGCGCTTATATGATTGACTAGTTGTGCCCACGGCTCCGCTCGCGTGGACTACACAATTATTGTTAAGGTTTTTTTTAAACAAAGTTGAATTTTACTTATTGTTGATCTTCTGTATGCTAAATATAAAACTCAACGTCTCTCTGTCTGTATGTATGTTAGTGCGCTTATCACTCGAGAACTACTTATCCGATTTACGTGTTTTTTTTTAAATTCATAGCTGTGTTCTCTGGCTAGGTTTTAGTATATATTTTATTACGTAAAGTAACACAAGGAATAAGCAGTGACGATAATAGTGAATCAAGTCGGAAAAAAGTTTGCCGCCAGAGCGCTCTCTTGCAATGCGCTGTGCTGTCAAAACCATTAAAGATAGAACAATATCAAGTAGTAAATAATTGTGTAGAATAAAAATAACTATGAATTAAAAAAACCACGTAGATCGGATACGTGGTTCTCGAGTGATAAGCGCACCAACAAACATACAGAGAGACGTTGAGTTTTATAATATGTATGGAAGACTTGCCAATTAAAATTCATAAAATAGAATGTGCAATTGTAAATTTTTATATTTCATCAAATCCTGAAACTTATTAGGTTTTCTACTAAAAAAATATTATTGGCATTTATTACTTCAATTCATTTGCTAAAAAAGGAAACTTAAAGGATGAGCAATTATTTCAAAATTATTTTTACTACAATGACGATAAAATTCATAATTTAGTTTCGTTTACTTGTGGTCATTTATGTTTATTGGTTTTTGTCTATTTTCGAATGATGGTATATTTTTATTTAATTTCTCCGTTTCTTATGACAGGGGTTGTCAACCACAAATTATCTGAACTTCGGAAATGGCACTGTGCTATGATGCTGCAGAGTGCGCCTGTCCTGTCTGGTACAGTTCATATCTTACCAAACAGGTGGGTGAAGCTCTTAAAGACACTTGCAGACTGATGCCAGGCTGCTTGAGTCCACTACAATGGAATGGTCTCATGCCCTCGCAGGAGTAGCGCCACTCTCTTTACGAAGATAAGTAGCAGCGAAGAAGGAAATGAAGAAAGTGGATCAGGATTACCCACCTGCTATATGCACATGAACTCCCTGTGCAAAGGCTTAAGTCCAGGTATCACTTCTTAAGAACATTGAAGAAACTCCAAATATGAGCGGAAAAGGTAGGAATACTGCTGTGGAAAGCAAAGAACCCCTACTCCTCTGGTTGGGAAAAAGTTACTGAATGCTTACTACCTGGCCATGACGAGGGATGGTTGATATGAAAATCTTTTAACAGGCTTTGATCAGGAGTGGGCAGATGCAAGGTGAACTTGGCATGGTGGGACTACATTAAAGATGGCAACATGAAATGTGATTGTGGAGTAGACAAGACTGTCAGACATATGCTTTAATTCAATGTTGACTATGTCCAACTTCACGCATAGAAGACGACCTATTTCAAGCCTCGGATATTGCGCTGGATGTGGCCAAACTCTCGTCAAAAATTAAACAATGGTTTTCGGAATTGTTGTAACTGTGTTTCAATCATGTCTCTGACACTACAATAAAGATAAAAATAGCAATAATAATACTGCTAATAATAAATGACACGTTTGTAAGGAAAACCATTGATAAATTATTTAAATAAGTGTTTTGATGTTTATGAAAGAATAAAGAAATGCACTCCAAATAAAACATTTTTAGTTAAGTTAATAATGAAAATTTTGATTATTTCTAAGGAAGTTTTCAACTTTATCACAAAAATCAGAATTATGAAATGAAGAAAAAATTTTCTATTTTAATGAAAAATTGTATGACTTTAAACATGAATAATATACAAAATACTCAAATACCTACTCAATCAACAAAATTAAATTGTATTACTAAATTAAAATTTCAAAAATACAATTTTTAAAGAAAAATTGGTTAAATTTGTAAAAATTACAAATTTTAATAAATTTTGAAATTATTTTCCGTTAAAAAATGAAAAGTTATTTTAAAAAAGAAAATTTTGGTAATTTTTTTGAGACAATAAAAATTATCAATATAATGAATGAACTCAACCCACCAAAATGTTTGACAACTCTTATTAATTACTACGATCGCTATACAGAAATTATTTTGTTAAAAATAAAAAATTTTAACAATTAAAAACGGTGTCATTTGAAAACATAAACTGAATGAATATGACAGTCATAGAAATTTTCATCAGTTTAAGAATAATGTTGCTCTGAAAACTGATTTAAGTGATTTTAAATGAGAGATTAATAAAAAATAAAGAGAAAAATGGAATATATTACTTACATTTTGGTGTGATAAACCAGAATAAAAATTATTTTGTATGAAAAATATTATTATTCTAAAACTCGATTGTTTGTATAGTACTTATATTATATTTACACGTAGAACTCCATTGCCAATACATTTAAAAGTTCCTCAAAATAGACAAAAATAAATGACAATAAAAAATATGATTTAATATACAATTATACGATTTTCAAGCTGATAATTTCAACAAACAGCTGTAAATATTTAACAAAATGTACATTTTTGGTAAAACAAAACAAAAAAGATAATATTTGTAAAGGCGCCAACACTTCTACATGTGTACGTGTGAGAGATGGAGATAAAATACTATGTAGAGAGACAGCGTGCAAGAGCTGTAGAAACTTGTGTGTGTGACAGAATAACACTCACAAATATTACAACACAACTAAATTGTAAAATAACAAGAAAAATCCCCAGGAAAATTATCTACTACTACTGGAAATAATTTACTCAGCAGGGGCATTGCAAGAAAAAAGTGAAATTTAACTATCAATTTGATAAACACATAATTCTGCCACGAATAACGTAATCATATTACAGACTGGATTTAACTTGTAGCCTCGGTACCACTAGCCTAACTCGTGGCAGTAGTGTTCCATTTGCTTCATGCCTGGCAATTAAAATTTCAAACTTCCCGGAAAATAAAATTAATTACTTTGCCTCTCTGTTCTAGACCAGCTTAGTTTTTTAAGCAAAACATTGATAATTCCAGGGTGTCCGTAGTTGTATCAAATAAGTTCAGTTCAACTTGAATAGAAAATTTCGTATCTGCTCCTTAATAAAATGATTCATGGACTTAGCTAAATATAATCTAAAACGGAGAATTCTTTATGTTCTCAGAGTTCTTGGCGATCTCTATGTCGGCAGTTGCATCCTCCTAGATGCGGCAGGACCTCTCATCGTGGGCTTCCCTATTCAGGCTCTCAGACCTGTAGTGCCATTACAGCCCCAGCATATTAAAAGAACTCGCGGCAGTTGGAACTAATTACCGGAAAATATACGCGGTCGGCGACCGATACTGGCCTGCTTCTTCCTAAATATTGCCTCGCGTCTTCATCTCCTTCGTGACAGCCTGTTTACAAATTCTAACTCGGGTCCTTATATTAAAAACAAAATTAAAACCCTGCGCGCTAAACCCACGCGGGTTAGCGTCCTGCCTTCAAACACCAGGATGACTAGAAAATCCCTTGAAATACTTATTTAAATAACGCCATCTACCAATGACCAATCACGAGAGTGTTAGAGGCAAGAATTACTCATCACGTAACTTAGTTACCATAGCAACGGAACAACAACTGCTGAGATATTAAGGCCTTCTAAATACATTATAAAAAAAACATACTGGAAATATATATACATTTGTTTACGATAGAATAAACATAAAATTTAAACGAGCAATGAAATTACATACCAATTAACATAAATAATGTGCCAATGAAAAATAATACGTGTGGAATCAGAATACGTCTTGCAAATACATAAACAAGTAAATAATTAAAATCTGCATATGGCTCAATTTAACTACGTTACAAAATTGCACCGCCAAAATTTGATGAGTTGCAACATCAAATTTTAAAACAATATTTGGACCATCGTCAAAAGTTGCATTTAAATCAATTCAAAATGTGTGTCATTAATTATCTTCAAGAGTTTATTCAGAAAATATTAAATATAAGGCATTAGATGCAAGTGGACATACAGCAAAATACATACGTATAATCAGTCACTGTTCTAAACTCTAAAAACTAAGAAAAATGCAAATTGAAAAATAAAAAAAAATTATATTTGCGGCAACAATATGGTACGACGTTGTCTGTAGGGTAGGTCAGGGCACTGCTAGACGCAGGTGTACCGTCTCCCTCTTCGGCACTACTCGGCGAGCTTCGGTGCGGCTCGTGCCCTGGGTTCAAACCTCGCTGCAGGCGAACGTCGGACAGCGTCAGTTAGCCGCCGGGCTGAACACGCTAGTCAAGTTAGTTTGTTATACCTGTTAAACAATGAAACAATATTCTACCAAATTTTGTACAATAACAGTATTCATTTAAATCATAAATTATGCATATAGAAAAAAAATTGAGGGCGTTTTTGAAAAATACTGTTACGTGAAAAATAGAAAAATGTTGCTACATTTTCGGAACAATTAATATATAATTATCACCCAATTTTGCACATCATTAGTGTCACAGATTTCCATTTAAACTTTCATGATTTAAGAGGCATCGGGTATAGATTATCAAAATGTTAGCTCCATAAATATTCTGATAAGTTTTTTCATATCTATTAAACAATTTAACCAAATTTAACAATCACTTTTTGTTGACGGTATATTTCAGATGCATCGTATACACTACATTCTTTTTAGGCAATTTTGTAAGCAAGCACCAAATAGGACAATAAAGATTTTACGCCATATCTCAGGTACCAATAAAACCAATTTTCACCAAATTCTTCACATAAGTGGCGCTACAGTTGTTCATATAAACATACGTGTTTTGAGTGGCTCAAACAATTAATTTCAAAATGACGGCCGTGTAAATAATTTCAGGTTAATAAACACTACCTTTCAAAATATTAGACTGATTACATCCGAAGTTGATGCTGCGAATACTACCTCCGTTGATCGCAAGATAGTTTACGGTACGAGGTCATCTGGGTTCGAGGCCCGGGTAAGACATGTGTGTATTTGTAGTTGTTTCACTAGTGTGGCGTGTGTTCCTGGTTTCTTCTCTAATGAATGATGTGAACTATACGACAAGTATACGTACCATCTAAGCTCTGAAGAACATCATTAAGCATTGTTTGCACCCATGTAGAGGATTGTATATTCATTAGTTGCATCAGTAACTTCTTGCTGCTACTAAACTTGTGAAGCTCATAATATTCCTAATGAAACTGAAGGTCACCGATTCCCAGACTGTGTTTCGCAGAGCCTTAAAGTGTTTCGTAATAACCTCACAAAGGTCCCGCAAAATTGCTCAGCACTAAAACTTTAAAACAATTAAATATATATAAAAATAATTTATAATTGTGGATGCTGTGAGCCAATTGTAAAAATGTTTCAAAATTAAACTAAAATTATTTTAGAATACGTACTAAAATGTCTACGCCTCACACCAAGATGGTGATCTGCTTCAGTGCCACTGTTGAGAGGTACAGTAAGCCCAAAGATATTGGAAGGTGACAAGCGTCGCTCTTTACTTAGTTCAGTACATGTATGATACATTCCTCAGTTCAGTTGCAGTACTTGAAGAGTACAGCTTCAATTCCCAACTACTTTTTGCCCAGAAACTGAGCCACGATAGGAAGGCACTCGAAGATTTTGTCAGTCCCTCACTGGAGCCAAACCTTGGGTCTCATTTAGCATGACGTCATTTTGCCTCGCACTGCTGGTAGCTCTTTAGAAAAAGAAAGGTTTTTATAATGTAAAAATGTTAATTTAGGCGTGCATATGTACAGTATATTTATTTGTACCAAAATATAAGTTTTTGGTAACATAAATAGCTGATTTTAAGCCTAATACGGAAGAGTTTCAAGGGTGTGGTGACAAAAAAACTGTTTGAGATCCTCTGCTGCAAATCTTTACAGTACAAGCAAACATGCCTACTTGATACGTGTTATGAAATGATGTGATGCGAACATACAGTCAGTAGCTTCAAAGCAACGAAACTTAGTTAAAAAACCAAAATGTTCTGCGGTGACGATGTGGCAGCCTGAGGTAGCGGATGTCCGATTTTTCATTTTCCTCTAATATCCTGGCTGTCTGAGACCGGGACTTAAGAAGTCGCGCGACTCTGCAAATAAAATGGCTGTCATTCACAGGGCTTGTTCGGTAATGAAAAGGGTGGTGGGTGGCAGAAGTTGCGGGGAGGGGGGTGAAGAAGGGGAGGGCACTTCATAGAGGAACTTCGGCGACGTCGCACGGGAAATAAAGATCAGATTATAGTAGAAAGACGCCCTTCTGAAATATATATAAAAATACGAAAAAAAAGGGGGAAGGAGGAGAATTGAATCAAAAACTTATCACAGGCATGTTGGAAAGTTCCACGAATTTCTCAGAGTTTCCCACTTTTCGAAAGCGCATTAAACATTCATATTAAATTTACGAACCACCTGCCCAAAGAGCGAGAGATCGAGCGATATTGAAATTGAGGTATTGGTGTATAATAGCATTAATAATACTCTGAGAAAAGCTTGCTGAGAGAGAATTTCTTTTCAGCGTGTTTATAAACTTTTTAATTATATTTTTGATGATAAAAACTTTTAAGGCTTTAACTGCAATGATGTTGGCAATTCATGCATTTATGTGCCACATACGGTAATTATTCTTGTTTAACTGTGCCGCTCGTTTGTAAACCTTCGAGTAATAAAGGCACGTACATCCAAGTCTCACCCATCATACGAACGCGCACAGACAAAACAAATACTAGGCAAACTGATTTTCTTCATCTAAGAAGCCCCCGGTGATGTTACACGAATTGCCAACACAACTATAAAATCACGCGGTGAAACAGTAACGCAAATTTTAATTCACGTTTGGTTTTCCAACGGCCCGTGAATAACATTAAGAAAACCGCAACTTCACTATACCCTAGTTGCATTGAAATTGTGTCAGAGGAAGTGTAATATAAATTGATGAGGATATTTCGCAATCTACAGTTCGATTGGCCTCAATGCTATTCACTGTTGGATCATAGTGTGACTGTGGGGTAGAATGCGCATTCACATTCTACTTCTGCCAATAGCGCAATCAAAAGCAACGTGAATATGATTTGAAGTTATGACACTATTAATGTAAGTACGCGGTTTTGTTATATTTGTACACTTATTCTGACCAGTTTTAATTCAGCTAGATTATGTCGTAGTTAGGCAAAGTATGTTGTGTTCGTAAAAGAGCCGGTCTGTTGAAAATTCAAATGAAAACAAATATATTCATCAGTTTTGAGCATGTGACTGACAGTCGTACTGGCGATGACCCGAGGCAATGTTGCAGATTCTCGCAGAAGACTGTAAATGAGTGGTATTCATAGTCAAGTGTCATCGTGGTTGAGCCCAGGTCAGTCCTGATCAAGAGAGTCTTATTTCACAAGACGGCGTTATTTCCGCTCTACGTTTTATAGATGGCGAATAACCACGAATTAACTTCGTGAAAACCGCGTGCTCAAGAGAAAGCTTATTTATAATTATTTCCGGTTTGGTGAAGCCCAATGCATTGTTCATAGGCTCGAATCGAAACAAACTTTAGCGGCTTGACATTATATATATATATGTGTGTGTGTGTGTGTGTGTGTGTGTGTGTGTGCGCGTGTGTGTATTTGTCACCACGACATAACGTCTACGCCAGTAAAAAGTAGTCAACCTGATTAAATCAGGTGACAGATAAAAACAGAGTCACACTAATTCGTTTAAGAAGGAAATTGCTTGGGAAAATGTAGAAGGCAACAGGTCACGGAAAACAAAATAATGTGAATCAAGCAACCAATTTATTTAAAAGAGCAAACAACAAATTATTTGGCGCATAATCGTAGCATTTGTTGTGAACTCTGTTTATTAAAATACAAGTGTAGTGCAAACATTTATAATATGAACTTAGCATTTACATAATTTAACGTGTTTTACATGTATGTACTTAGAGTGATGTTATACATACTATTATTTTTATATATACTCTACATTTGGATATAGTTTATTGATTAGCAGGTATACGTTTGCAATAATTAAAATGCGNATACTATTATTTTTATATATACTCTACATTTGGATATAGTTTATTGATTAGCAGGTATACGTTTGCAATAATTAAAAGGTANCATTTGGATATAGTTTATTGATTAGCAGGTATACGTTTGCAATAATTAAAATGCGTGTGTAAAATTAATTAAAGCAAATTTTTGTAAATAACTGTTATTACGTACTGCGATAACAAATTGCTGCAGCATAACGATTAGTGTAATAGTTACTCTGTGTAATTCCAGTCCCTTAAACACTGTGTAAAGGTAGGATCACTGAAATTTCCCCCCACATACGCCATAAAATATTAAAATCCCAATTACACAGGCTTAGAAATATAAAACACTTCGAAGTATGAGGTTATCGTATCAACGTCCGCTATTAAACAAAATCACTCTCTCAAGTAACGACTACAGTGAATTTTACGAAGACAAACTTGTGATTTAAGAGGTTCAAACATACATATATTAAAAATGACTTCCATATAAAATTTAAGTTCAGAATTCTTTAGCTACGAAACTACAAAACAAATTTCAGCTTAACGTTTGTATGCTGACAGTATATATTATATCCAACAAATTTTCTATGCGATACATCATATCTCTGCCATTTTGTAAGATAGCCCCACATGAAATTTAAGAGTTTTAATGTCGTAGCTCAGAGAAAAAATCAACCCATTTCATTCAAATTTGGCGAAGAATTTGTACTGTGGTAGACCACATTAATTTGTATGNTCAGAGAAAAAATCAACCCATTTCATTCAAATTTGGCGAAGAATTTGTACTGTGGTAGACCACATTAATTTGTATGTTTTAAAGGTGTATCTTATTTTCCGAATGGCGCCTATCCAATCATGTTAGCTTAATGTTCTATATATATACGAAACTATGTAACATATTTAAATTTACTTTGTAATTCGTATCTATGACATTTATCAAATGTGATATACATAAACTGTTTGTCCTCCAATTATGAGGATCGTCACATGAACAATGAATGTCTTAAACCATATCTCGAAAACCAATCAACTGATTCATACCAATTTTTACGCGAGTGTTGCTACAATAGGGTGTAACAAGTGTTATGTGTTGCAGGTATGTTTTAATGGGGTTTACATAAATAATTTAAATTAATATATTATATATATGAAATGTTACACCAAAATTCAACCATGTTTTGTACGCTAACAGTACTAGTTAGAAGCATTATTGATGCAAACAAAAATCATCTTTGGCCGGATTTTTTAAAAATAGTGTCAGGTGAGCAAATAGAAAATTCTACCATATTTCCGAACAATTCAACTAATTCCCTACCTAAATTTACAGAAGGTTATGTAAAGTTACATGATTTAAATGGGATCAGGCAATAATTAAAAAAAATGGCAGCAATATCAATATTTTTATATTTTTGGCATATCTATTTAACAATTTAACAAATTCAATCTTATTTTTCATGCTGACAGTATGTATTAGAAATATCGTGTACATATGTTCGTTTTAGGCAATTTTTTAAGATTGCACGGATTAAGAAAATAATGTTTTTATGCCATATCTCTGATACCAATCAAACGATTTCCACCAAATGTTTCACCAATGTAGCGTAATAGTGAGCCATGTAAAGATGTTTGTTTTTGGTGATTGAGACTTATATTCAAAATGACGCCCTTGTAAATATTTCAGGTTTGTGAACCGTAACATTAAAAATATTAGACTGATTACATCCGAAGTTGATACTCCGAATCCGACCTCCGTGATGCAGTTGATTGCACACTAGCTTCATTTTACGTGTTTTTCTGAATTAGAATCAAGGGTAAGTCACGCGTGTATTTTAACAGTCTTGACACTGTTTCACATGTTTCCGGTTTCATCTCTAATGATATTGCTGTCAATGAGACGTCAACGCCGACCTACCAACTAAGCTTTTAAGAACTTCACTAATTATATTTGCAACCATGTAGAGGAAAGTAGGCTCAGTAAGTTATCAGTAACTTTGATACCTGCTAATTGCTGAAGTTTGGAAGTAGGTATTGATTCTGCTCTGCGGCGTGAGGCGCCAGCACTTGATGCTGACCCTCAGTGATAGGACGTATAAATACGTCGACACTGTTGTCTCTAGGTCCAATTTACTAATAAATTACACTTTATTTGTGTGTTCACATAATCGAGTTTTATTGTTGCTTGAACAGGTTAATTGGTACATGAACTCACGAGACAAACTCCCTCCCTTTTCTGTACGTAGATTACGTGATACTTGGCAC
>NQII01000542.1:615737-676698 GCA_002778355.1 Clitarchus hookeri | reverse complement strand
GCTAAAAGCTCTCATGGTTTATTGTGGTACAAGCCTGGGACAGATGTCGCTGGTGGTGGGATCTCGGTGTCCCTTGGGCAGCTGCAATATGCAGCTGTGTCCGCGCCCTGGTGCCTTCTTTTGTCTCCGGATGTCGTCTGCACGTGCAGGAACAGTTGTGCGTGCAGAAACCTTTGGTAGCGTGCCTTTGCAGCTGCGAGGCTCCTGGCGTCACTCTTTCGGCACGTCCACAAACCCTTAATCCTTATTGCGGTCGTCCGCCGGCGAGCTTCGCCAGAGCGTGTGTTCTGACGAATAAAATATAGGGACGCAGAATGCGTCAGCTTTTTGTTAGTATTGCAGTTTTTCAGATATCATTAGATTTTTTTAGTAATGGTTTATTTTTGATCTTCTGGGAAAAATTTGTTTCTTTGAATTTGTGATGTCTTATATTGATATTAGTCAGAGTTTTTGAACTCATCGCTGTAATGTGTCATCCGATACATGTTTTTTGTTAGTGTCACCATCTCAGTTTGTCGCTGTGTTCATTGTGCTTGTTTGTCACGGATTTTATTGTGTACTTTGTTGCCGGTCGATTGTTGTTTAATGGTATAGTGACTGGTATGTTATTCTATAGTTTCTAGTTATTTTTTGTTCATTGTCTAAGATTAATCGGTTTTCCTCAGTTTTCTGTTGTGTTTTTGTGCTTATTTTTGTTAGTGGATACATTCGAATTCTCACAGGAATTTTGCAACACCATTTCCACAAAACTTAAATGATAGTACTAATACTTCCCCTACACAATGACGAGTTGTTGTACCTCACAGGGAGTCAGTGAGTATGGTAGTTGAGTACACTGTGTACTTTTGTGAAACACCTGGTATTCAGCTCAATTTACTTGTCGAAGCAACCAGTAGTATGTGAGTCACTCAAGCAGAGTAACCTGAGGTCAATACTTTGGAACAGTTCCCAATGCTTCGACGTAAAGGTGTGGAATGTCCTGAAAATTATTTTGTACTGAAGTTTGTAGTTATGGGTAAATATCACCGGATTCCACGAAGATTTTCGTAATTATCTTCGCCTTTGTCATAATTAAATCATAATAAATTAACTTCTTATCGATATACGTAAATATATCATAATGCTCTAATAGCAAGTCCATTTCACAAACACTAAGCTTGAGACATTAGTCACTGTCCCCGCCAACGTGAGAAATAGGCCACAACAACATCTGGTTGTAGAAGTCTTTACAGTCATCAGGAACGTAGCGGACGATCTNCCAACGTGAGAAATAGGCCACAACAACATCTGGTTGTAGAAGTCTTTACAGTCATCAGGAACGTAGCGGACGATCTCGGCAAGATCGTCGAGCTTTTTCTCCTTGATGGGAACTTTCTCGCCGTACGCACTGACAGTAGGAAAGGCAACCTTGCCACTTGTACAGTTTAAAGTCATCACAATGTTTCTATTTGCTAATTTTGAAGATGTGTTCGCTTCGCAGACCTTCAGTAGTTGTCTTGACAAACACTTGCCACAGCGCCTTGAAATNCTAATTTTGAAGATGTGTTCGCTTCGCAGACCTTCAGTAGTTGTCTTGACAAACACTTGCCACAGCGCCTTGAAATTACGTACTTGCTGAGTGCGTGTGGGTTTTACCTTAAAAGCTAGCAGTGCCTTCTTGGCCTTACGTATCATTGCGTTATATCGATCTGGTGAATATATTCGGTCAAGGGAGCGAACACTTTTCTTCATTACGGCGAAATCACGGTCGCATGGAAGGAAACTGTGACCCCCAAATCTGAAAATATATGTAAACACTTATGACCTTCCAGTCATAGCCAGAGACATTAAACATCTCACTAGATGTGTGATTCCTGTTTTGCCTTGGATAGGCAACACTATCAAAGTGTGTGTCTCTGATTTCAGGAGACAGATTGTTGACAGTATAGTCGTGTAAAAAACTCACCATCAACACTGCATTGCAAACGGTAACGAACAGCAGAGCGCTCTGTCGGGATATCGGGTCATTACGTGGCTACTGAGCCCAAGAAAGAAAATATTCCGGGAATGTTTTCTTTCTTGGTCCCTCTCTTCGCGACCACGAGCCCGCCAATGCACTGGTATTGTTCCAATGTTTTCCTTTGTTATCTCACTGGCTGCGTCCACCCTTTAGGACATAAATGGCTATCTCAATTTATTTTGGCCAAAATGCAGAATCTTTCCCTTTTTTATCTCACCAATTCAATTTAAAATGGTGCAATAACGCTTAAGAGATACGGCGTAAAACAACATCTACAAAATAAGATACAAACACGTTATTTGCGATTTTTAAAAAAGAACTTATACCAGAATTGTTTTAACAAACTGCTATGAACAATTACACCCCTAAGGTATTGATTTTTTAAAGCAAATAATTATGTCTTCAGTCTTTGTAAGAGGAAAAATAATGGCAGACTGAGTCTTACTATTTTCACACTGCTGAATATTAAATAGTAATGAGTTAACTCTCATTATTTAAACAAACCTCTCTGGTAGTTGGGCGGTTGGAGAGAATCTCATATAATGCCACGTAAACGTTTATGATAAGAAAAACTTTGAAGAGACCATTAAGTTTTAATGCCGTAGTTAAAATACAAGAAAATGAATATTTTTTTTTTGGAACTTTGTAGGTAGGTAGGGCTTAACGTATCGTCGACAGCGAGGTCACTAGAGACGGAGCANATATTTTTTTTTTGGAACTTTGTAGGTAGGTAGGGCTTAACGTATCGTCGACAGCGAGGTCACTAGAGACGGAGCACGTTTCCCAGAGAAGAAGGAACTGGGAAGCAATCAGTCATGGCCTGTAGTAAGGAACCTTCCCAGTATCCGTATGGTGTGATCTCGGGAAACCAGGGAAAACCGAAACCAGTATTGGGCCGGACCGCAATTCAAACCCAGGTCCTCCAGTATGTGAGTCCGAATAGCACTGCACCCCCTCGCTAGATTTTTTTTTCCTAAAAATGATTTTACTCTTCCTGTTGATTGATGCGGTTGTCAGCAATATGGAGACACGGGACTGCTGCTACACAAATTTGCATAGAAGGAGGATTGATCGTCACTGGCGCAAAGCCTGGCTAACGTGACGGATGTTTTCAGATAGGCTCCACAGAAACTTAGCTATGGTGAGAATGAAGCGGTAAACAGTATCACATGTACAGTATATTTACTACTTATATCTTCATCAATGTTTCTTGTTCTAAGTTTTCCGGCAAAGTTTAATTCTGTTGTGACGTCGAAGTCACTCACTGAAATTCTGGCCCTTTCTTTTATTCAGTAATTTTTTTTTTTGTAGTTTTAATTTGTCACCAAGTTTTGAAAAGATCAGCTGTTTCTTCGAAATCTGACGTGGGATCAATAAGAACGTAATTCATTCTACAAAGATTTTATGCTATTGTTGGCCGGCCGCAAGATAAACTCNAAGTTTAATTCTGTTGTGACGTCGAAGTCACTCACTGAAATTCTGGCCCTTTCTTTTATTCAGTAATTTTTTTTTTTTAGTAGTTTTAATTTGTCACCAAGTTTTGAAAAGATCAGCTGTTTCTTCGAAATCTGACGTGGGATCAATAAGAACGTAATTCATTCTACAAAGATTTTATGCTATTGTTGGCCGGCCGCAAGATAAACTTGAAAAATCACAGTCGCTGAGAAGAAATTTACATTATGTTCTGACGCATCTAGGAATATCCCGTGGGCGAGTGTTGATGCAAGCAATGTCGCTTTGTAATTATTTAACAGTGGCTACTGACATGTAGATCCTATGCGAGAGCTCATTCTTATGATATACTAGCAGAACTACCCGGCTTTGCCAAGGCCTGAGAGGCCAATGAGACANGGGGGGGGGGGGAGAGAATGACGTTATTTGGCCTACACAGTATTTCAAGTTGGGTACTGAAGGGCTTTCTACACATATCACATATGGCATAAATCCGTCGAACGGTATAAGAGAGTGTCGAGAACATGCATGAATACATACACCCGTATGCACATGAACATTTTTAACTTTACACACATAACAGACTGTGTGTGTTTGAAGTAGCTCTACTATGCAGAAAAGTGGCAGGGGGCGTCTTGTCTTCACACGGCTTCGAAACATTTCATCTCTGATATTGTGCTCAGAAATCTTGAGTGTTGGGGTGTTGACCTTGAATCCTCCTTATTTGAGGACGACACGCTAGTGATAGTGAGTACGTCTAGAATCCTATTACACCAAGTATGAAATATAATAATTACTTTACAACTTTGCATTTAACACGCTTTTTAACGAAATCATCATTCGCAAAGAACTCAACAGATTGGTACTCGAGAATATCTTAAACACATGTGGTATCTTCAATAGCCATGATTGTGATTGTGTTTCGAGAAGCTGTAGTATTTAAACTGTTTTCTGAACCCCAAATTTTTTGACTTAACAAAAAGGAAAATATCACCCAAAATAATTAAAAATTATATATATTTTTTATTTAAAAAGGAATTAACTACTTACCGCAAAAATACTTAAATAAATTATATTAAAATAAAAATCACGCGAAGTTTTAATGATAAAAAACCAGCTATTCCACGGCAGTAGTAGACCAAGAAAGCAGATAAAACACCAAAACATAATAAAACATATAAGAAAAACAACAAAAGTAATAATAATTTAAATTTAAAATGTAAATAAAGTTGTGAAAACACGATATCAGACATTAACGGACTGTTTCTCATTTCTTAAATTTCTTTAAAATTTAAATAAAAATAGTTTGTACTAAGAAGTTTTCTGTCTACTTTTCAATAAGTATTATTTCAGCCAAAATAACATTGAACTGGGTTTCAAAGAACATGAAATCTTCATTGCATAGTTGTTTCAACAATTTGAAGATTTGTAGCTTTATATTATTTATTAATATAAATCTCATTAAGTCCTGGGAGCTGAAGAGAGTTATGCAACGTACTGAAAAACGCATTCGTATATATTAATATATATATATATATATTTACACCGTACTTTGAATGCAGGACTGTGGTATCTCAAAGTTTCTTATATGCGCAAATGTGAGTAAAATAATTGCGTCTTTTTAAAAAGTTTTCAAATGACTTTTTCAGCAAAGTATTGCTAAATATTAAAATTGTTTATATATGACAGTGCGCCATTCAAAACTTTTGAAACACATGTTTGATTAAATACGAAGATGTTATATTTACTTATTAAATATCATTTTTACGGAATGCAACACCCATGTTCATGTTGTACACTCAGTGAAATAAATATAATACTGCGACAGTACTTCACTGTCTAGTGACCCATATTCTCCACATTCCAGCACAAGTATCACAAAAACGCATTTCTAATTACGATAGTCATGCATTCAGGAAGTTATGTGCAACGATTGTGTGTGACGGCGGCCACAACAGGAAGTTGTCCTGATAGACCACTCTTACGATTAATTGCTAATCAATGTACATAAACTAACAGTAAATAAAGACGGGAAATAACCATAAATGACAAGAAAAGCTGTTTTAATATTAAAAATGTACAAAATAATAAACTTGAATGTTTAAAACAAGAAAATTAAATATCTTTAACATGCACTTGAAAGCATTTTATTTCCTAAAAATAGCAAAATTCCAGATAGACTAAACACCTGCGATATGACGACATATGAAGTTTTCAAATAGTGTTATTCTGTTGGAATAACACCAGCAATTATATGTACATATGAAAGGTTTTTAAATGTCTCAATATCTATCAATACATTTAAATATAATACATTCATCCTAGTAAAAAAATTGCAAAAACGTCAAACAAGTCATTTTATTGATATTCATGTTGATAGAATCAAGAATATTCGAGATATATTGATACAACAAATTCGTAAAAGAAGTCCACATTAACACGTTTATTTGAAATATCACTCGAAAGTTAAAACAGAAGATTAATTATTTTAAGATATCGATAATTGTATTCATGAAAACAATAATAAAACTATTATCATATATAAACAGAAAAGAATATATGAAAGTGAGCAGTTCTATTGTTTCGCTATTATTAAATATCTTGAATATTTGCCTGTTAATAGATAGGAAATATACATATATTAAAAATAGTGACATATTTACACGATCACATTTCGATTAGTTTAATCTTTCAATCCATCAATGGAAATAAAATAAATTAAAACAAAGACGTACTGATAATTTGGTTTGGCAACACATTAATTAAATATGGAAAGACGTAACATAAAACAGGTAAAAATATTGCAATTGTGAATTGTAATGATGAATAAATTAACAAACAAGCACACACAAACAGTTTAATTAGACACCAGTCGTGTTGGCGAAATGGCGCTGTGGTCGCCACGTCGAATGGAATAGTGGCGAACCCTCGCGTGACTGTGATGTCGTCAGACATTATACCGACAGTCTGAGTAACAATCGAGCACACAATGAGGAATAAACAAGATTGTTGGGGACAGACGTGTGAGAGAATCTATCTAGGACGTCGTGCAGGCACTGGGATTTCCACGGGCCACCGTGTCAAGACTGCACCCCGAGATCGTAGATTCATTTAAAACCACCGCCGCCTTGGACAACTGCCGTGGCGTACAACGCATCAATGGAAGTTGACGTTGCCAGCTAGCTCGGCTGGTAACAGCAGATAAATGGGCCACAGTGCAGCAGATCACTCACCATGCTGGTTCACCACGACCTGTGAGCAGCAATGCCATCAAGAACCATCTCCTCGCTATGGGGTGGAGATGCCACTGTACCTCTGTGCACCGCACGTGATAAGGCTCAGCGATTAACGTGGGCGCGGGAACGCTGCCATTGGAACATAGCCGAAATACACTTTGGTTAGAAGTGAACATATTTGGATGAATCTTAACATCGAGGTCTTGAGAGCCGATGGCACACATTGGTACACGCGAATGACAGGGCACGAGTGCATCTCTAAGCATAAGAACCGAAGGATCCTTTCCTCTCGGGAGGGTACGGTTCAGGCCGGTGTTGGTGGTATCCTTGTACGGGGACAGTTAACGTGGGATGTGATGTTCCATCGTCCCTCACATGCGAACGATACAGGGACCTGAAACCTGCGAACAGTTGTGGCGTACTATCATCCCCGTACAGTTATAAAATAGGACCAATACGTACCTGATATAATGATTTATGTAATCTCAAAAGTTGAGGTATGGTGTAGGTAGCTGAGTTTGAGACCCGAAATTATAAAAAAAACTTTAATTTTCTATCGGACTTAGAAGAAGTGTGGTAATTTTTCCCAATGTTCGGAAGATATTATAGGAATTTATTTTAAAAGCTAAACGAAAGTTTTAGCAATCTTATATATTAATCAGAGTGAGATAATATGATTGCAAATCGATTGATGACCCGAGCTTTTGAAACCTTTTTAGTGATGTTCGTACATTAATTTCTTACTGTTTAGCATTTATGCGAAACTGATATAACGATTTAAGCCATCTCCAAAGGTGAGGTACGGTGTAGCGGTATGAGTTCAAGACGCGAAACTATAAAAATAATTATTAATTCGCTTTCTGATTTAGAAAAAATTTCAGAGACTCTTTTAGGAACTCATAATAAAGACGAAACGATGGTTTTAGCTATCGAATATGGGGATCAGGGTAAGATAAGTGGTTCGCAATTCGATTAACGACCCGAGTTTTGAAGCCTTTTTAGCGATGTTGGTAGATTAATTTTTCACTGTTTAATATTAATGCGCAACAGATACAAAGTTATAAGCAATTTACAAAGTCGATGCATGGCTTAGGGCCCTGAGTTCAAAGCCCCCGTAGTAAAAAAAATTAATTTTCTCGAGGACTTAGAAACAATCTGGCAATTTTTCCGAGTGATGCGAGAATATATATATATATACACACATATATATGTATACTAGCAAACCTGCCCGGCTTCACCCGGGTACAATTGGGAAAATATAATTCCTTTATGTGAAAACAGAATTATAAAATTACACTATGTTCTAGGTTTTTAACTGATTACGGCAACCCAAAAGGAAGGAAATGTTTTTTACTCGATAGCCAAGAAGTAGGGTATTGTTTTTGGAGTGTATCTGTGTAACTATCGCGTAGTTACCACATTTTCGCTTTCCATCGTCGTTGTATGAAAATCAAAACGTGTGTTTCATCAAGTTGTAGCTTTAGAAAAAAGTGCACCTAGGCACTACTTTTTGCGCTTGGCTGAGGGATCTTAATCGATCACCAAAGTTAAGCAACATTCCCATCAGCACACATTTGGATGGATGACTGTTTATGGCAGAACATCTGAGCTCTTCCGGGCTTCGAAGGGCACGTTAAATATTCTGTCCCGGTTGTTATCGATTGATAGAAGTCGTTAAGCCATTTCAGAGGTCCTTGGGCGGTCTGATAAATTCTGACACTAGAGGAAAAAAATATTTCGGTCACGTTCCCAGCCGTTGCAGAATTAGGTTTTGTTGTTATTCCAGAGGAACCGTACACTTTTCCGGGATAAAAAGTATCATATGTCCTATTTCATGATCTAAAGTACCTACATACCAAATTTCATCAAAATCCGTTCAGCCGTTCAATCACGTTCCCAGACGTTGCAGAATTAGGTTTTGTTGTTATTCCAGAGGAACCGTACACTTTTCCGGGATAAAAAGTATCATATGTCTTTTTCCAGGGCCTAAAGTACCTACATACCAAATTTCATCAAAATCCGTTCAGCCGTTATGGAGCTGAGTGGTATAAAACATACATACACACACTAACATACACACAGACTTTCGCATTTATAATATTAGTAAGATGTGTATATATATTATACACACACACACACACACATATATATATATATATATATATATATATATATATAGAGCACTGATGCATGCTGATACCTCAGTTGATCTTCAGGCGCCGAGAAGTTAACATCGATTTCGAAGCAATCTCTCGCTATACAGTAAATATAAATTGTGAATACGAAGGACTGCTGCTTTTGACCTCATCGAAGAAGGAGCCGCGACCTGCATCATCGCTACCTGATTGCCAACTGTGTCAATTCTGCAATCGAGTTTTTACCTTCCGTCAAAATGCTCATCGAAATGAAAGAATCACCTGTACGAAGAGTCCTTTTCGCATGAGGAAGAATCACGACAATGGCCACAAACAGTTTATGATGCAAAGTGCTACATTGAAGAACCGCACCAATATCTGCAAGGATTCGTCTTTTGAGAGCCAGAAAGTGATGCCATCCATACCCCCGCTGCATCGATGGGTACTGATTCCGCAGACGATTTTGGTGAGATAGGTAATACTAATGACGGTATGAGAGACCTACGAGGCGCGGTAGAGTCGGTATGTGAGGAATGTACATTTACAAGATTTACAATCGGAAATTTTTTTTTATTCTGTACCTCACACTTCTCAATTTCCTTCCTCTTTTTAGTGACCTTCTCGCCATATTTATACAAATATAACTTTGCTATGAGGCCAACGAATTCAGTCATGATTTTTCCATCGCACATTTCCTTGAACTTGCCCACTATCTTCCTATTCGCAGACGAGAAGCACTTGTGAGCCATGCGGGAGTTTCTGGTGTCAAAGTCGGTGAAGAGCCTTGCATCCGCGACCATGTCGTCGTAGAAGTCCTTGGTTCGCATCTGGTAGAGGAATGAGTCAGTGTCTATATACAACAGCTCCAGGTTTTCTCCGTACCAGGTTTTCATCATATCATAAAGGAATCTGTACATCAGAGTTTTGGCTAAAGTCGAGCACTGCGAACCCCAGATGCGTGGGCTTGTCGAACAATTTTGATTCGTGCTACAGTCAAATCACGGAAATATTTTCTTTAAAAATGTTTGGTCCAGAACTCTTGGTTTTGCCATGAGTTTCTTCATTCTTCAGTAGCTTTTCACTGCATAGTAATTCTATTTTGATGTTTTCTACTGTTCTCCATTAATTTGTTGAAAGTGGCAGTATTTGCTAATTTAAAAGATTCTTTTTCTATATTGTTGGAAGCCACCTGTTGCTTCTCGGTGTTAAGGTCGATATACTGCTCAATCTGGAGCACACAGTGAATCTTGGTGAGCCTTCAGCCATGTTCCTGAGCCAACTTGAGGTTGCGATAATACACATTGTAGTTGCTATTGTGTTCTACGGTCGTCATCAGCTTTGACTGTTTCGAGCCAATTGGACACTGGTTGACAGGAAGAAATGTCAGTTCACAGTGTTCCTCGTGCAGGGTAGCAGGATACTCGACATCCATCTATCAGACATGGCCTATCATGACCCAATCATCTGCCATACATTGATATTCACATTTGCCTATTTGAAGTCACATATTCGCAATGGCAATGAATGTCCCGGCTGTTCAAGTTGTTGGCATCCAGACACTGTAGGAAGGTGGAAGGTGTGCTGGGATTATAAGTTTCGGGCGTGTATGGTTTGAGATACGCATGATGCTTCACATACAGCTACGCCACCATGGATTCCCTTCTCAGCTATAATGTGAATGTCATAGTCTGTGAGAAGCTCCAGCTCGACCCCTGTCATTTGCAACATGTCATCGAATTCGAATCCCAGTGCGCTGAAATGGTGTGTGCAGTCGAGCTTGTATGTGGAAATACACAAATCCCCGACATTTTCGAAAACATCTGCCAGAATTAGAATGTATGTTTTCAGGTACACGTCGGAATACTTTACTACAGATGTGGAGCCAACTTCTTGCCAGAGGGTGTAATCATGGGCACATTCTTTGTCGTTGATACCCGTGTACATCAGTCTGTTGTGGCATTCCTCTTTCTGGGTAGCTGTTGCTCGTCCAACTTGGTTCCCGAATCGATGTAATTGTATTGGAATATGGCTTTATGTGGGACAAGGGGCTGTTGGTTGATACTAACAACTTCACCATGTTCTTATATTTTGAAGGTCATAGTTATTTGGCCAGGAATGCCAGACTGCAGGCCATAAATCTGAATTTATCGAAGAATTGGATGGAAAAATGGTCGGCCATCTGCTTAAAAAATTTGATCAATTTCTCACTTGTATGTGGAATGACGGTGTTTTTTATGTCATAGCCCAGTTATATGATGAGGAAAATATATTCGCAGCTCAGGTTGTAAAAAAACCAGATTCTTTAGTATTCTGCATAGGAGATTGCAGCTGGTGCAAGCAGGCCTGATGTTGTGGCCAGTGATATTGTCATGATCACATACCTTGTAATTTTTGTGTGTGGATGGACCAGTATAATAGCAGCATCTTGTTACCCTTGTGTGATTCACCTTTTCAGGTGGTGTGAGTGGTATCATCTGCTTTCAAGTGCATGCATATAATTTACCACATTACCAATATCCAAAATCGCTTCCATTAAGTGTTTCTCTTACTTCTATGCATCCGACCTCAAATACAATACTAGCTATTTTTACAGTGACGCAGTAAGCGATTCGGTAACTACATTGTTACCCATATGTGTTTATATATATATATATATATTTATTTATATCTTTATATATAGTTATATACCTGAGGGCTGATTCAGAAGTCATGGAAACTATTGCTTATCTCCCGAAAATGATACAACACAGGAAATGTAGTATGTGCAGTCGAAAGTGTACGACAAGTACATTTTAAAGGTGATACCACATGGGGTATGGATGCAGGAATGTCCAGCAAGGAACAAAGACAAAAATAACTGCTTGAAATAACGGTTTAATTGATTTATTCTCGTAAATCCTGTGCAGGATTATTTGAACATGTGCATATTGTACACGTAAAAGCGGTTTAATTTCCATCAAAGTAGTCTCCGATGTTCTCGATGGTTCGTCAGTGTGTACTACGCCATGTCGAAATGCCTTTTTCTGTCAGATGGGATATGAGTTCATCTGTCCGGCCATGAGCACATTCCCTATATCAATGTCTGATTACAGTGGTGCGAAATGGAAGTAACCAAGGTCGAACACCGTGCATACATCAAGATAGCCGTACACTGAGGCCACAATGCATGCGAATGTCATGCAGAGCTATGGAAAGCATTGGGTAATCGCGATATACTCTATTGTACAGTGGCAAGGTGGGTAGAGGCCTTTAAACAGGGAAGAGAGTCAACTGCTGACCTACATCGCAGTAGACGTGCTGTGTCAGCTGACCACGATGTGTGAGTGGCTGTGGTCGATCAGTGCCTAATGGACGACACTCGCTGGACTGTTATGGAATTAGCCCATCATACAGTTCAGTGCACCTAATTCTACAGCAGAACTTAAAGGTACAGAAGATTTGTGCCAAGTGGGTGCCACATCACTTCACTGAGGTAGAGAAGTGGACCCGATATGAGACATGTCAAATCAATCCCGAACGGTTTCACAGTGAAGGTAATAGCATGCTCAACCACATCATTGCAATTGATGAAACATGGGCACAAGCATACAAACCCGAATTGAAGAGACAATCCAATGAATGGCATCATCCTGGATCACCACCGCGATACAAGGTATGACAAAAACTGTCACCCACAAAGCTGATGATCATTTTGGCATACAGCAATCGAGGAATTTTAGTGTGTCATCCAGTTCGTGAGGGCTTTACTGTAAATGCACAGTACTACAGGTCATTTCTGTGGTACTATCTTTATTGTGCAGCTTGAGAGAAACGTCCTGAACTGTTGGGAAATGCTATAGTCTTAATGACAATGCTATATTTCAGAAAGCTGGTACAGTTACACATTGTTTGAGGCATTGAGGATAGGAGGTGTTTCCACACCCTCCCCTATTCTCCTGACCTTGGTCCATGTGTCTACTATATTATTTCCAAAGTAAAGATGCCAGTGCTTGATAAACCCTTTGCCAACAAACGAGACATCGACAAAGCATTTCGACAAGAGGTAACACACATTGATCGATCTCGTGCAGCCGATGGTATTTCCCATATGTTTCATCGCTGGCAAAGAACCATGGACAACTTCGGAGACTGCTTTGGAGGATGTTAAACAACTTGTACACGTACGATTCGTACACATTCAAATGAGTGTATACATGATGCACAAGAATAAATCAATGAAACAATGATGTCAAGCAGCCATGTTTGTCTTTGTTCCTTGCCGGGCATTCCTGCATCCATACCCCATGTGGTGTCACCTTTAAAACATGTGTCATACACTGTACATAGTACATTTCCTGTGTTGGGTAATTTTCGGGAGATTAACAATTGTTGCCATAACTTCTGAAACAGTACTTGTATTTATATATAAATATATATACACAATGGCTGAATGCTTCATGCTTCTGGTATGTGTATGTACACCAGCAATTGTGATTCGTTTCACAGGTAGAATGAGATTCAGTATTAACTCAAATTCCACATACACAACGATCGGCGAATTATTCATGTGATGATAATTCTTGAATTTCAGCAGTGGTGGCGTACTTTTTCCGCCTGGCTGCAGCATCTCGATTCTCTCTGGGTCATTTTCTTTGCAGTATTTCTTGTATTCTTCTAAACACTGCTTGCACGACAGTACCATAATTCTCGGCAGGTCATGTTAAAATGTGTAACACTGTATACATAAATGAGATTTATCTTAGTTGGCCATCAGTTGCTACAGTACCAAACATATAATTCACATTCCCATCTTCGGTCTTCAGCAGCAAGTCGAAATAATCTGATTTTTCTTCTTCCACTACACATATGAGTACAATCTGGTCCTCGGTACTGAGTGAGTAAACATTGACAGATATATCAGGGTTGTTCGATTCGAAAATTTTTATTTGTTGCAGTGGTGTCGGGAATTCCAGTCCAGAAACATTAAATATTTATTCGAGGGCTTTGTAGATGTAGCCGACTCGCTGTGAATTTGCACCTTCCACATAACATGTTATGATCGCCCATTTAAACCACATGTGGCCACTGGCATTCTGTGAGTTAATGACAGCCTTCCTGATTCTAATAGAATTTGGCAGTTCGATGTAAAACGAAGAGTGTAGTTGTTCCAGCTTGATAATTCGGAGCTGTGGGTGATTAATTTTCGACAGTGTCCACCCTGAACCATGCTCTTAGTACATTTCTTTCTATTCGCATATTTTTATACATGATTTTACATTTTTGATTTCATGAGCCCCCATACACTGTTACATTCGCAATTATGAATGCTTTTTTGTCTGTACCTTCTTTGAAAGGATTCGGTTTTGTACCATCACACTCCAGTCAAATTTCGAATTTAATTGGACCTTGATTTCGTTCTTCATTGGCGAGTTGCTAAATTATATTTTTATTCATGCTTGCCAAAAATTTACAAATATACTTTCACGAACCATCCTCGTTTAGAGCGATACACGAATTTAGATTGCGCCAGAAAGCTGTTCCAGCCTCCACGAAATCATTGTCATTAACCAACACAGATCCACCACGATTCTTGGGTTTGGTGGTCGCTGACACGATGATGACTGATAATCTTGAACGTTGGTGCTGCGGAAGTACACTCGTATGCTGCAGAGGAGACTGTACATTACAGATTTGGGCAGGTGAAGGTCCTACAGCTGCGCAGGTTTACGCAAGTAAATCTCATGTCACAGTTTCCACACTTGTATACCACTCGATCTGCATTCTTCACACGTCCGTACATTTCGTGCCTTCGAGCATTGTGACTGAACACGAGGGTTTTATTGCAGAAGCTTCATGGGTGATGATGTAAGGTTCCAGTATATGGCACCAATGTAGTTTAAGATACTGACGAGCATTATGCGAATGGCATTGACGGCGATTAGGTAGCTTAGCTGGAGCCAGCGATTGTACAGCCGAAGACAAAGTCGGGAGGCCGGTCGCAGGCACATCGTGAAATGCACGCTTCCTCTTCATCTCTTTAGAACAAAATACAAACAAATGCAGAATTAATAATTCTGATTGTTTATAGCAATCTGGTTTCGTTGCCATATTTTATGGAATACGTGCGTAATTACGAGCACATCCAATAATACCGTACAGAATTTGATGGAAGAATTAAAAATTAAAAAATTCTCACCGAACTGAATAGTAAGAAGGTCAGGGGAGAGAAAACGATTATAACCTGTGGCATCAGATGAAGAACTGAGGCGATGAGCGAATCAGTACCTGCAGAGCCCGAGATGTCACGTGACCAATAGCCAATCACGAGCAAGCAGTGATCATTTTTCCTCGTCAGTGCACTCTGGCGGACAATGCTGAAAACACCAGTTATGGGCATAAACTAGCACGAAATGATGAAAACTATAGTTAGTGTACCATAAATTGAGAAATGAAATTGAGGAATAATACTGAGGAAGTGATGAAAACTATAGCTTGTGTACCATAAATTGAGAAATGAAATTGAGGAATAATACTGAGGAATGAAATTGAGGAATTAATAAATCTAAACCTTCTGCGCCATTTATTACATTAAATTTACTACGAATTAAAACATCTTGGACGAAACAATTATTACGATTTGACATACTCTGTGCCTAAAAAACCAATCTGGCTACCAGAAACACACATATATGTTTGAAGTCGAGAACATTCGGGTGCATTCGACAATCCCAAGTCGAAGGCTTCCGAGAAACTCCTGAGTTGAGCCGAAGACTGCCGAGCTCGTCCAAGTCGAACCGAATACCTCCCAGCCACACAAGCCGCACAGCCGCACAGCAGCCATTTTAAATACATTGTGCCAGTCTCCCCATATATTCACTACTTTGTTCCTATCCGCACTCTTTAACAATAAGAGGTCCTGTGCCATTTAGCATTCACGAAGAGCCAAAAGTCTACTACTTTGAATATGGGATTTTCCTATTATTTGTACAAATGGAAGAAAAAACTTACCGCGTTTTCTCTAGAAAAAATTGCTTTTTCAGTGAAACTGCAGCGATTACTAATAATATAATTGTCTTGACTGAAACTTGAATTAAGCTCATCTTGACAAGCCTGGAATATTGAACCAAACTAGGATCAAGACATCTAGTCCCCACACGTCAAGTCTGTAGCATGCTTGATTGGTAAACATGGCTGCAAATTTGGCTTTGCAAGATACAATCATAATTCACGCCACGTGCAACTCTGACCTTACCAAGTATATGCCAATCGTTTAAAATCAGGCTTGAATCTAGTTTGAAACACATATGATATGTCAAGCTTGACGCAACCTTACATGCTACCTGAGATGGCCTACGTGGTGTTTATAGGCATAATGCAATTCGAAGTTGTACTAAGCTATGCTTTTACAAAGTACCCCCGTTCCTGTTCCCTTTGTAGTATAGGAAACGGACGTTGGCAAATTCACGTTTGTTATTTATAAAATGAGGAATTTTCTTTCGCTTATATTCCTTCGAACGTTCCCTGCAATAGGGGTAGGTGAATATTTGAAAATATACTTCGGACATTTACCATTGCAGAACTGTGTTTCCAAGGAAAATACAGAGTGTGCCACTAAAAAACATACACGACAACAAGCAGAGAGAGAATTCGTTGTAGAATTATTTGTATTAGTTTAGAACAGCTAGGCTTGGCTTGTTGTCGGGTATGTTTTAATGTCCTCTGTGTTTAACTCGGTGACGATCTCTGCAATGATGTACGTCCGAAGGAATTATTCCATTAGTTGCACTCCCTTGGAATGCTGCGCTAGTTACGTGTCAGACTTGCACACGGCTCGCAGACCGCGCGCTCGCTGCGGTCCTGCGGACAGAGAAGGAAGAGGAAACGAGCAACAACGAGGGTAAGCTTGTGTCCGCCCTGCGCCCTGAGGGGCATTCCGGAGTCTCTTCATGACTTATTCATGCAATCAGCCAATGCGAAGGGCAGGAATTTGCATGTTTGAGCGGCGCGGGAGGGAGTCGTTGCACGGGACAGCGCTAAACGCGAACTTATTCAAATCTCGCCTGCGAGTCCCTTTCCTAAAAAGACAACCTTCATCGTACAATTATCCTCGCTTGCGGGAATGCGTAATGCAGTGTTTCAACTTGCCCTGCTTCAGTGGGGAACTGGGGATAAAAATTATATTCTTCTCCTGTATTTGGATAACGACAGAACCACGACAGAACCAGAAAATATAATATAATATCGAACTCTGAAAACTTAAAAAGTGTGTATTTAACAATGCCAAGATTGAGTCATGCATGACGTTCAAAATTGTAGCGTTGTCCTGCCCCCAGTAAGACATTGGTGATAAAACCACGATCCGACTAACTATTGCCCAATGGGTGAATTTGTCACATATTTCACTCAAAATTTAAAATGCTTAATAAATTTATTCCAACATAAAAAGCGAGTTCTTTATTGTTCTGGATTATGATCCGTAGTAACATGAATTATTGTCATTCATTGGCTCTGGATAAGTGGCAGCATGAGTGGCAGCTTGAGTGGCAGCATGAGTGGCAGCATGAGTGGCAGCATGAGTGGGATGCCTCCGATGTGTGCAGGAACACATGCAGGTTGTTGCCAGATGTTGCAAGTAGACTGAAGGGGAAGTGGTTGTCAGAAGTGCGCTACTCCTCTCAGTTCATGGCAGGCCACAGTCATTTCAAGGCCAAGTTTCACAGCTTCAATCTCGTAGACACTCCTCTTTGTGTTGTTTGTGGGAAGGATGACATCGCATATGATATAGTGGGAAAATGTGAGAAATTAAGATCTGAGGACTTGATTTTAATGTGAAATTGTTGCATTTAATTACTTGGTTTATTCAATTGATCATTCTAAAATATCAATTTGTGATTAAATGCGTTATTTTAATCAGTACAGTGTCTACTACGCCTATTACGAGATGTTAAAATGCCCATGAAAAAAAATCGTGAATGCCTTGTTAGAGGCTTGAGATCTCAGATTCCCTCATCCCCGCCCTAACACCAAAATTTGTCTTACTTCGTCAGTATAACCCCCCCCCCCCTNCCCCCCTCCTTCCTCCCAAAGTTGACGATATGTGCAGCAAATATTATTGATAGGAAAACTAAAAAAACTAAATTATTTAAAAATCAGTAGTTCAGAGATACATAATATTTGATAATCATAATCACTGCTTGTTTTAAGGAGAAATATATAGAAAGATGTACTTATTTGGAACATGTAAACATGAATTATATAGTATAGAAATTAATAAGACTTAAATAAAAATAGGAAGATAAATAAATATGATTAATTTATATGCAATGAAATAATCTCTTGTGAACACGGTATTAAATACACATATATATATATATATAATTCGTTTATATTTGTTAACTATTTCCTGTATATTGTTCACAATTTTTATAAAGTTTTTAACTTAAACGATTTCAAATTTAATTATTCTAAATAATGATAATTTATTCGTTGCTAGAGTGCGTGTTTTTTAAGTAAAGATTTTTTGAAGCATCATTGCTACCCACGATTTAAATGTAGTGAGTGAGGAGGAACAAAGTAAGTTCATCGTAATAGTTTATATTTCGTGTTTAGCTGTAGCTAGTTAGCTGGTACTGGGTAAATGTTCGCCAAACTGAAAGCTGTTGCAGACAATAAATCCTTATGAACAGTATTTAATACATATATATTAGAATAATTCTGCTCTCACAAAATTTTCTGTTGTAATATTTTGTCAAGGATAAAGTCTCTTATATTATTATTGAGTTCTAAACACAGCAAACGCTACGAAAATGAACGCAACGCTGATAAGGCGCTGTTGCTCACCCATACTAGAATGCCATGCAGTGTTTAGCTAGTTTATTACGTTCAAACACTCAGTACAGCTAAGGCCTACTGTTCTCAGGTTGGAAAGCTCAATACTAATAGCTTGGAAAATAAAAACTTTCGTCGCCATGTTGCGTCAACGTTGCTTATGCATCACTTTTACAGTGTGTGTTTTGTATGTAACAGATGGGATATTTACAAATATTATAAAATAAGTACGATTGTTTAATATATTTCCTATTTTTATTTTGTTGGAAGCTACGTAAATAATTAAATTGGTTCTTCGTACTAGAGGGAAAATTAAACGAAATACGTTCACGCGCGTCGTAAAACCAGATTTGACAAAAGCTGGCTCACACAATACCTTCATTAGCCTACTTTCCGAAGGAAAGAAAGGCTTATGAGATCACTTTCCTGTCTGTGTGTCTGTGTGTATATGTGTGTATGTATGAGTGTGTGTAAGGTAGCATGCGAGGACGAGCATATGCATTTCTGACGGCGCTGCGAGGACCTCGAACGTTGCAAGGACCTCGGTTAGGTCCTCGGGAGGAAACCTCACAGTTTCTAAGTCTAAGGGACGCTTCCGGCCCAGTGGTCAAATATTACCATTTTCTGAGCGAGTCCTCGTGATGACAATAACACTTAGTGCGGCTAACTGCCACCAGGAAGCGTTCTTGTCGATTGTCGTTACACACGGTGTGTACGCAGTTGGTCGTCTGCGCATGGATTGAGGACTTGCGTTCACACTTCCTGTTTACACACTGATGTGAGCGCCTTCTGTTTCTGTGAGGACCTAGCTTCCGGTCAATCAGAAAATAAAGTTTGAATTGCAAATGTATCTGTAAACACTGAGTAATACAATCATCCTAAAGCCCTAAAGACTAATTCGTATGTTGAACAATGTTATTAATTATGTAAAAAAAAAGCGTGAAATTTTTTGTTTTACTTAATGCAGGTGTACGATGTTATAAATTTTTTATTACTTTTCCTTATGAAATAAATTTTTAAAGAAATTTGGCACTGTTTTTAGACACTGGCGTTCGTTTTATACTTACATTAACTCGTGTGTGAAATATAATTATACTTGGATTGGTAAGCAAGAAATTTCGTTTCTTACTAGAGTGACCTAGTTTCTAATCAAAGTAGACAATGTCGTACTACGGTAAAGTTTCTCAAGCGAGTTTCTGCTCCCCAAGAATGTTTGTGTCATGTCGTCCTGCCAAATAACCATTCACATAATAATCTTAATGAATTATGATGGTTTCAATTTCAGTAAACAATTATATGGCAAAAGTTAGGTTACTTTTGTAAAATAATAATTTTCTCATAAAATATGATTAATTTTGATAAATGTCTGCTATGAAAATCTGTCATTAAAATTCTTGCAAGCTACCAAACTTAAACATAAACACAGTTCACCATGACATTTTTTTCCGAACCGGAAGTTGTTTTATCTATAACTGGAACAAAACGTCTGGTTATAATACACATTCATTAACTTGCAAATAAAAGGAGCAATCTTGCCTATGTATATATAGAAAATTTATGTATATTCTAGTAACCCTAGTACTAAGGTACTTTACTTACCTCCCACTATGGCGATACGGGTTTGATTCCCGGCGGGGTGGACCCAGAATTTCTCGCAAGTGGAATACGCAACGGTCGTTGCCGCTGGCCGGTGGGTTTTCTCGGGGTACTCCCATTTCTCCCACCATTACATTCCGTCGCTACTCCATATGCACCACATGTCACCTTCATCGGCGCTGAAGACCTCAGCTGTTAAGCTCCGACGAAATCTTTCACTGCCACTGAGGTATTTTCATTAATGAAATTTTAAAATATTTATATCCATCTTAGAATAAACTTTTTTTTTGCAAAAAAAAAAAAAACTCACTTGGAAATTAACACGTGTGCTGTAAATTACGAAAACCTAATGAAAACTTAAACATTATCTAAATTTTTGCCTATATTAATTTTTTGAGTTGCTTAAATAATTTCAAACGTGCGGTCGACAGAGAGGTCATTTGAGGAGCAAGTATTACTAAGTATATCAGGAAAGAAGCAGGGTAGCTGGAACGGGATTAAAACCCAGAAATTCCCGAAAGCGAGTTCAGAGATTTACCTCTGCGCCAACTCGTTCGGTTTCGGTGTTCACAACCTTTTCATACATTTTTCTTAAATTTCCCTGAGTGTGATAGCTAAATTCATATATAAAATGCGAGAGCGGGCCATTAACGAGAGATCTATTTAAACCACATTTACAAAGGCAAAAAAAAAAAATTAAGTTCCATTCTGCGACAGCTTTGAAAAAAAAAGTAAGCTAAAGACACACATACAGACTATATAAGTTGTAACGACAAACTGGTGCAGTATTTGCCTATCCCAAGAGGAAAATCATATTGTATGCATTTTGCAAACATATGAGGTTCTTGTCAGTATGGAATGTCAAGAGCAATTTAAATCCAACTGATAGTTACAAATATTTCAGTATTAGGAATTGTAAATGGTATGCATCCGAATTACCTATGCACCGTGAAAACTTTTGTGTTCATACTGTGCAACACAGCACAAAACCAAAGCTGAAAGAATTAGTGACAATCTCCATTCCGTAAGAACTTCAATTTTTCAATAATCACAGCGTTTTATATACGCTAATACGTGCTTTGAAATCCTAATGTGTGATAAAGCAACTTCTGTTTTAAGCAACAAAATAGTTTCAGATCTAGACTATTAGTTATATGATATTCATTTTGCGAGGAATTAGTAATGTCTGCTGCTGTGGTGTCTAAGAAAATTTTAGAGCACTTCAGACCTCACTGCGAGTAACTATAACTTCAGTGTTCTGTGTTCATTGTGGCAGAGAAACATTTTAATACATTCCGAGGGCGTGCTCGGGATAATCTATAGTTGCAAGAATACGTTTTGCGAGGACTGTCATACGAAATGTATTTCGCGAGGATTGGGAGTTCGGTTGTAAAGTCCATTCACAGTTACTTCCAACTTTTCGAAGGCTTTGCTAAAGTTATGTTTCCAAGATATTCCTTCGCCTCATGCAAACAAAGATTAAGTGAGTCTAGAAAATTACACCAAAATGTCAACGCAACGTATTCGAATGCACACAGTGTAAAAATATTTTGCATAAGTACAATTTATTACTAGATTTTACCAACACGGCTATTTTCTCTTTTTAAATTCTCATTAATTAAAAATGAAATATTATTTATATTAATAGATAAAATATTAGTAAAAGTTAAATTTTACCAAAAATAAGGGAGGCCTACTTTTATGTAAACACGAGTATAAAACGCTTTTAATAAATGGCAAATTTAGGGAACAACCCATCACATCATATATGGGGTTATTTCTCGAAGGTTTGATTCGAAATTGGGAAGAAACCGCGAATAGAGTATAATGTAAAGTTTTAATGTTTGCTGATAACACTTCAAACTGGCTAGTTACAATGCTCTCTGAGCATTGTGTTCATTGTTGTAGAGAAACATATGAAGGGATCCGCTTGCCTGCATGGCGAGTGCGCTTCAGAACGCTTGGAACACATGATATTTGAAGAATCTAGTGTATGGGTTCACAATTTGTTTTCGTAAAAAAATTAATTCAGGGCTATGTCATTCGGGTACATTCAGGATATCGCGTATAGAGGAGTATAGGAAATATTTTATTCCAATCCTTCAACATGGCCAGAAACCGCATTTTTCATGCCATTATATCTTGAAATGTTAGTACGTACTTGATATGAATCAACTAAACTACTCAAGGCGCCTGCTCTGTACTTTTACATATACTTGTTTTTACTATAAGGGTCACCTCTTAAAGTCTCATAGGTGCACGTTGCACGCCAGTAGAGTATTTTGCGTATACGGCGATGGCGCGCTCAAGTAGCGAGGAATTGTTGGACTTATCGATTCCAGGAAAATAACATTAAGATTAACGTGCGTTTTACCTGTGATCATTTACCTTATGTGCTACGAGGAATTTATAGAAATCGCTTCACATTCTTATTCTTTCTTTTTATCAAGGTGATATAAATAAACTTTATTTTGTCCAATATCTTAGTTCATTAACTCAGTGATGTCAGTATTAATTAAATACTTTTTTTGCGAGTAACTACACATACGTGTACAATGTAAAATGCAATAAGTAACTTCGATATACTGTCTGTGCGCTTACATAACGAACACACTTCTCGGCTTAGCGCAAAATGTTAGTAAAATAAGTCTGTCATTACTCTGTTGCATAAAACACGCTGTTACGTTAGTTGTGAAACAGGTTTAGTTTTTATCATAATTAGTAATTATATCATTTACTAAAACACATTTAGTTTCGTATGCTAGGCCTCTTTCAATTGAGATAGCTTAATTGATTTTTACTGAGCAGAAAAAATGTTGGTGTTCTTATTACTTTATTATCAGTCTCTAAGTCACTTCGTATTTTCCAATTAATTTTCATAAAACTTTATTAAAAGAAAAGTACCAGTGGCTGAACGGCTAGCGCATTCAACTCGCACCAAGGCAATCTGGGTTCGATCCCCGGCGGATTCAAACTCAGATGTTATCGAATGTGGGGAAACTTAACGGAAGTTTTGTCGGATTTATCCCGTTTCCTCCGCCCTTTAATTCCAACGCCGCTCCATCGCCGCCTTACGTAATCCATTCTTCAGGCTGGCCGGAACGTCAGGTCTATCTTTGAGGAAAGCAACTGACGCCATTGACGTCAGCTCAAAAATAATTCATGTTGACCCTGCATGAGGCATAAACCACTTCTTAATTAAACCTGTTTAAAAATACAGAAAATAAATTAGAATCATCTACGACTTATGCACGAAAAGAAAATAATTGGTTAAACAACAAATTTTCCTTGTTTTAATGTACATTTTCTTTAAAAAAAAAACGCATCCTTATTTTGTATCAATTTTAAAAGTGTGCACGCGACTCTATTATTATGAATTTACTTATATTAATATCGCCAGAAAAGCTGTGATCGGCGATTAAAATTTTGGATTCAAGAAAATTTTGTAAATTTTTTAAACGAAAATCTTGAAGGAAACCGAAACATTTAAGAAATATGGATTTTTCCTGGAAAATCTATTACATTTTAGTGATACTATAAATAATAATTACCGTATATAATACTGCTGTGCAAAATATTATTCTCGTGCGCACTTAATTTTTTAAATTATCACGCTTTCAAAATGTAAAATATTAAAACTATTTTGTAAACAATCAAAACGGTTTACTATTGGCTAACGTGTGTGTGACGTAGTTGTACATGTTTTGGTCTCGCCACCTTAATGTCAGCATGCGTGAGAATGCATTTGTGGCCTGGTTGTCGTGGATTTATTGATACTTACAACATGATTTTGCTTCAATTGTCACCACCTTCGTCGATGTTTGAAATGTAGTCGGCGTTTCAAAGCATCATTTTACTACAGCAATAGGCAATGAATTTAAACTTGCAGGTAAATATTTTATTCAAAAAATTTACTCTTGCGAATAAGCACTATTCCATTAGACTCATGTCGTTCATGCTTAATTTAAATATTTTCCTGCAATCACATCTCAAAACGTAAAGCCTTTTGTGGACACATTTGATGAACACTCTATTTGTATACGCATATTAATTAGTGTAATTTTGGAATCACAATTTGTTCAAAAGTAGTACTAAAACTAAGGATAAAATTAAGCCTCTACAGATAAAATTAGCATGACACGAGTTTTATTAAATAAATATTTTAAACGTATATCTATGTAATAGGCATTAACAGGTGCATATAATCTGAAAATTATGAATACATTTTCAACGATAACATTATAAGTATTTATATCTGACAACGGACGTTTAATAAAAAACTGCAAAACATACCGGTCATATAGAGTAATAACTAAAAAGTTTTTATAAAACATAAAGACAATTTTTTTGGATTCTCGTTGCCCGTACTTGCACCGCCTTAAAAATAATTATTACCGTGTTACGAATTAGGCCAGTAGAAAAACGGTAAGAAAACAATTTTACTTATTGCTGAAATGATTTTCACGCACAAAATCTGTACTTTTGTCGCAAATTGCGTAGTGCTCTACGGTTCTTAACTACGTTTAGGGAAAATTTCACGCTTTGTTTTTTTCACTTAATCCATTCGTAGGTATCTTATCAGAAGTACATTTTGTTGTATTTTTGCTTAGTGGAACTATGCAACACTTGCTAACGTTCGAATGACGCAGCAATAACATTAAAATCTTCAAAAACAACGAAACATAATAAATATTCCAAGTGCACACGTTACCAGCTAAAGGCGTTTGCATGCAAACAACAAAGTCCTACATGCATACTGACGTCACAGGCACGCAAACATGGCAACGTCCGTTTTTGCCACGCAAAATCGTAGTCTATTTGAAAAAGCGTTATTCTCGAGTTATGCGCACACAAGTAAAGAAAGGACTGCAGCGCGTGTCTTAAAATGCATCATACTATCACGCGGTAGGCAGAACAAAAAGTAGGAAAAATCAATATTGAAAAAGAAAATGGCCGCTGTCATGACGTTCTTATGAGGTCGTGTAGCATTCAATGAATATAATTCAATAAAAATTGAAAGTAATAAGAAGAAAAATGCGATGGTGTGAAAGTGGCTAGTGTAGGGAGAAGAACGGCGGCTGTGCTGACCTTCTGTCGGGCAGGGAGGTGGGGCAGTGACCCTCCGGCCAGAGGAATGTCCCCGGTGCAGGGGGGCAGGGGGGCAGCGGGCCGGCACCTGGAACCAGTTTGCCGGAAACACAAGAGGAGGACGAGGAGCGAGCGAGCGGGACGCGGCGTTCAAGTCTCCAGTCTGCAGCCTGCAGTGCTGTGTGTGTGAGTCGCCGGCTGCGCACGTGAGTCTATATAACCTCGCTTCACCACCGCTCCTGTGCCTAGCACACGCGCCCTCAAGCTGGGTTTACATTTTAAAAAACGGGGGTGCGTGTACTTATGTCCGCGCGTTACAAGTTATACTTCTTTGGCGTAACGATAATACAATTTTCACACATAACCTCAAACACTTGAAAAGGCTTTCAAAATTTTATCATACAACGATACGCGCATAACCTCAAATTCTGGTTGCTAAGTAACAGCATGTATTATCTGCTTTATTGCAATGTTCGCTGTCGAATTTCGTTGCACTGTGCGGGCGCAACTTCAGTTGCACACTAAACTTTTACCCTCAACGAGCCAAAAGAAATAAAATTTCAAAAATTATGCGTTGATCTGGCGTACGTAATCACATATTCTGTATTTGCTTTTTCAAATACAATGTTTTAATTCTTAATTCCAACCAATGGAAGCAGGCGACAAACCTGTCATGTTTACCTTTGTTCTAACCTAACCTCGTATAATACAACCATATTTAAGCAGATCATACTTCAAAGTTTTCAATTTCTAGCAGAGAAGCGTATCGTTGTGAACAAATAAAATCGCAAACCTGTGCACACACAGGCCTTTTTAATATTTTTTATACTTGCAGTACTGTAAATAACAGTTTCCCGCCAACAACACGTACTGCTCTGTTCTGATTGGTCTTCGTCTCACAGATTTCACTTCAGATATAAAATATAGCTATTGATTTTAACGGTTAAGGAAATCTCTACAATGCACGACACTTAATAAGTTCCATTGGAGAACAATACATAATATAACACACTTTCCATATCTTCTGTACACGTCATAGCCCATATTTTAAAGTACAATTTTTCTATTGTAAATCCAGCTTTAGGCAATGTTTCCATTTAATGAGTACTCCTTCGAGAGCGCACTCTTTCGCACAACCTGGCGAGAGCACTACTTCGCGCTCTCTTACTCTCTCGCTTTGCGAGTTTCAGACAGGTCTCTCGTTTCTCTCCGACTTCACGCAGACAGCTGATGCCAAAAGGAGCGAAATCATGTTAAGCTAATATCACCGTCATGACTATTGAATGTAATTTATTTACGTCCAAAAAAATCACAAGTAGTTATAGCACTACCACAATAATCGTTGGCGCATAAAATACTAATAACTTTATACATTTTCGTTATGTTACAGCAAGGTAACAAAACAACGAGACTTTGTCAGAAATCCGTACTTATATTTACAAATACGTGTTATGTAAGTTATTTCGTTGACTAAAACAGTTAAAATTATTCACTCACATGTAAAATGCGATGTGGTTTTTCCCAAGAAAGGTACTATAAAATGTATTTAAACAGTGAAACAATGTAAACAAATATGGCGCGTGGTCGGAGATTGCGAGAGAGCGCCAGAAAGTACACAACCGTGTGCTCTCGTTCTTTCATGCTCTCTCGGACGAATTGACACGAACAGAGAGCATTCTCTGACGTCATAATGACGTTATCCCGAAAGCGAGAGCACAAGAGAGCGCTCTCTGGGTCAACTGAGACACGCCCTTACTTACAACGTGCACATTTAGAAAGGTAACGTGATTTTAGTGTGGGCGTAACCGTCTTAAGTTCAACCAGTCACATGCTACTAGAAATTCTTCTGGGTTTTTGTGAAGTAGTTATTAATCAAGAAAATAATATAGTCCGAATGCACGTTTTCGAATGTTTAAAGGTAAAATAACAATGCCAGTTTTTCCTCCGACTAAAGTTGTCAAACAAAACTGGTTATTTGCCCCTAGTTCTTATTTTTGCTGCAGCTATTTTGGCAGTACGTCCGCACGCCAGGACTGAATCTCACGTGACACGTCCGCAATAAAAGTAGACAGTATTGTAAGCACTTGCACGCCCAATTTTTATACGTATGTATACGTCTTATGTCTTGTGGTTTTTGTCGTGAACTGAACGAACTAAATTGAAGGTGACTTTTGTTACATTTGTTTCTTCAGTGAATGAATAAGACAAAAAATTAAAGTTGTTGATTCTGTTGAATTTTGATATCATAATGGCGACATTTAATCGATTTATTTGATAACTACGAGTGTCGCCTCAACAAATTTTTCTGAGAATAGAATATTCTGTATACATATGTTAACAATTTGTGCCAGGTTTTATATTTGTACGTTTGCGCAAAAAATTTTTTTTTACGACTGAAATTTAAAACAGCGATAGTTTCACAATTTTCTCTGTAAATCGCAAAAGTAAATTTTTAATGGGCTATGTTACTAGCGAAGTTGATAACAATAATTTAATCGCCTTTTTCGATAACAAATTTTTTTCAAAATATTTTTGATATATAGAGCCGCACAGTCGCTCTATCTCAGGTGTCCGGTCATTGAATAGTAGATAGAGTCGCCCACCCACTCTATTTCCCATCTATTCTCGAACGTTGGCGAAATCCAAAACCTTGTCTGATTTTGCGCGCGGTTTCTGTCGTTTGGCGCCACCGATAGAGCCGCAGATAGAGCTAAATTCACTGGTGTTGGATTTGAGGTTATATCAATGATTAGTAAACAAGTGCTTTGAGGTTAGATCACTGATTAGTAAACAAGTGCTTTGAGGTTAGATCACTGATTAGTAAACAAATGCTTTGAGGTTAGATCACTGATTAGTAAACAAATGCTTTGACGTTAGATCACTGATTAGTAAACAAATGCTTTGAGATGTATGTATACTTCCTCTAACCAATTTCTAATGCAGTTAATTTTAATTTTAATTGGTAAAATTATATATATATTAAATTAAAGTGCTTGTCTTTTGAAAATTAAAGTATAAACAAACGCGTCTATCACTGTTGATCATGAGTCTTTGACAGTTGTGTATGTTTGGGGTGGGTCAATGTTGGGTACATGCCTGTTTTAAACTAGACCATAAATTGAATATATATATATATTACGCATTGATCTTAACATAAAGATTGAGAATTAGAAGTTTAATATAAGCTATTGGCGTTTAATTGAGCAATTCTGCTGAAAATCCGGCTTAGAATTAAATTTTCTGTCCAGTTTTGTTACTGTGTGTGAAATTAACACCACCGCGGACAATATGACGTTATTCACGTGCTGACAGTGAAAATGTGAAACTGTAAGGAAAGCAACTGTTTTACAGATATACTAATTATAACCCTTATGTTGATAAAAAAAATTAGAAACGAAGGCCACGCTCCAACTTACAATTAGTAGGTCTAATTATTATTTTTTTATTGCTCAGTTGGAAGTGTGTTGGTAGCCACTAGTTTATCGTGTTGGTGCTATCTGTCGAGCAAAGTTGTAGTTTGTATAGCACTCAATGGCACGGCTATGCTGTTCCACTAACACATGTTGTATTTATGCTGGCCTCTCGTACAACATCTAACCAGCGATACAAGTTCAGTAGTACATTACACAATACTTCATACAAAGTTTAACAAAAGCTATTTACAGTTTACTAAAAACAAGGAAAACTAATTGAAAAAATATTTTGTTTCACAAAATGTCACTGGAATAAAATACATGAAGGCAGTTATTTACTAATGTTTATATTTGATCAATTATGTGATCACGCAATCTTCGCAGTTTTCTTTGTCACATCAGGTTAAAAACTACTATGGTGGCAATTTGGGATCCGGTTAATTTATATTAGCCTAAGTTAACTTCGTTGTATTCCAAATAAGTCTATATAGGCTATTCACGGTAAAGTGAGCACTTTTTAAGGCCCTTCTAAAAGGGATTAGTTTTGCTGCTGGTTGAGACGTTGACTTTTGGGATTGGTGAACTGTATAGACTGTGATTATTAGTCACATGGCAATATTTATATTCGAAAAATGGTAAAGCTCGGATGCCCGTCGCAGTTTAAGAAGAGACTACATAATCTCGGCCCGATCCAGAAGATTCCACGCACCCGGAGTCTCACTGATAGAGCCTAGGGCGATGACCATAACCTTATTTCAACGATAACTCCTGAAATTCTACCCACTCAAGGGTAGAACGTGGCACGTGCCCCGATAGGCTTATCACGGCAGTGACTCTTCTTTGTAAATTTCCGCTTACTCCTCGGGTTTATACTCCATCCTTGACACAAATCTTCGCTTGCTCGAGCGGAAACTGGGCAAGGGGAGCGATCCAGAGCAACGTGTGACGATACTTTATGGGGCCACCTAACCATTCAGTAAACTTAAACTACCAATTGGAACACTGCTCAAATGAAATTAATTAATAGTCCTCAATTTGAGTTCGCGAACTATTCAATAATGGGTAAAGTTACAATTGATGCACTTCTACTTAAAGACGAAATCTTTGTTTGTCAGACAGAATTAAAATGAAAACTTGTAATGTAACACTCCAAGGTATAGCCGCCTCCGAAATCCCCTACACTTGCATTGTCTTTTATTTACGTCTAGTTTGTATAAAAACAGGTCAAAATATCTTAGGAGCCCAGAAATAGCGAGAGGGTTATACAGTTAATATCCAGCTTGGTAGCCACTCTGTGTACCTAATTATATTCACGTATTCCACCAAAAACTATATTAATTATCAAAATAAGAATAAGTTTATGCAAGCATAGCAACAGTGAGGAACAATGTTGCCAAATTAATTTCAAACAAATATGGAAATGGTAAATGTGTCGAAAAAAGATGTGAGATTCTGGCCTATGAACAATAATTTGTAATAATATGGGAGTGAAATAGTGGGTGGAATATCCAGAATTTGTGTCTGTATATTTAAGAGTTACTACTTGTTAGTTATTTATGATTGGTCACAAGGTTAGATAATATTTGGTCTCGTTTGGTCATGTTTGGTCATTTTGGTCGGTCAAGTTTGGTGGCATATGGGGCTGGTATGCAACATTTCGTTAGATTTAAAATGTTTCATTATGTTGCTCATGTTACATCACATTTGTTGAACTTCAGGCATATGTGGTTGTCATCAGGTCTGGCCATATTAAGTCTTTCTAGAAAAATGCAGTCACATATTGTCATGTCTGGTAATATTGGGAAATATAAGGTAATGTCCCGTCAACGTGTGATATGATTCAGTCACATTTGAACATGTTCGGCTATGTAAAAAATCGTTTTAGTCTCATTTGACATCAATTGTCACTACTGGACAACATTAATATTTTTGGTCATGTTTTGTTTAATTTAGTTTAACATAGTCTATTTTGAGCACGTTTGGTCATTGTCGGCCACATTATACTATCCTTGATTACATTTAACCATGCTTGGGCCATGCTTGGCTACATTCGGCCATCTTTTGTCGAGTTAAGTTACATGAGGTTTCAGACAGCCTCATAAACAATGCAATGTCGCCCCATAGACTTACAAACAACCAGCACAACCTAAACGTTCAGATGAAGTGATCAGAACGATCTGTGTGCAAACATGTAAATACAACAGCGAGGGAAGATGAATGGTGTGTGTGTGTGTATTGCAGGTGTGGTAGCAGCGCGTGATCGAGATGGGAACCCGGGTGGCTGCGGCGCACTTCCCGGACAAGACGCTAGCAGGAGTTCCTCAGCTGCTGGAGGATCTGCAGCGGCTGGCCGAGGATCACGAGTCTGCTGACATTGTGTTCCTGGTAGGCCGAGAGGAGATGCCGGTCTATGCGCACAGGATCATCTTGATGGCAAGGTAAGCTTACACATTGTATACATTACATTATTACAATTGAGTTGTAATAAAACATTACATCATATTTGTGGGTATATGTTGTAATATAACCACAGCTGTTGGCCTTTTAAAACAAAAAATATGAGCACCCAGAAATTCAAGTGGTAATTTTATATTCTTATGTAATTACTTTGACACCATTTAATACTTATTAACCCTCATCACTTAGTATGTAAACAAACGCACACGCACTATATACAACTACACTACAACACCGCGGTCCTCTTTTGGAATAACTGATTCAGTGGTCGAGTGGGAAGCGCCATAGAGAGAGTTAGGGTTGTAGGATTCCCATGTTCATTCCAGCAGCTCCGCGTCATGCAGAAGGAAGGTAAACAGAAGCTAGATGGAGTTGTGTTCCTTTAGTGGAAGCCCTCACAGTATCTGACTGACTGTATGAAGATGTACATGTCTGCTATGGTCTGACATGAAATACTCTGTTAGCTCAAGCATCACCTAGCAGGCTACGTGAAGGATCACTACTGACTTATAAAGATGTGCAAGTGGAGTTAGAGGCTCACACGGTTCGATTGCGATGTATTTCGTAAAGTGATTTAAAAAGGCGGGTTCATAAAATAGATGGATATTTCGCAAATGGGAAACATGTCACTTGGTTTCGAAGATTTCGGTGAGTGTGCCACCATTTCGAGCCCAGTAGGAGTCAGTCAACGTGCCCGCCAAATCTGTAGCAGCATCGTGGGCCCACATCAATAGCGCGAAATTCCTTAGCGGTTCTGGAACTTCATGAAGAATCACACATGCCTCAATGCACACGCTACTGGCAAGTCATTTTCAACTTTTGTTTCGCCGCCATTTGAGCCATGTAGTTCGGCTATCACATTCCAGTCTAAAAACATTCTCTCTCAGCACAGACGATGAGGACTCTTGGGTTGATGAAGGCACGACTTCTGGATGTACCAATCCAAGTCAAGCCAGTAGTGCCCAAAAATGATTATGACATATGAAGGTGGGTGAACCCTATTTTATTCTCAAGTCCACAGTTAATATTTTTTTTTTCCTACCTAACTATTAAAATTTTGACTGCACCGTCCTCCTGTGTGCTACAAAACTTTTTTTGTGTTTGTAAAGTATCTATGAAACTTATTCATGGGACGATTCACTGCCTGTGGTGATACAAATTTTGCACCAGCAAGTAGAGAATCTATCCATGATAGTCAAAAATTTAGAAAATCTATAAGAACAACTGTGGCAAAAATTGACGTCTCTTGATATGTTCCTGCAACTGACATTCTGTAAAATTCAAGGAAAATGCTACACAAATAAACAACCAAACAGTAAATATGAAAAAATTTACTTAACATATACAAATTAGGTGCTAACCTGATGTCGCTATTAAAGATAATATAACATAATATTTCCACAGGTGAGAAAAATAGAATATGCATGAATATATTACAATAATTTACTGAGAAAAGCAAAATTGCTTCCTTCATATCAGACTCTTGAGAGTTTTCGTATGTAACAATTCTTTCTTAAAAAAAAAAAAAAAAAAAGGGAATTTTCTTTTAAACCTTTGTTATAAACTGGCATTGCACAGGGAAAGTTTTGTGGTTTACGCACACACGTCCCAATTCCCATGCGCAAAATAGTGTTACTCATGGGTAATATGTACAAAGGGAATGAGTTCTGTAGTAGTAACTATAAAGGGAACATTCGTACTGTAGTCAAAACCTGGTTTTATTGTGACATCAATGGTTGCATAAACATAATACATGCACTAGGGATTTTGGAATAGTTCGTATGTTGCTTAGGTGCTAATATGCACAGGTACTCCTTACATCAAGTGTCACCACATGCGGTTCTATGACATCTGCATTACAACTGGCACATAAGAAGTGATGCAACAGAATCGATCACACGCAGGTCGTTGCTAGAGTGACGATGGAAATTTAGCCACCATCTTACATGTTTGAGAAACAGTGTCGAAATATAAAGTTAATAACTCATATTTTAAAAAAAAATGTAGAAGTAAAATTTACATTGTAATACAGCAATATAAATAATGTTTAACATCCTTTGTAAATTTGTAAGTCACAGATTTGCTGAGTAGTTAGTGTCAATTTTCGTCTCCTAAACTACTTTTACAGGTTGGAAAGAACAAAGTTTACATTAAAAGAAATCTAAACAATAAAAGTACTAACGAAGACATAATTTCCCTTCTTTATTATTACATCAGTTTTCAGTTTTTTTTATTATATTAAATCTTCAACACTTTATGTTTGGCAATATAGCATATTTTAATAGTTTTCTGTAACAGTTTACCCCAGCTACTCTCATGGTATATGTGAAAAGGGCATTTCAATATGCGTAGTTTTTACATTTCTCTGATAAATAGTTTTATAAAACTACAGTGCCGGAATGAAAAGGCGGGGGAAACGGGAGATCCCGCCGACCAGCGGCATCGTCTGGCACGATTCCCACAGGCGAAAATCGGGGAGTAATCCGGCCGGGGATTGAACCCAATCCGCTTTGGTGGGAGGCGAGCAGGCTAACCACCCAGTCACCGCGGCCCCGGAAACAGAGGTAAACACTTTGCTTGAAGTCATGTAGGTACAGGAACTGGTTTGAAATCCGGTAGTGTGGTGCCAGTTCAAGGACACGTGTAATGTATAGTAGTATTGTGTCCAAGCAGGAGTTTTACATCCAGTTGCTCGGAGAGATGTCACTTCAGGAAACATGTCATATATACAAGTATTATACCTGGGCGAGAGATATACATGAAGTGCTCGGAATTATGTCAGGTTAGGACACGTGTCAGGAATGGAAGTAATATATCCAGACAGGAATAAATCCACAGCTCTACGTCATGTAAAGTCAGGAACTATTATCCTGTATGTGACCGGAGTAGAGCCACTGCTCGGAGTGCTGTCTATTCAAGGCATGTGTAATGGATGTTGCTGTGGTAACTGGGCAAGAGAGGTACATGCAGAGTTCGATGTGACGTCAGATCAGAGACACTTGTCATGTTTATGGAAAAAAGAAAATCCATTGCTCGAAGTGATGTCTGCTCAGGAACAGGTGTCATGTTTATGGTCAGGACATCTGGTGTTTGAAGGTATGTTAATTCAGGAACAGGTGTCATGTTTATGGAGAGGGCATACGGTGCTTGAAGTGATGTAAGGTCACGAACAGGTGCCATGTCTATGGACAAGACATCCAGTGATTTAAGTGATGTAAGGTCAAAACTGGTGTCATGTTTATGGACAGAAGGACATCCAGAGCTCAAAGTGATGTCAGTTCAGGGACGCATGTCATGATTATGGACAGAAGGATATTAACTGCTCTAAGTGATGTCAGTTCAGGAACAGGTGTTTTGTTTATGGACAGGACATCCGGTGCTCTAAGTGATGTCAGTTCAGGAACAAGTGCCATGTTTATTAACAGGACATTCAATGATTGAAGTGACGTCAGTTCAGGAGCAGGTGTCATGTTAATGGACAGAAGGACATCGAGTGCTCAAAGTGATGTCAGGTGAGGGACATATGTTGTGCAGAGTGATCTGGTAACTGGGCAGAGGCTATACATCCACTGTAGGGTAATGGCGATGCAGTGGCATGTAGAGCTTGTAGAGGAAGCTGTAAGAGACATCACACTGGCCTGGGACGAGTACTAAGCTTCAGCAGGCGGGGCGGTGCTTGGTGGGGCCGATGTGGTGACGGCACCTCGTGACAGAGGATACGGCTTCCAGTAGCTCGTCGTCGAGTTCACGGTGAAGGCACACAGCATGTGAGGCGGCTGGCTGGGGCTGCACTCAGGCAGAGTGTTAACAGAGTCCTCGTCGAAGATGTGCGTGCTGTTGTCCGGGCCTTCGTTCAACAGCGACTTTGTTATTGCGATGCCTCTCACGATTGCTCCTGTACATCGACATGAAAATGTTACTTCTTATTATCTACACGATGTATCTCAATTCGAGTGACAAACTTCTGCTACAGGTTAATCACGAAAAAAGGCGACAACATTTACGACATATATTCTAAAATGACTTTAATCTGAAACACTAGTGTATTACAAATATCGGAGAAAAAATTTCATATGAAACATTTAGTGTTTGGATACTGTGTAACTGAACCAATAGCTGCAAATACCACAACATCTGTCTGGCTCTGTCATGAAATTATTCCATTACGATTACTGACATTACTTTGACTTTATCTACTTGACGCTGTAGTATACTTAGATTTAAAAGATGGGTCATTAACCCGCATGTCACAATTAACTGTACACATTATACACTGAAGAGCCAAAAAAACTGGTATAGGCCTGCGTATGCAAATAACAGAGGTATGGAACCAATCAGAGTAACGCGATGCGGTCGGCAGCTAGATCGGTTACTGCTGCTACAATGGCAGGTTATCAAGATTTAAGTGAGTTTGAACGCGGTGTTATAGTCGGCGCACGAGATATGGGACATAGCATCTCCGCGGTAGCGATAACATTTGGATGTTCGCGTACGACCATTTCACGAGTGTACCGTGAATATCGGGAATCCGGTAAAACATCACATCTTCGACATCGCTGCGGCCGGAAAAAGATGGTGAAAGAACGGGACAAATGATGACTGACGAGAATCATTAAACGTGAAAGACGTACAACCTCTTTCTCAAATTGGCGCAGATTAAATTTGTGGACTGCCCTGCAGTATTCATGTTGTGATTTGCCTCCTGCATACCTTCAGACATTAGTCGAGTCCATGCCACGTCGTTTTGCCGCACTTCTGCATGCGGGGGGGGGGTGCTATAGGATATTAGGCAGGTGCACCAGTTTTTTTTGGCTCTTCAGTGTACATACACTCAGCATACCATCACCGGTAGTTGTAATTTATTAGTGCTTTAGGTCCAACTGCAAAGACGTGTACCGCCCTTAGGATTCACTTTATACCATAAGTCATGTATATGTTTTCACCTTATTTATTTCGTGATTAACCTGCGGCCTACGTTTGTCGGTATAATTTTAAAACATCGTGTATAAGCTGTCCACGGTTAATTGAGCACTTTTGAAGCCCCTACCTGCGTACATTCTAATGGGGCACGCTGACTGGTGTGCGCCCAGTCAAGTTGGTAGCGACGAAGTGAAAGTAATTCCATTTCTTAACGTTGAATTAAAAGTCTTAGGTAAACATTCGTGAATACCAGAGTTATTTGTTTTTCTTTCGGTTTTTATAATAGATACAAGTGTTACAGTTATAAAAATGGTAAAATATTTATTTTTCTAATAATTATACACATTTATTTTACCGACACATGAATAAATTGATTAAACCCATGGCCATGTTAGTTTTACATATTGAGACAATTAGATCTTAAGCAGGGCTTTCATAACTGCTCAGTTTACCGTTATCAGCCTTTAAACACATTCAAATATTTTAACACAATGATTTAAAGTCCATTTGTGCGTGTGTTGCCATGATAAGCAGGGAAAACAGAAACTGGGTCCAGTAGTTTTCCTTACTTCTACTTTGAAGAATGACACCGCCAACCTACAACTTCAACTGACTTTAACAGCGTAAGACAGCACTTAAACTGAATTAAGTACCATTGTAATAACATTTCTAAGTCACAAAAACGTTTACTTCTTGCATGCCAGTGTCATCTAGTGCGAGATATTTATGGGACAATTCAGTGCTCTAAAACTCTCTTATAAGGCCTAATGTTCACAAAAGTAGGTTTAAATGTCGCGATTATTTACTTTGAGGGTCCTGGTAAGTACAAAATGTTATCCATTTGTTGGATCTGGCACTACTTATTGCTGTTCAAACTTACAACACACTTTGGACATTCTACAATAACTGGGATATACTGCAGTTATTCCACAATTTAGATAAGTGAAGCATACATGGTACATTCATAAAGCGTATATCACCACGTCGACAATCTTGCACCAGCCGTTCCAAAGTATTAATTTACTATTATACTGGCTACTGACTGAGTGTATACACATCGTGAGAAGCCATACTCAAGGCTGTGGGGCCGCGGTGGTGCATTGTACCTCGAACTATAAACTAAATATGTTGTTTCAGTCTTGCAATTTTGGAAAATGAGTATTTTTTATCTTTTTGCTCCCGTTGTAAACAATAGACAATGCGGACAGTTTTACCGCTACAAGTGGCGATTCTCCGAACTAGCTCACCAGCAATCGTAACTACGATTGTGACAGGTATTTTCGGCAATGGACACCTGCATTTCGTGGTTGGCTGATTGACGACCAATCAGAGACCCCCAGACATCAGCATTGCCATCAGCACTGTTAATTCTGCCTAGGACTTAAGTGTATGGTCAGACGTGACCTTGAGATGTTTTTCATTGTTTGTAGTTCATTCATGGTTACTTCCAACTTTTCTGAAGCCCGGCTAAAGTTCTACTTCCAAGATATATTCTTCTGCCCTGTGCAAACAAACCGTATCCGAGTCTAACAATTTACACCAAACAGGACAACAGACCGAATTCATGCGCACTAAGTGTAATAATATTTTGCTTAAGAACTATTTCTTACTAGGTATTACCAACACACCTATTTTCTCACTTTTTAAATTTATATTAATTATAAATAACATATTATTTATAGAAAAATATGAATGCAATTTCAATTCAGCCAAAAATACGGTTCTTGAATGTTAACATAAATATAAAACGCTTGCGATACATGATATAATTAGGAAAGAACCAAACACGTCATATACTGTATGAAGTGAATTTTCAAAGGTTTGATTAAAAAAGTGCGAAGAAACCGCGAATTGACTACAATAGTCATTCTCGTGAGATGCACAGTGTGTTGGTTAAGCAAACTGAGGTGAGAGCGAACGTGGGCTGGGGAGTGCGAGTAGTGAGAGGAGAACGTGCCAACAATATCCTTGTACACGACGATGGGGAAGACGATGACTTCAAACCAAGGTGGTGGCTCGAGGCGGCCCCTGGGCTGCAGCCCCACGTCGGGGAAGTCCGGAGGGAATGCGCTGTAGTCGTGTTCGACCTGCCTCGTCAGTCTGAGGGCCCTGTCCGTGGGCGAGCGCTGTCCGTCGTCCTTCCTGCCGCCGGGCCAGTCGTGTCCCACGCCGCTCCCTGCACAACGCAACGCACAGTCAGCACTGCACAGGATCAACACGAGCCACACCGATTATAGTCCATTCACGGCTACTTCCAACCTGCTGTAGTTCTACTTCCAGGATATCCCTCCGCCCCATGCAAACAAAGCAAGTTTACAAAATAACACCAAAGGGACAACGCACCGCATTCGTGTGCACAATAATGTTTTGCCTAACAGCTATTTCTTCCTAGGCATTACCAACACGCCAATTTTCTCTATGTCTGTATTCATATTAATTACAAATAAAATAATATAATTAAAAAATAAAATATAATTATAAGTAGAATTTAAACAGACATAATATATCTTAATATGGACAGAAGTATGTATGGATTTTTTTACATTTATTCTATACATAACTATTTATATTCCCATATTATTTATACATATACATATATACACCTACAGTCATATTTAAATAATATATTGTTATGTAAGTACCTGCGTGTTTCCTTCTAGAACTAATGGGTATTTGGGATTTCTCAGAGTGCTCCAATATTTTTTATTTGAAATTAATGACAGAAGGCTTTGTGGGAGAATAAAACGGGCTCCTTAAAAAGAGAAGTACCTGAAATGATCCTCCAATCAGATTGATAACTCATAATGGGTTTCATGAAGTGATTCAAGAGGGTAAGTTCGTACAATGGATGGATGGTTCGTGAAAAGTTTTGCAAAATGCATCGCAAAGGGGCGACTTGTTTTTGGGCATCGAAGATGTTGGCGAGTGTGTGTCGCCGGTTTGAAACCCGATCGGATGGTGCTTCATTGACTATCATGGGCATGCTCGCAAGTGAGCGGCATCGATGGTGGTCCAGCGACTGTTCGTTTAGTTCGAGGATTCGTAGGTCAATAGCTTGTAAAACAGCATCGGCCATGCGCCATATGAAAAATGACTGATCCCCGACACTTTTAGAGAACACGATGAGTTATGTGCATATATATAAATTGATATAGTCATGTATCATATGTTAATTATTTTTGAACTAGCAAATCAGTAACATCTTGGTAGGAGTCAGTCGGCAGGAGTCAGTCGACAGGAGTCTGTCGGCAGTAGTCAGTCTGCAGAAGTCAGTCTGCAGGAGTCACTTGACAGGAGTCTGTCGGCAGTAGTCAGTCTGCAGAAGTCAGTCGGCAGGAGTAAGTCGGCAGGAGTCAGTCGACAGGAGTCTGTCGGCAGTAGTCAGTCTGCAGAAGTCAGTCTGCAGGAGTCAGTCGGCAGGAGTCAGTCGCCAGTAGTTAGTCTGCAGAAGTCAGTCGACAGGAGTCTGTCGGCAATAGTCAGTCTGCAGAAGTCAGTCGACAGGAGTCAGTTGACAGGAGTCAGTTGACAGTAGTCAGTCTGCAGAAGTCAGTCTGCAGGAGTCTGTTGGCAGTAGTCAGTCTGCAGGAGTCAGTCGGCAGGAGTCAGTCTGAAGAAGTCAGTCGGCATGAGTCAGTCGGCAGGAGTCTGTCGGCAGTAGTCAGTCTGCAGGAGTCAGTCGGCAGGAGTCAGTCGACAGGAGTCTGTCGGCAGGAGTCAGTCTGCAGGAGTCAGTCGGCAGGAGTCAGTCGGCAGGAGTCAGTCTGCAGGAGTCAGTCGGCAGGAGTCAGTCGGCAGGAGTCAGTCGGCAGGAGTCAGTCGGCAGGAGTCAGTCTGCAGGAGTCAGTTGACAGGAGTCTGTCGGCAGTAGTCAGTCTGCAGAAGTCAGTCTGCAGAAGTCAGTCTGCAGGAGTCAGTCGACAGGAGTCTGTCGGCAGTAGTCAGTCGGCAGGAGTCAGTCTACAGGAGTCAGTCGACAGGAGTCAGTCTGCAGAAGTCAGTCTGCAGTAGTCAGTCTGCAGAAGTCAGTCTGCAGAAGTCAGTCTGCAGGAGTCAGTCGACAGGAGTCTGTCGGCAGTAGTCAGTCGGCAGGAGTCAGTCTACAGGAGTCAGTCGACAGGAGTCAGTCTGCAGAAGTCAGTCTGCAGAAGTCAGTCTGCAGGAGTCAGTCGACAGGAGTCTGTCGGCAGTAGTCAGTCAGCAGGAGTCAGTCGCCAGTAGTTAGTCTGCAGAAGTCAGTCGACAGGATACTGTCGGCAAGAGTAAATCTGCAGAAGTCAGTCGGCAGGTGTCAGTCTGCAGGAGTTAGTCGAGAGTGAAATCTGCTTGATAGTGAAATTGTTTTGCAAATTAATATCTAAATAATGCAATATATTTCATACAATTTGTTGTTAAAAAAATTAAGTTTGCATCCGTTTAAAGAATTATTATTTTTTTTTTCATAAACCCTTGACAAAGTCATCCAAAACTTCATCGAAGTCGTTAGACTTTGGGCACTTGTGTTCCGGGTTAGCTTCTTCGTCGCCGGGTCGTGCTTTCGAGTAAATCTCTTCGTCTGGAGCAGTTTCAACAGGGTCTGACGAACTGCTTTGTTTGTGTGGTTCGTATATATAATAATTATTGGCACCTAAAGCCTGCCTACCTGCCTCTACGTGATGTCTCAATGCCTGATTGCGATTGGTCAGCTGTAATCACGTGGCAACTCGCTGATTGGCTGGCCGATGTGCGAACAATGTATTAATGGTGAAATACTCGAAGTCAATATGATGTCATAGGGCTTGCATACGCATATATCATAAGCAATAGGGTGTCAGCTTAGAGGCTTAGTTTGACAACGGCTAATGTGAAAGGTGGAAAGTTTCGGCTATTTTCTACGCCAGGTAATCCATGGCCAGTTACGTTGAAGTGGTGTGGATATTGCCTGCCAATGGTTTCTAGCTGTGATTTCCACATCACTAGCAGCGTCTACTTCCACCAGTGCAGTACCATCGTTTCATATTGGTATGGTGCCATCCGGTTGACCTAGGTGGGAGGCGAGTAGTCTAACCACTACACCATCGCGCCCCCTCCCACTTGGAGGCGCCAAAGTATCCACGAGGACCACGAGAAAACTGTGTAGATTCAAACTAATTAAATTAAAAATATAATAGTTTAGGTTAATAATTATATTAAATAGTAAAATTTATTTTGTGCCAAAATATTTTAATAGACAGCAATGTGTGTGAGAGAGTGCACGAGCCATGGCTGTGTTTGTGGGACTCGGGCCTCGTACAGAGCCTATAGAAGGTAAATATCAAATAGTTATTTTCTATTTTTAATTCGAAGGAAGAAAAGGCTTGCCATATCAAACAAACTGTTTAAAAAAATTATTCTAATATGAAAATACACTCTTTTGAAATATAAAACTTTCAAGACTATTTCAATATGATATCTAGTGCTTCCCGCTATAACTCTCCACGGTTCTGCGTGTGTATGTGTAAATACACCGGTGAGCCATTAAACTATGGACACTCCGCACGGTTATGCGGGCTGGACGTGGTCCTGCACAGTTTAAGGGAGGTGGTTATAATGTTATTAGCGTACAACCTAATTTGATTTCAAAACCAAATTTTGGGGAGGGGCGCATTTCGCAGCACCAGGGGCGCTAATTTCTCTAAAGTACCTTGCCCTCCCCTACCCTTAACCGAAAATCGCTCCGATGCTCCTTATCTTCACCATAGTACAACGATGTGCGAAAACCTCCTCTGTGTGAATGCATTCGGCAAACGGAATGCGACGCAAATGTCTGTCACGCGATAGTGCGACACAACATCCTGCGTCCGGTAAAGCTCTTATCTCTGAGATCTGCATTCACGTTAGAGGCACACGAATCTGATGTTTATCAAGCACTGACTGTCCAAAGCTTTTGTTTTCTTGTGGAGTTTTATTTTGACAGAGTATCAATATCGAACGAGTTTCATACATTCATTTTTAATTTTGATATAAGATCGGGAAAAATGAATTTGTAGAGGAATTTGTGCTTGTGTTACGTTTTTGTCATAGCTTCATTATTTCTACGCGTTTCTGTTTAAACTTTTTTTTCACAGGAAATTACTTCACAACACCGGAAACATAAAGAGCAGCGAAATAGCAATGACGAACTATTCATCGTAACGTAACATTGTGCAACATTAGGTAATTAGCCAACTATTTATGCCAAAGTCACGACTACGTATCAGTCTAAAATAGAAACACTTAAATCTACTCCAAACCAGCGAATATGACTGCAGATATATTCAAACTGCTGCGCTTTAATCAGAACAATTCTCGTTATCATTCTAGTTGTTAGTATTCACTGATTAAACAGTGATTTCTACTGATTGCAACTAAACTGCTCTGACCTGGCGTTGCATACCACTGACTCGCCAGTAGATAAGAGCTATTTAACTAAAGATTCAGTAAAGTAATTCTACTGATTCAAATCACTAATTCAGATTCAGAGCGAACTTAGTTTGAATATCGACCACGTGCATTTGAAAGTGTGGGTGCAGAATGGGAAGGGGCTAAAAAAAACTTGGTTTACGCAGGAATGACATTTATTGCAAGCCTTTTTGTTGTCGTTTGTATTTTTATAGAGCGTAACTAGGACGTTAGCACAACTCTTTGCAAATAAAGGTCTTACGTTGACTGCAAATATACAAATACACGTTTTACTTCATTATAGCTAGAAACCCGATATTTAATAACACACAGATACCGGGAGTGATGTAATGAAACCGGATGCACAAGTAATTAAAACTTTTTACGGAAGGTCAACAGTGAGTTGTGAGCCTACGCATTCCAACTATATTTTAATCGGTTAATTCTTTGGAAAAATTTTAGAATGAAAAATCTTACATCGATTAAGTAGAACCGCCATTTTCTCAGATAACTGCATTCTGTAGCTAAGCCAAAGCTTTAACTAAGGTGCAGTTGCTTCAGCTAGAAGTGTAATACAGAGTTGTCTAAAGGCCCTTTCACACAATCAAATTTTTAATTAAATTACTTAAAATTTTTATCGAATTCTATTCACTGAATGTCCTATGACGTCATACGAACGTCATAATCACTGCCATTTTATCTTTCGTTTCTTAAACGTCTTGTTTTACTTTAAGTTTTTAGTTTAGAACATGCTCTACATTTTGTTTAATCCAAAATTACAATAGCCGATTACAGTATCTCTGACAGTATTAATGGAAAAAATCTAATAATAATAGAGTTATGTACACACTTTTGAACTTGTTACAAAATATGGACAAATATTTTTTTTAGAAAACAATGTACAATAATATGAAGAAAATTTGTTGTGGTTTACCCAATTGCTTTTGTGTCGTGCATGAGTCGTAGATACTTCTTAAAAAATGTTTTGGTATTTTTTAAACTGGTTTCATTAAAATATTTGTGTTAAATTTTCATGTTGAGACTCGAAAGCTTATTGAATGCAATTCATTGGAAGTCAAAAGAAGTAATTTTTTAGTTCAATAAATTGAATTCAAGTAATTTAATTCAATAAATGTTTGATCGTGTGAAATAGCCTTTTATGTTTTGTGTCTTGAACGTGCAGTCGGATACTTGCGTTGTTCAGACCAGATCTCTAGTTCAGACAACAATCGGTGAGTTAGATTAATCCGGATAGGTTCCCGACACATTGATTTTACACATATTTCTCAGAAACTTAAATTCTTGATTCGATATTGAAGAAACCGAGGCTCTCAAGGTATCAGAGACGTCCGAACAGCTGTTTTCAAAAAGTCTAGTTTTTCTCCTGTAGCTCTTGTTAAATCTGTAACCATAATCCAATGTATCCTCATTGTTTCACGGTTGAAATTGTTTTTAAGGGGCCCGCCTACTTGAAGCTTTTTGCCGCGTTCGAGATGCCTCACGCATCAAGAGCGCCATCGCCACTAAGCGTAGGCTCTGACCTGGCGTGTGGTGTTCTCGTCGCACTGAAGCTATAAGAGCGATACTGCCACGCGCATCAAGAGTGCCATCGCCACTAAGCACAAGGCTCTGACCGGCAGTGTGGTGTTCTCGTTGCACTGAAGCTATAAGGGCGATACAGCCACGCGCATCAAGAGCACCATCGTCACTAAGCGCAAGGCTTTGACCTGGCGTGTGGTGTTCTCGTCGCACTGAAGCTATAAGGGCGATACTTCCACGCGCATCAAGAGCGCCATCGCCACTAAGCGCAAGGCTCTGACCTGGCGTGCAGTGTTCTCGTCGCACTGAAGCTATAAGGACGACACTGCCACGCGCATCAAGAGCACCATCGCCGCTAAGCGCAAGGCTCTGACCTGGCGTGCAGTGTTCTCGTCGCACTGAAACTATAAGGGCGATACTTCCACGCGCATCAAGAGCGCCATCGCCACTAAGCGCAAGGCTCTGACCTGGCGTGTGGTGTTCTCGTCGCACTGAAGCTATAAGGGCGATACTGCCACGCGCATCAAGAGCGCCATCGCCACTAAGCGCAAGGCTTTGACCTGGCGTGTGGTGTTCTCGTCGCACTGAAGCTATAAGGGCGATACTTCCACGCTCATCAAGAGCGCCATCGCCACTAAGCGCAAGGCTCTGACCTGGCGTGCAGTGTTCTCGTCGCACTGCGTGTACCTATGAGACTTTCAGCTGTGACCCTGTTATTGTATTGTTGGGAAGTCTGCAGGAAGGTTCACTGCAGAGCCCTTGAGTAGTTTTGTATGTATCTGACCCGTATATTTCGAGATACGGCGGTTTGAAAAAGCCTGTTTATGCAATTTGGAGTACTCAAAAATGGAGTTTATAATGTGCGTGACATCTTGAAAGTACTAAAAAGCCATCGTCTGAAGGGTGTGTTCTTTTAGTAGATCAACACATGTGACGCATGTTTAATAGTTTCGCAGGAATTGTTAACTGTATATAACGCATTTCAAGCGCCTGCTAGGCGGGAGCTGAAGTAGTCCTGAACGTAATAAGATTTGTTTGTAAGGAGGCGCGATAAAGGCAAAATTAACGCTATGGAAGTTAACCGTATTGATAATTTTATGGAAGCGATTAGAGATAAACTAAGAAAGAGCAATCCAAGTGTTAAAAAAAATCGCCGACAATCTCCGGGAGGTGATTCCTTAAGAAAAATTAAGTAGAAAATATATGGGACACTTTGTACCTTAATGCAATATTAAGGGAGGAATGATCCCTTGATAATCAAATTTGAAAACTGTAAATTCCCAAAATATCGGAAACTAAGTGACATTAAATGACAACACTCCAAACATTGTTTTCTGTTATCGGGATTCTCAACCTACAGCAAACGTTTGTTTATATATTCCACAGTAATGAAATTAACAGGGGGTAGCCACTCTCTTATTGTATACACTATTTGTACGGTTGGGATATTGGAACGTTTGATGCTGGTCCATTGAGCACTATCACTTAAGTAACAAAAATGTTCATCTTGTTGCAAATCCGTAGGACCCGCCGTTTTCGTTCCAAACACACATGAAGCTTCGGTCCAGCTTTACAGCCCCTAGCACGTAGGCCACGCTACTCACGTGTCAATGGTTGGCTGCTTGGTCCACTGCACAAGCGAGGGTCGAAGACTTTTTAACACCTACTGTAGACAATATGTACCACAAATTTATTAGCTTACGGTACGTAAGTAGTATGGTGAATTTAACAACACAAGTTGACGTGTGTCAATATGCTGCACGTCATGTTGAAGCCACATACGTGGGCGAATGTCAAGCGGGACATCTTCCAGCAATTCAGATAATGTTTCCTGCAGAAATGCCACATAAGTGTCTCCAGTCAGCCGTTGTGGTAGGAAGTGTGGTACAAGTAACATATCGCCTACTTGAGAGTCGATGAGGGTGAAGTGAGATGAGTATGAAGCAGCGCCGGAATGAATGGGCGAGGGAAAGGGGAGATCTCGAGAAAACCCGCCGACCAACGGCATCGTCCGGCATGATTCCCACTTGTGAAAACCTGGAGTATGGGAAAATAATTTACCATTCGCCCTTTCTCACTCTACGTATACACTGATATGGTAAATTGGCGAATAGTTTCTTGGAGTGAACGATCGGGACTCGGCCAGTCGCATTGGTGCAGCACTTATACAGTGCAACTCGTATCCAACTGAAGATCATGTTTGAACCAAGATCTTAGGACCTCGGTTGAGTGCAGTTAATGGTGCAACCGGTCATAAAGGTATCACTACAACACATGTTCGCCCACTTACTTCTACACTCAGTGCCACTGTTGGTTCACTTACATGTTTCGCGGCCAGGATGATCCACAGTCACGTGTCTCTTGTCTCGTGTCGACCACACCGTCTGTCAACACGCGATACACTTCAGTTTGAAGTTAGCACTTCACGTTGTACGTCTATGATCAGAAAGACAAGTATGGCAGAGGGACCCTTGTGCTTACATAGGGCAGTGAGCGGCGGATTTATATAATGAAGGAATAAGTATAGACTAGATATAAGGTAGAGCGATCTCGCTGGCTGCGCACCACCAGTCTCCGTGTCCCAACAGTGAACTGCTTCTCTGCCAATACGACTAGCAAAAACGGCGTGGATTGGATTTGAGGTTAGAACACTGTTCAATTAGCAAGTGCTTTGAGATGTTTTTATACTTCCTCTAACCAATTTGTAATGCAGTTTGATTAAATTCAAATTGTTGAAAGTATTTTATTAATATAATGGTTCTTGTCATTTAAAAATTGATATACAAACCAACACGTTCATCACTGTTCACCATGTAACTTTGAGAGATGTGTTGCTTTGGGGTAGGTCAATGTTGGGCACATGCGCAGAAGACGAATAAGCGGTCTACCTCATCTTTAGTCCGTGGGTATAACATGGCTAAGGATTATTATCCTCAAGTTATGAAGAACACGAGGTTCCTTATGGAAGAACTTAGCACAGAGGGAAAATATTTTCCGCAAGAGGTGTTCTACAGAAGTCGCTTTAAGCTGGCGGTAAATGGAGAAATTTTATTCATTTGCATGTAAAAGGTTTTGTGTGGCCCGAATTGTAATATCTACTTGCCCTTGGCAAATATTTATTATTAACGCCTTCCAATGGTTTTTATAATAGAAAATAGTAAAAGTAGTATAATTTTTTGCTTTTAGCTTTTATAAAAACACTTATGCTATTAAAGAAGTTATGAATTTAAGAGAGAAGTGAAGAGATTTTTCGACTATGTTGTCATTTTTAAAAAAAGTAATTATGCGATTCAGCGTTTTGCCAAATCCATGTGAACCTATTATCTTAAATTTCTCTCTTAGTACTAAGAACAAATTTTATTCTTTAAGCTTGTTATAATAAAATACCATTTAAATGATTTCATTCAGTTATATTTTCTTAAAGATACTCGTAACTATCCAATTTGTTTACACAAAATAAACGGAAAATCCAAGTACCCATGCAATACCAGTGCTACCTGGTGGCGAAAATATTTGTTTGCCAAACCATAGGCACTGCACTTTCCAAACTGAGTACGATAAGCCTTAACCACTGCTCACCAAACCCACGATATTAATGTAATAATAACTACTAACAAAATCACAGAATATAAGTTAAAATGGGGGCCGCGGTGGCTGAGCGGTTAGCACGTTCGCCTCCCACCAAGGCGAACCGGGTTCAATCCCCGGCCAGGCCACTCCCGTGCTTTCGCATGTGGTAATCGTGCCGGAAGATGCCACTGGTCAGTGGGTTTTTCTCGGAGATCTCCCGTTTCCCCGCCCTTGCCCCATCTTATCCATCCCGCGGAAGGCAATGGCAAACCAGCGCAGTATCATCCTGCCTCGCTGCCTTGGTCGTGACGTGGCCTCCATGCCCTCGCTGTGTCCTTGGTTCCGACCAACTCTCGGGTTGCTATCCTCCACGCACACACACACACACACAAGTTAATAGGAGCTGGTGGCCATAATTAGATAACTCCGCAAATGTAATTAAGTCAGTACTGTAGTTACAAACCGAATGGGGCAAAAAGCATTGGACCTGCCTGAAGACGGGAACAGACAAGCGAAGCAACGCTACTGCTTCGTCACACATAACCTACCACGTATCTTCGTATCTCCTCCAAGCACTACTCGCTTACACCGTACGTATTTTTACTCTCTGTGTGGCAAGTTGGTTTAATTATTTGCTTTGTTTTTTTCTCGTCAGGTTTGTAATTACAGATTTCTTTCACAGAGGCCATACCGGGTAAAGATCACATGTCATCTGCGCACTATATCTGTGTCGCAATATAAATAACTGTTTTTTATAAGAACTGTTAAAATACATGGCTTCGACTAAAGACGCCACTGTGTTTGCGAAAATAAATGTTTTATTATGGATGTAAGTATAGTTCGTTTGACAGAGTTGTGAGGCAAATACGACATAACCAAGTGACATGCAATTTTGTTTAAAAAAAAAAAAAAAGTAACGTAAACAAACAACGTCGTCATTGTTTCCGTACGCCACTTTGACACTTGTTATGGCAACTCGTGAGCTAGTGTTGATGAATTGGGCAGAAGACGAAAATCAGTCTTTTTACATCTTCAGTTTATCAGGGTACAACACCAACTAGAAAACAGAAAACAAAACCGGGGAATTCAAAGTGGTTCTAAGCACTGGGAAAACGCAGGAAAATTCTTCAAGCGTCAAAAGAGGGAATACTTTTTTTTAAGATGATAATTTATATTTTCTTTGAAATTGACTTTTACTTGCTTCGATGCAAAAACGAAGGAACCAATATGTACTGTTAGTTATATCCGACAGTTTGTTAAGTGTTGTGTCGTGAGTGGGTAGGTTTTGTACCAGTACGGTGGTATTTTTTGTTTCAAATTTTGTAATACTATATTATTTTGATTAAGCTCAGGAACAGATTTAGTTAGTGCATACCAGTTCATGTTGTTTTGCTTTTTGTTAAATTTCATGTTACCAATTTATATTATCGGATTTATTTTTTGATCTCTGATCACATTTCATAAACTGAAAAAATGTACAAGTTTGTTATTTCATTACTTAGTCTCTAAATTAAATTTTCTAATTTTGTTGTCAACCTTATTACCTGTGATGGTTTACATATGAAATGTCAGGGCATACATATGATGTCATCATTTTGGTATTTAAAAAAGTGCATAATTCGTTAATTTTTTTAACAATGTCCATTAATGTACAACTGTGACAATGCCCCAGTCAGATCTGTACTGAAGGATCTCATTGTAACTTTAAGACTCTATTACTAAAAATTTGAATTACTCCTGGTAATGTGAATAAACCAGCGCTGATAAGGATTTTAATGTCGTTAGCAAGGACCGCTGCATTAGAGAAGTGTCTCAACTGCTTGCCTGAAAAAGTTAAAATGTGTGTAAGTTCGTAGTACAAAGTGAGAAGTATATATAGTTTTGCTTTAAAGAAATTATTTGAAATAAACTCATTTGCAAAAACATTTATCCCACTAAAGATGCCATCGCAGGGGCTTTACATGGGTACAGGAACAGGACATGGTAGTAGGTGTACAGAAAACATCAACATATTGTATGACACAAAGCTTCGATTGCAGCGGACCAACACTTGCTGGGTGAACTTAGTGTGGTGCTGGGCCACCTGTAGCATGGAGACAGGTGACGACACGGTAGGGTGAGTGAAGAGATTTGGGCGGCTCTTAACATCGAGGTGTTGAGAGCCGATGAGGGTGAAGCGAGGTGAGGTATGGAGTGGCACCAGAATTAAAGGGCGGGGGAAACGAGAGATCCCCGATAAAACCCGCCGACCAGCGGCATCGTCCGGCACGATTCCCACTTGCGAAAATCCGGGAACGACCACTGCGGGAATCGAATCCGGTTCAACTTGGTGGGAGACGAGTAGTCAGTAGTCTAACCACTACACCACCGCGGTCCCGATACGGTTGGGCATGGAGGCATACAGACGTTGGATACTTCCTGATGAATATCCTGCCACAGCTGGTGAAAATGACACCTCCAAATCCACCGAAGTTGCTGCTGGTTGAAGTTGTCGTACAATCTGATCCCAAACGTTCTCGATGGGTGAGAGGTCTGAAGACCTTGTTGGCCAAGGAAGCATGTTGACATCACGAAGGTGGGCAACAGATACCCGTGTTGTGTGAGGCTGGGCATTATCATGTTGGGAAATGGGGTTGTCAAGCTGCACCAGCGAGGGGAGCGCATATGGTCGCAGGATACGGGACGCATCACCGCTCCATCAGAGTTCCTTCGGTCACCACCAGTGGGGAACGGGAACCGTAGGAAATGACACACCACACCATGACACCACTCGTTGTGGCGGTGTGCCGCTCTACAATGAAGGGTGGATCATGGCGCTGGCCAGGACGTCTCTAGACTCTAATTTTGTGGTCGTCTGTACCCAGAAAGAGCCGTGATTCGTCGCTGAACACCATTCGTCGCCAATCCGCAATCTATCATGCTGCCTGTTCCCGGCAGAAGGTAACACGGGCTCGGCGATGTTCAGGTCGTAATGGTGAACGTCGTAATGGACGCCGCGACGACAGATCCCGCTCTGGTAGGGGCCTGAATAAGGTGCTGGTGTACACAGGCGTATCCCCAGCTGCCGTGACATGTCCCTGGATGGTGAGCAGCGACGCCCGTGAAGTGATTACAGTCTGTCACAAGATGAAACGATACTTCCTCCTGGTGGTCCGCCCTGGTCGATCCGAGCCTTTCCGACTGGTGTGTGTATCCTCCTGTTCCAACTACGTCCAACACCAGCTCACAGCGTAGGGAGAACTGTTCAAGTGGCGAGCAGTGTGCCGAAACGTCCAACCTACCTAGCCCGAAGATGCGGCCTCTCTCGAACTCATTCAGCTGGGAAAAGACTTGTCGGGGCATGTTGCGTGTTCAGTGAATTTGGCTCTGTGGCTCACGCTACTACTAAGGTCAATTTTCGGTGTCTTGCTGCTATGAATAGTAGAAGGTCATGTGTGTCCTCTAGTGGCACATACGCGTACGCTAACCACATTATACGCACATGGTATATATGTCGGGCTATGACAATACTGTGTGGCATCATACATTGTACTCATGATTCGTACATGTTGAATTTTTTTTTAAATAAATGATTATGTATAGGAAATATTAATATACATTTTTTGTGTTTCTTTCTGCAGTTTATTGTTATTACTTTCATTATGTTTTGTTTACTGCGGTTCCTTTTAAATTTAAATCTTCTCTGTGTGACACCGGGGGAAAAAATTACAGAGAAATTTCAGGTGAAAAGACAAGGAAATTGAAAATCAGGAACTCTTGGGGACGCTGTTTATGCCGTTATTTCATGTGCGACATTAGCTCTATATTATTGATAAAACTGTTAAGCACAGCTGACCTTGGCTTCATTTTTATTAGGTGTTTTGGTATTTACTATGGGTTTTCTGTAAATTCATAGCCCTACAATGTCGTACGTCCATGATAAATATTATTTTCAGTTAGTTTCTCGCCCCAACATTTACACGAATCATTCAAAGAACAGATTATTTCCGGTACGTTAACGGTAAGCTTACCGCGGACCTTCATCAAGCCCGTTTTCTAACTGGTTTTCGTAATACACTCATTTATTAGTTTACCAAACACAATTGGAAGCGGGGCCGCGGTGGTAGTGATTATACAACTCGCCTCCCACCAAGGCGAACCGAGTTCAATCCTCGACATGTGGGAATCGTGCCAGACAATGTCGTTGGTCAGCGGGTTTTCGGATTTTCTCGGGGATATCCCGTTCCTCCTGCCCTTGCATTCCAGCGCTGCTCCATTCTCACCTAGTTTCAACCTCATCGGCTCTCTGGACGTTGTTGTTAATACCCTCCCGAATCCGTCTCCACAATTAGGAAGCTCTCTGTCGATTGTGTATCCTTGTATTTACTCACCTACAGATTATTGCCTTTTCTCTGTATCGTCACGCCGTTTCAATCAGACCTTTAAAACATCTCCCCATGAAAGACGTGTTTGGTTGTTTCTTAAATATTTCTCTATCACAAGCGTCTTCTGTCAACATAAAGGTACCTCATATTTGGCTTTGAACGTTTACTTATACTTTGTTTATAAATTATATATAATTTATAACTGTTATGAATTAAACTAGTGAGAAACAGGTGAGTAAAAATTATCTCACTTGCAAGATGTTGTTAAACTGAGTGTGCACAAATGCGGCGTGGCGTCTACTGTGGTGTAATTTTCTAGACTCAATTAAGGTTTGTGAGGCGGAGCAATAGCCTGAAAGTAAAACTTCAGCAGGTCTTCGGAAAAGTTGGAAGTAACAATTAATGAACTGTTACATTGCAGTTGACGGTATTACTCTATCTGGTTCACAGTTAATTATGCAATTTTTCAAATAAAACTTTGGGAAACAAACTGTCCTTGCTCCTAGCCGCATGTATTGCCGCGGACACGCTGGGCGGTGTACTTCCAGTCAACTTGGCAGTGATATAGCAAAAGTATTTACGTCATAATAAATATGTCTAGTTTAAATGTTGGAAAAATTATTTTATTTTATTTAGTTGGTACTTGTTTTATGCATATAAGGACACTCTTCGCAAAAAAAAAAAAACAGATAATTTTGTATTTGTACGAGATACCATTCAACATGTAGATATTACTTATAAACACATACTTTGTTTTCGCACAAAAAATTTAATTTCATAGGTTATGCGTTATGTCACGTCAAAGTCATAATTTGGGTATTATTGAGATGTACAAAATAACAAAAAAAAAAAAAACAAAAAAAGGAAGGCCGTTACAGAACATTTAACAAGGGTGACTGAAAGGTCATGCCCTATTTGATTTTACGGCATTCTTAGAAAATAATAATAAAAAAAAAAAAACCATTACTAGGCTGCAAACTAAAATCATGCACAAATTATTCATACTTTGAGCAACTTTTCAAATAGCGAAAACCTTTCAAAGGGCAATTTTAGATATTTATTAAAGTAACTCACAGTATCTTATTTCAGCGAGGAGATTTTCTCATTTTAGTAGGTTAGCTAATTTTTCTGATATTTACTTTACAAAACACACAATTTGTGTTTCTGATATCCCATTATGCAGAAATTATGCTGTATAAAAATTTTTAATTCAGAAAATAGTATTTGTAAATAATGTATGCATGTTAAACAGCATTTCGTATAAATATAAAATAATAAAGTTTTTGGTGGCAAGCTGCCATAAGAAGGAAGCGGGAGTCGCAATAGTACGACGAAGTTTCATGTTACGTATATTTGATTCAATGTTCATAATACCTCGATGATATCCGCCCGACAAGTGTTATACTTAGAGTTTGAAAATTTTAAAACAGAAATTTATCCATCTACAATTTTCTCTATTCACGACATGAAACTCGCGATAAGGTGAATGATTCTTTTCTTTTGACTATATTAAAATTGATACTAAAATAACGTGTTTAAAATAAACTAAACATTACTATGGCGCCAATTTAGATTATTTACTACAGTAGGAAAATATACACGAAATTGTTTTATAAGGCTGTCGGAGCTGCGATTTTGTCGGACTGACGTCACAGCGACCTTGATTTTCATTGGCTGATACTCAGATTTCGTCGTGTCGGGTTCATCGGGATATTGTGATTTCAGCATAAGGCCGAGTTGCAATTGGCAGTTCTAGTTTACTAATGGTCACGTGGCCCGATTTAACTAACTAAAATTATGACTTATTTGGTAATTAGTTTTTAGTATCTAACGAAACTTATTTACCAAAACTCAAACCGCGACGGTATGTGTTTTTAACCAAATGCGTGTGAAGAGATTTGGGTGGCTGTTAACATCGAGGTCTTCAAAGCCGGATGAGGGTGAAGCGAGGTGAGTATGGAGCGCAGCGCCGGAATGCAGGGGCGGGGGAAGCGGGAGAACCCCAAGAAAGCCCGCNGGGGGGGGGGGGATTCCACTGCGGGAATTGAACCCGGTTCGCCTTGGCAGGAGGCGAGCAGTTTGACCACTACGACAAACGTAGCAAATTCGATCTTCTAAACCAATATTTCATGATCGATTTCAAATTCTTGGCTTAGGCTACGTAGCTGCAGGGGGAAAATATACTTTGTTTAATTTTTATCTTTAAAATAAAAACACCCGTATTCTAGGGCATAGGCGAAGCCGGGAGCTACAACTAGGCTATTATTATCTAGTTTAAAAACATTTATTTTTGTAAAAAAAATTCAGCAAAATGTCGAATAAAGAACGCAGAAATAGTATCATAAAGTGCAAAAATTATGTATAATTGAATTACGCAGATCTTTCAACACACCTCACGAAGTTTTTCAATGTAAACGATCTCATTCCTGAATATAAGACAATGTATACTGTCTGCGTCTTAAAAAAAAAAAACAAGAGGAAAATGGTGATTTGTAATTATAATTGTGCAAAAAAAAAACGTTCAAAAGTCCTATATTTTTCCTTGCTGATTGTAATAACATTACACGCAGTAAGTTCACGTTTTTTGCTCGCCTACAGCATTCATCTTCAGGTATTTTCTTAAATAGAACAGACACACCCGTGTTTCTAAACTCGGGCACTGAGAGCATGGACTAAATATGGGGTAGACACATTTTCGTCTCTTTGCATATCCCCAAATTTACTCCATAATAGCCAGTAGGACCGTCCAAGTCACATCGTCAACATTGATGAACGAGTATGTTTATATCTATATTTTCTACAAACCCACACATTCACATGAATGAAATACTTCGACTAATTTCGATATATTCGAATCTCATTAAAGTAATGAAGAAATTTGGGCCGCTCTTAACAGCGAGGTCTTGAGAGCCGGCGATGGTGATTGAGGTGAGTATGGAGCAACGCCGGAATGAAAGAGCGGAGAAAACTGGAGATCCCCGAGAAAAACCCGCCGACCAGCGGCATCGTTCGGCACGATTCCCACATGCGAAAATCCGGGAGTGACCCGGCCGGGCCGGTTCGCCTTGGTGGCAGGCGAGCTGTCTAACCGCTCAGCCACCGCGGCCCCTCGAATTGCATTAAAATGAGGGTAAATGAAGTGCAGAAACATGTCAAAGCACTCGCTTATGAAAAGTGTTCTACACTGGGAAAAATATTTTGTTCATCTTGCCACATTATTTTGTAGGTACTACAAAATAATATTTTACTGGCTACAAAATTTTTGCGGTGACAAGATAATGATTAAGTGTTCACCACAAAAATTATTTGGCAAGGTGAATACTAACAAAATATATTCTAGTTGCCACAATATATTTTTTTTCCAGTGTAAACTCACTACCTATTGACGTTATTTCTGATAATGCTATTGATGGTTGAGCAGCCAAATTTTCAAACACGGAGAGTAGCTACTGCGCAGCTAGGATGAGCACTCTGCCACATTTTCCTTTCACGACTGAGAGCCGGCGTTAGGCCTTTTGCGCCGTTGCTGTCCACAATATTGATGTTAAACGTTACCTTAAATTGTGTTCTCCCACGCTGTCCGTTATGCCCTTCCTGTTCGTGCTGTCCGTGCTGTCCGTACTGTCCGTGCTGTCCGTCTTGTTCGTGCTGTCCGTATTGTCCGTGCTGTCCGTCTTGTCCGTGCTGTCCGTCGTGAACGTCCTGTGGCTGAAATGAAAAAAACTTACTGGCTTAAAAGACCCGTGGGGAGACGTGTTAATGGTCCAAACGTGTGGCACAGTGATAGCTGACTGATTATAATACCTGAACGTTGTATTTTTACGAAAAATATCCACTGTGATTTCAAGTGTGTTATTTATTGATTGTATATCAGTCTTCGGTGAGAATTTAATTTCTCTGACATCTTAGGTATATATTAATAGAAACAGTGTAAAAATTTAATTGCTCTGATATTTTATATTTTAACGAAAAGAGTGAACAGTAAATATATAGTAAAGTTGGTAGCGAATAATTAACGTAAATCCGCTTCTCGAAGTCTTCCTAAATTGCATAGTTTGAGTTGGCGGTCACTTAACATTTAAAAAAATATTTAGTATCTAACGTTTTCAAAACGTTGTCCGATAGACACACACATATGAAGAGTGGAAATATTTGAGTGGCTCTCAACAACGAGGTCTTGAGAGCCGATGAGGGTGAATTGAGGTGAGTATGGAGCAGCGCCAAAATGAAGGGGTGGGGGAAGCGGGAGATCTCCGAGAAAACCCGCCGACCAGCGCCATCGTCTGGCACGATTCCCACAAGCGAGGATCCAGTAGTGACCCCACCGGAAATCGAAACAGATTCGTCTATGTAGGAGGCGAGTAGTCTAACCACTACTCCACCGCGGCCCTTTCACACGTACTTGTTATAAAAGTTTTGACTATCAGAATGTACAGACGTCAGAGATGGGAAAAATATTTCTTTCGGCTGAGTTAAAAAAATTTCTTTAACATTCTACAGGATGTGTATAAAAGAATACCCCAAATTTGAAGGTATATAATATCAAAACCAAACAGCCTACAACCTTGATTGACCAATAAAATGAACCACGGAACCGTGAAGTTTGTTTACCATACATTCACAAATGTTCTATGTGACCACCATGAGCGGCCAGAACGACATCTGCGAGATAATCATACTCTTTCCACACTCTTGTCAGCATGTCCGGTGTTACGGTTTGGATGGCGTTTGTAACTCTCGGTTTGAGGTGGTGAGGGGGAAGAGAGCTCGCATTCGACACGTCGATGTTAAGGGGGCGGTCTTATGTTTCCTTTATGTGCCCAGAACGAAGTAGATGATGCTTTCATTAGCGATGAAGCGACGTTCCATACAAATGGTAAAGGGAACTGGCAGAACGTGCGGATATGGGGTCAGGAGCCTCCACATGAAACCATCGAATACAAGTGCGCTCCCCCCAAAGTGAACATATTTTGTGCTGTATCCAAATACACTATTTTCGGCCCTTTCTTTTTTCACGAGCCCACTGTTACTGGCATCCTTTATTTGGACATGCTTACATAGTGGTTAATTCCTTAGTTAGAAGAGACGGCGAGGGACTTCATTTTCCAGCAGGATGGTGCGTCACCCCATTGGCACCTAGCTTTTCGCGGATACCTTAACGAGACGTTGCCGCAACGTTGGATTGGTCGAAGAGCAGTTGGTGACAAGGCTCTTCAACACTGGCCCCCAAGAAGCCCGGATCTTACTCCGTGCGATTTTTTCTACAGGGGTTCATAAAGGATCAAGTGTTTCGTACACCATTGCCGGCTAACATTGACGACCTCAAAACGAGAATTACGGACACCATCCAAACAGTAACACCGGACAAGCTGACAAGAGTGTGGAACCAATTATTATTATCGCGTAGATGTCGTTCGGGCCGCTCATGGTGGTCACAATGAACATTTGTTAATGTATGGTAAGCAAACTTCACGGTTCCACTGTTCATTTGATTGGTCAGTCAAGGTTGTAGATTGTTTGGTTTTGATATTATAGACCTTCAAATTTGGGGTATTCTTTTAAACTCATCCTGTATAGCTTAACTTGCGCCATTGGCTGAACAAGAAATTCACTTAGTTACGTCTGAGATATAGATTTTCGTGCACATCATGAAAAAGGTTTCATTCATTTATTAGCATAAATAAATAAACAATAGTTAATGGGAAAATTAAAGCTTAGCTAATAGTGGATATTTTAAAATGTTTTTGCAAATTATATGGTTTTCTGCTACGATAAATGCGTTTTATGTTACCTTTCTGACCAAAATTCTACACAGAATTGGGTAACTATTATAAAGTACACTGAAGAGTCAAAATAACTGGTACACCTGCCTAATATCGCGTAGGGCCCCCCGAGCACGCAGAAGTGGCGCAAGATGACGTGGCATGGACTCGACTAATGTCTGAAGGCATGCAGGGGGCAATTCACACCATGAATCCTGCAGGGCAGTCCATAAATCCAATCTGCGCCAATTTGAGAAAGGCTTGTACGTCTGTCACGTTTAATGATTCTCGTCAGTCGTCGTTTGTCCCGTTCTTTCACGATCTTTTCCCAGCCGCAGCGATGTCGAAGATGTGATGTTTTACCGGATTCCCGATATTCACGGTACACTCGTGAAATGGTCGTACGCGAACATCCTAAAGTTATCGCTACCTCGGAAATGCGAAGTCCCATCTCTCGTGCGCCGACTATCACACCACGTTCAAACTCACTTAAATCTTGATAACCTGCCATTGTAGCAGCAGTAACCGATCCAGCCGCCGACCGCATCGCGTTACTCTGATTGGTTACATACATCTGTTATTTGCATACGCAGGCCTATATAAGTTTTTTTTGGCTCTTCAGCGTATAATTCCGTCTGTCTTGGTTAAGCAGGATGGTTGAAGAGTTGGTATTTAAGATCAAGTCCCACTCTGACTCGACGACATACAACTAACTGTTCACAACATGACCCTAGCGAACTTTGCCTCAGTTCTTCTCCCTTAGAGCCTTTTCAAGTTATCAAGTTGTTGAAACATGTATGAGACCAATTTTACACAATGACAGCGATCATTTTGCATGTGACACAATCGAATTGTTTCACGTCTTCAAAATTTTTCGTTTTTGACATATATATTTCTTTGATAAATTTTTGTCATCCAAGAATTAGAATGGCCTCTAGCATTATAATATGTGTGCATTCAAAAACTATAAAAATGGATTCGCATTTGGGAGGGTTCAATTCCCGGTATACACATCCAAATTTATGCTTTCGTGGTTTCCCAAAATCCCTCCAGGCGTATGCCAGGATGGTTCCTTAAAACAGACCAACCCTTTCCTTCTCAATGCATCGTAGTAGTACTACTTTCAAAGTAGAATAATGCAATCAGGATAGAGTATTAAGGCTCGTGTGTACGCGGAATTATTAAATATGCTGTGGTGTATTGCAATGGGAACTTGTTTTACTGCACAACAGTATCATGAAAACACTAGTGATTAAAAGGCATCTCTGGTTGTCATACGGGTCTAACTCTAAGTTATTTTGTATATTATAATTTTTTTAAAAGATGTGGAATATTTCAATGTAAAGATTTTTACAGGACAGAAATAAAAGTCGATATTATGTCGCCGTTTACAAAATGTGTTTATTGGAACGCAAATGGTTGTTGAAAAGTGTCAAATAGCAAAAATCGCTTTAAGTAGCACTCTGTTTAAGATATGTATTTTCCTTGTAAAACAGTGTTTTAAACTTCGTTATAGCGACTAAACAGATTACAGTATTAAACACTTACAGTCGCCGCTTCAAACTCTAAGGAAACAAAACACGCGCGAAGCTTGTATATGCGATGTTCCCTCGCCGTCGCAACGCTGCTTTCTAGCCGGATGTGACCTTGAAGCATTAACATTGTTTTCTAGGAAGACAGGGGCTGCGGTTGTGTAGTGGTTAGACTACTCGCCCCNCCCCCCCCCACCACCCTGGCAAATCGTGTTCGATTTCCGGCGAGGTCACTCCCAGATTTCCGCATGTAGGAATCGTGCCATACGATGCCGCTAGTCGGCGGATTTAATAGGGGATCTCCCGCTTCCCCCACCCCTTAAATCTGGCACTGCTCCATGCTCACCTTGCTTCACGCTCACCGTGTCTCAAGGCCTCGATGTTAAGAGTCACCCAAACCTCTCCACTCACTCACTCGTTCTATGAAGACCCCTTGAAGACCTGCCTTGTGTGGAGGAAGGAATCAAGCGGTAAGCACAGGGAGGTGTATGTCGATGGCTCCACCCGTTACTCAGTGCCATCAGCCATGGCGGGAGCGAGGTGGCAAGTGCCGTGTGGCCGTGAGCACATACCTTCACGCCTTGGGCGACCAGCATGGCAGCGGCGCACATCCACAGCACTGTGCCCGTCATGACGGCGCGACTGGCCAGCCGGTAATTGCGCGCGAGGCTTAATACCCTCGTAGACATTGCGTGCCTGCGGCTTCCGCCCCCCACCCCATCTCCCCAGCGACCTTCGCCACGCATGGCTACTATAGTCTGAATGAAACCTTTCAACAACTACACCATGTATGACGTGTCTGAAATAAGTAATGTATTTCAAGCATTTTACACTTCTGTTAACACGAAAGTATATACATTTTTTAAATTAAACTATATATTCTATTTTATTTACAAATTTAAATTATTAATTAATTAATTAGTATTACTAAAACAGAGACAAAACATATGTGTTAATAATGTCTTCTAAGAAATAGTTCTCATTATAATTATTATCAAACTGGGTGTACACGAATGTGATTCGTTTCTCCCTTTGGTGTATTGTTCTAGACTCTATAAAGTTTTGTTCGCATGAGGCGGAGAAATAGCTTGAGAGTGCAGTTTTAGCAGGGCCTCGGAAATATTAGAAGTACCCATGAATGGATTACAGCGAGCATGTGAATCGTCTGTCGGGGGCGAGAAGGATGTATTGCGAGAGATCCCCGAGAAAGCCCTCTGACTAGTGGCATCGTCCGGCACGATTACCACGTGCAAAAATCCGGGAGCGACCCCGCCCGGAATTACACCCAATTCGCGTAGATGGGAGGCGAGTAGTCTAACCACTACAACACCGCAGCCCCGCCACGACAAAGGGGGCGCCGAAATTTAGATTCCTCCCCCCCCCCAAATGTATAATTTTTTTATGTCAGCAGTATTGTGCGTAATGCAGTTCTGTAATTGCCATCTTCATTATTCACGCTTTTCTTATTTCTTCTTGGTACCTTTATTTTCTTTTTCAACTTTTTTTTATCCCTAAGATACTGTATTTGTATTTTATTTAATACCTGGTTTTACGTTTGTTTTGTTAAACGATGTAAGACATATTAACATTTTATGTTATTTTAGTTATAAACCGACTCCGTAAATAGGTCAATGTACACCCTCTGCATAACTAGGAGAGTCAATTTTACACATGTTTATGAGGGGGGAAAGG
>NQII01000542.1:564127-604296 GCA_002778355.1 Clitarchus hookeri | reverse complement strand
CCAGCCGAGGGAATTCAGCACTGCAGTGTCAGATAAGTAGTTCTACACCAAGTGCGAAGAATCTCCCCCCCCCCCCACGACGCCAGTCGCAGCGTCAAACCATACGTAGCCTACATAGGAAAAGGGAGGGAGTTTGTCTCTTGAGTTCATGTACCAGCTAACCTGTTCAAGCAACAATAAAACTCGATTATGTGAACTCACACAAAGCCAGTGTAATTTCTTAGTAAATTGGACCTATAGACAACAGTGTCGACGTATTCCTACGCCCTATCACTGAGGGCTAGCATCAAGTGCTGGCGCCTCACGCCACAGAGCAGAATCAATACCTACTTCCAAACTTCAGCATTTGGCAGGTATCAAGACATTAGTTTAATTGTTACGTATTGCACGATCGGGCATGCTTGTTTGTAAATGATTAATTGAGAAATTGCTGATTTCCTACGCAGTTGAATTTTTTGTATACAGAACTAAAAAATGTTTGTAATTAAACATGATTTTGTAAATTAAAATAAATGCGTTGAACGTGTTGTATTTTTACACTTACAAATGCAACGGCTGTACTGCTATATACAAATTCTGGCAGAAACATTGATATTCAGTAAACTGCTGATACCATCGCAGGAGTTCAGGTAAGCTGTGTGGTAATGGCCTGTGATTCCAAGAATTAAGTTTTCGTTATGGCTACCTCTTACTTGGGACGACAGGGTAAGATGCATGTCGACATAATTTAAAAATCATTTCTCTCACATTTGGAACATTAATTGTATAACATTAGAGGCCAGATTTTGAACATTTATGTGATTTTAACTGTGATAGTACAAATATGCACTCTCTTAAATATTTCAAGAAATGTTCCTAATTATTTTTTAATACATATTTTGTATTCGTACGACGTTTATCTGGTCAGATAAATGTAAAAGATATGTTCCAAATTGCAAGTACTTCACGTGGTTGTCTAAAGATAAGTGACAAAAATAAGCAACAGAATGCAACGATATTGAAAAACACTCCGAAAAATGCTACATCTGTCGGCAGTTTTCATTTTTCACCGTATGTACAAAGTTTATTTATTTATTTTTAATGTTTACATAGGACCAACATATTCCTTGTAATAACTTTTTTTATTTGCAAACAAAGCTTATCTAATTATAGTAAATTATACGTCAGGGACAATAGACCGCATTTATGCGCACTCATTTTTATAATTGTTTCCATGAGAACTATTTCTTACTAGGCATTACCAACACGCCTATTTTAGCTTTGTTTTCATTCATATTAATTGTTAATGAAATATTTTAGTTTAGAGATAAAATATTATTAAGTGTTTAATTTAACAAAAAAAAACAGACTTGTATGTTAACATAAGTATAAAATGTTTGTGATGAATGACATATTTAGGTAACAAACAAAATACATCATACATTGGGTGATTTTTCAAAGGTTTGATTCAAAAAGTGTGCAGACACCGCGAATATACTATACACAATAATATTCTTGAAAGCTGTTAGAGGGCCGTTTAAAATTTAGAATAGACAAAATAAAAAACCTACGACTTTAAATTGTAACTAAACAAAAATTGTGTAATGGTAAAATGCCTTTCAACAATCTATATCAGCAAGTGGCTTTGTGAAATAATTATTGTAAGTACGATACACTCTAAAAAAATTTTTCTATTTTTACAAGAAAAATCCTTGGTAACCCATTTGCCAAGAAAATCCTTTGTAAAACTACAAAGAGTTTTCTTGAAAAATCTGCAAAACATGCATTTGTAATATTACAAATAATGACCTTGTATAACAACTTACATTATTAAGAAGTGTACATAAAATTATTTTTTTATTCTAGAAAACAAATTTGTTTAATTAAAAACAGGGAATAGCTAAAAATAATACTTCAAAATATAATTTACGAAAAGAAAACCTATACTTTGCCAGCACGGGGTTTATAACTCACGCCCCTTGCAGTATTAGCAGGGACCCTAAAAAACCACAAAACCAATCTGACTTACGAACTTAACACTTATTTTCGTTCATTGTAAATATACCTGCAAGTACCAACAAAATATTTATTTATTTGGTTAAGAAGATTAGGTATATTTATTTCATTTTAAGAGTTCTGTTGTTAAGTTAAGAGATTTGGACGGCTCTTAACAACGAGGACTTGAGAGCCAATTATTAGTGTTCTGTGTAGCTAGGATACATTATCCGTTAATGAATAATACGGTCTTGTTTGATTGAAATTGTCGTCTTATTCAGATTATTTTAGTTTCTTTAAATGTTTTGCATTATTCAAACTTGCAATACATTTCTTTTTGCATGCAACTACATTATATCACCCATACTGTTTGCACAAACAGCTGTATAAGATTTTCCGTTGTTGAGTGTCCGCCATTTTGCTGAAGCTCGTGGATACGGGTCAGTGTAGTATAAACATTTCTCGAGGTCTATTATAAACACGGCCCTTGATGTTATACGAATGAGTAGTTTTACAAGAGAAATCTTTGTACTGTTACAAGCATTTGTAAAATTACAAACAATTTCTCAATAAAATTACCAATTTGATTTACATTGTACACATTTGTTTATTCCTATAACCTCGCCGGTATGTGTTTGTAAACGTTTGAAACAGGTGGAACTATATTGCGGTGATTCAGTATTTTGTATTTAGTAATTTGTCAGCTCCTAAGCTGACGAAACGCAAAACAAAAATTGCTACAATACGTCATCGATTACGTTGACAAAATGTGATCACGTGACCACTTAGTTAACAAAAAGTGCCAATTGGATCACGGCCTCAGATATAAGGAAAGGTGATACATTTATAATTGTTTTCCTGTGCGCTGGAGTCCTGCGCACCTGAGCTACGTGAATAAAGGTTGTTCGGNAGGTGATACATTTATAATTGTTTTCCTGTGCGCTGGAGTCCTGCGCACCTGAGCTACGTGAATAAAGGTTGTTCGGTGCATTGTATTCTCTACGCCGCTCCCTGCAGACTGAACGCCAGCCTGGGAGGGCGTCTCTCTTACCATCGTGCACTCTAAGTCTGNCTCTACGCCGCTCCCTGCAGACTGAACGCCAGCCTGGGAGGGCGTCTCTCTTACCATCGTGCACTCTAAGTCTGAATCAAGGATTTAATCAGTAGAATTATTTTACTGGACCTTCAGTTAAATGACCTGTTATCAGCTGCTGAATCAGTGGAATACACTGAGGTTTCTCTGCCTTCTAGAAGTTTTAACTGTTTCGTATTTAGAGTGTAAAAGTACTAAGGATATAGATACAGAATGAACTCTCCATACCAGGGCACACGCCACACAAATGTTATTGACCTCTTCCTGACCGGCGAAGCCGTGTGACACACTTTTATTTACTAAAACATGTCTCTTCGAGGTATGCCTACATTTGCCAAGTGGCATCATTAATACAATCTATAGAACTTGTACAGATGGGCTGCCGGTTCTCTGAGCAGCAGTGGTTCTTAACTTTCCTCTGTGAATATTTGCACACATCTCACTACAGAATAATGTAATGTAAAACACTATGCTAGATGGCGCCAAAGTTTACAACTAACAGGTTTAAACATGTTTTGGATGTAAACTGAAAATACTTTTTGTGTCTAAACAATTTAAGTTCCCTTTGTTTTTTTGGTGAGTGTTTTAACTTTCCACTATTTTAACACGTATCAGAATAATGAAAAAGTTAGGAGTATAAATTTTTTTTTGTAAAATTAGTATCGCAATGCACACTTTAAAATAAAATTAAAACATGAGCTTTTAGGTAACCTTANAGGTGATACATTTATAATTGTTTTCCTGTGCGCTGGAGTCCTGCGCACCTGAGCTACGTGAATAAAGGTTGTTCGGCGCATTGTGTCCTCTACGCCGCTCCCTGCAGACTGAACGCCAGCCTGGGAGGGCGTCTCTCTTACCACCGTGCACTCTAAGTCTGAATCAAGGATTTAATCAGTAGAATTATTTTACTGGACCTTCAGTTAAATGACCGGTTATCAGCTGCTGAATCAGTGGAATACACTTAGGTTTCTCTGCCTTGTAGAAGTTTTAACTGTTTCGAATTTAGAGTGTAAAAGTACAAAGGAATTAGATATAGAATGAACTCTCCATACCAGGGCACACGCCACACAAATGTTATTGACCTCTTACTGACCGGCGAAGCCGTANCCATACCAGGGCACACGCCACACAAATGTTATTGACCTCTTCCTGACCGGCGAAGCCGTGTGACACACTTTTATTTACTAAAACATGTCTCTTCGAGGTATGCCTACATTTGCCAAGTGGCATCATTAATACAATCTATAGAACTTGTACAGATGGGCTGCCGGTTCTCTGAGCAGCAGTGGTTCTTAACTTTCCTCTGTGAATATTTGCACACATCTCACTACAGAATAATGTAATGTAAAACACTATGCTAGATGGCGCCAAAGTTTACAACTAACAGGTTTAAACATGTTTTGGATGTAAACTGAAAATACTTTTTGTGTCTAAACAATTTAAGTTCCCTTTGTTTTTTTGGTGATTGTTTTAACTTTCCACTATTTTAACACGTATCAGAATAATGAAAAAGTTAGGAGTATACATTTTTTTTTGTAAAATTAGTATCGCAATGCACACTTTAAAATAAAATTAAAACATGAGCTTTTAGGTAACCTTANCATTTTTTTTTGTAAAATTAGTATCGCAATGCACACTTTAAAATAAAATTAAAACATGAGCTTTTAGGTAACCTTATTAATTTATTCAGTAAACGTTATCATTTTTTTTTGTTTATCCAAGAAACACAAAAATTAAGATTTTGACATGTCATGGCAAAAAAATTTGCGACATATCCTTTTTATAATGCAAGGTACTTCGTACGAATATAAAATAATGCCAATTTTTGTAACCAGCACTCTTATGACGCTACGCCTCAAGAAACACAATGTAGGTGTGTGTGTGTGTGTGTGTGTGGACTGACAGTTTGGAGATATATTGCTCTCCTAGAAGGGGCTGCAACCCTCTGTTCACCACTTGCGATTCCCCGCACACTTCTGTGACCCCAGCACCTTTCTTCCACGGTGATGCTATCTTCGTATCCTCACCGCGAGAATGCTCTGCCCACAACACCACAGGCGCCGTAATTATGGTTTCGCAATCAAAAACCATAGGCACAGAGCATAGACCATAACAGTAGAACATTGCATACAAACACAAACCTTCTGAGAACTCCAGTCGTTATTGAAACTTGTGTATTATTTTCAGCCAATGAAATGTTCCGACGTGTCTGACGTCTGTTGGCAGTGTTGGTAGGAAATTGTTTTAATGTTTTGGCTGTTTTCGTTTACATAAAATGGATTATGGTAACAGATTTATTGTGGGGCTGCGTTGAAAACTGACAGGGATTTATAAGGGTTGGCATGTTTGCTTGTCTTTAAAACCATTGCTTTTGCAATCGTAAAGACGTGGATAACCTTTAGAAAATTGTCTGCTGGTACACTGATACTTATTATTTCCTTTAAATGTATGCCCTGCAATATTCCTTCGTTTCTGCGGCATAAATATTTCCCTCCATTATTACAGCTAAATTAAGAACTTCTAGATTTTTCCGCTCTGCTCTGAATGGATGTTGCCCGAAGGGCCACCATGAGAAACGAAATATATAGTCCACTCATGGTAACTTCCAAACTTTTCTAAACCCCTGTTGAGGTCGTACTTCCAAGATATCCCTCCGCTTCATGCAAGAAAAGCTTAACCGAGTCTAGAAAATTACGCCAAAGAGACAACGCACAGCATTTGTGCGCACTCAGTTTAATATAATATCTTCATAAGAACTATTTCNAAAATTACGCCAAAGAGACAACGCACAGCATTTGTGCGCACTCAGTTTAATATAATATCTTCATAAGAACTATTTCATACCAGGCATTATCAACATACCTATTTTATCTCTGTTATTATTCATATTAATTATAAATGAAATATAAATATGTATTTATGAAATATAAATAAATTTTAATTTAATCAAACATAAGGTACTTATTACTTTAACAGACGTATAAAACGCTTGTGATACAGCATTAAATAAGTACTCGACGTGAGTGGAAACTTATAAGTCCGATGTACTTGCTAAATACTATATGTGGACCGAGTTAGGTGAGATGCGCTTCACGAGTTTAAAAGTTATTAAGGGGGTGGGTGGGGGGAGACTTGCATTCCAGACAGATATTGCATAAGCCTATCTTTCCTTCGGAAAGTAGGCTAAAATATATCAGGGTAATTCTGACCCATACCTTAGCAGTTACGTGAATACTGAATCACATCCGTATTTAAATAACATTTTTCTTTTGCAAAAATTGGAAAATTAATACGAACTAATAAAACATATGTGAAAAATTATACTTTATTAAGCAAACAAAAGTAAAATTATAGCTGGGGTTTACTGGGTCTATTTTCCATGGATCAGGCAGCTACATTTTCAGGCTTTCACAGAACATTCGACTCATCTGTCAGCTATTATAGAGTGTATGTTACTGTTTTTAGCCTACTTTCCGAAGGAAATAAAAGCTTATTAGATAACTTTCCTGCATGTGTGTCTGTGTGCATGTCTGTGCGTGTGTTCCCCCTTCCACTTCCCACTATTTATTTTTAAACGCGTGAACCTAATGTCACCGAACTCGGTGCATGTATAGTATTTAGTAAGGACGCCTGGCATTTATTGTTTTTTTAACAACGCCGGGAACTTACTTTCAAAGTGGCGGCCATTTTATTATTTTGGGTGATGTGTAATATCTCGGAAACAATTCAACCGATTTAAACCAAATTTTGTATGCGGCAGAGCATAGTGCAAGTATAAGATTGAAATTGATAATGTTGTTATTCCGCTATTTTGAAAGATAACACTAAATTAAAAATATAGATTTTACATTATATCTCGAAAACTATCAAAGTAATTCTCTCTCAATTTTGTATGTAAGTAATACTATGACAGGTGAGGTTAACGTGCGTAAATAACCTTTATAGGGTACTTAATTTCAAAATGGTGACCATACAAATATTTTAAGTTTGTTTGGTATATCTACTATACCATTTAACCAATTTCGATCAAATTTTGTATTCTGGAATTATCTATCGTAAACACCATATATGCCAACACATTGCTACTTTTGTAAACCGTTTTGTAAGATAGCGCGACATGAATAAATAAAGTTTTTCTGTCATATCTCGGTAAACAATGAACAGATTCCTACCAAATTTGGTAAACCAGTAGTACTGCGGCAGATTATGTTAAATAATGTTTCAGGTATGACAGACATTTAATTTTAAAATGGTGGCATATAGTTATTTAAGTTTAGAATTTTATATTCTCAAAACCATATAATCGATTTCAACTTAATTGTTTATGCTGACAGTATGTATTACACATATCAAATGCGTTTAGACGGAGCATCTTTTTTCAACCATTTTGTAAAATAGCGCTACTTGAATAAATACATTTTTATGTCATATATCGGGAAACAATTGACCGATTTCTACAAAATTTGGCAAACAAGTAGTATTGCTTCAATTCATAATCATGTCAGTTCTCTAAAAACGTTTATCTAACAATATTTATTTCTAATTAATACTCTCCCTTACATCCTACTCGAGTGCTTAGGAAGGGGTCCAGACCCCCTGAAACGCCTCCCATTTGTACGTGCCTGTGCATAATGTTTATACAAGTGTATGTTGAGCCGCGCCTTCAGAAGGCCTTAGTTAGCAGCCTGCAAGAACGGCGCGCTGTAAGAGGGGGCCTGGCAGTGGGCTGTCACGTCTCATTGTCTCTCCCNCAGTTAGCAGCCTGCAAGAACGGCGCGCTGTAAGAGGGGGCCTGGCAGTGGGCTGTCACGTCTCATTGTCTCTCCCTGCCCGGGTAGACGCATCGCACAGGGGTGTTGCAGTGAGGGAGGTCCGTCGCCCCCTGACAGCGGGCCACCCCTGCACTTCTCCCCTGATAGCTGACTCTACCACCACCCCCTCTGTGCAACACCCATACCTTGCAGTTTCTGCGAGGCTTATTGACTGTCACCGTCACACAAAGATTACGGCTGTTCAAGAGCCAAAAATTTATTTCCTTCACTTTTAGCACATTACTATTTTTTTTTTGTGTAATAAAATAGTAGTCTGGAAAAATAATGAAAATAATGGAAAAGTACTTTAAATAATGCTAAATAGAATGGTATAACATTTAAACTAATGTCTTTTTACGTACGAAATTGAACATAATTAATATATTAGGCCACAGCTCAGAATAATTTTCCATGTTATCAATATGTCATGACATTGTTTTATTTATATTTGAGATGAAATTATAAGTCAAAATAGCCAAATGTTAACCATTATCGCACGTAAAGCAATCTTCGANTTATTTATATTTGAGATGAAATTATAAGTCAAAATAGCCAAATGTTAACCATTATCGCACGTAAAGCAATCTTCGACTTTCAAAGATATTTTCAACATTACGCTCCTGCGACTCCAACAAAAACACTTTAGTTACAAGAAAAAACTAGGTGTCAAAACTACTTTTTGGAACTTATATGACTGAATATTTTTATTTAAGAGTTCCGTATTTACTCTGAAAATGGTGATTAATGCATTTTATTAAATTATTTGGTACTTTTTCCAAGTTGTCAATGGTATTATGTCGCAAAGTCATAATCTATCCTCTAATTCTTGGAAAGAATTTTGCTTATGAACGATTTTAAGGGCTCCACGTGGCAGAAGTTTGATAGAAAACACGTGATAAAAAAACGAATAGATGTTTTTTAACGGTGCTTAACACAAAAAAAAACATTTTTTTTTAAAACGTTTCTTGCCCAAAGAAAAGTTTCAAGTTTTCATTTCCACTCCAAAAATTATTCTTTTGGACATGAGTATGTATATAACGGGTATACTCAGAGAATAAGTTTTAGCTGCTAAATTCACAACAGAGAAACTTCTGCGTTTCCTTTACACACGTATCACACTTTAGTATTTTCTGGCATGCTATAAACATATGTTTACTACTACACGGACCAGAGATTTCTACTTCGCGTTCGAGGCGCGGCGATACGGGCGACAATAACACACTCGAACAGCGGCCCGTCGCCCCTACGCGCAAGGTGCTGAACCTGCGTGCAGTGCCTCCGCTTTTACGCTTCCCTGTGCATATGCCATCTTAACACTGGGATTTTATTACACGCGATGAAAGCCCATAGACAGAACTACACGACTGTACCGTTCTATTTTTCTCCTGCCTATTAAGGAAACTGCACGGGAAAGCTCTAGAAATATATTATTTTTAAACTGTTTTCACGATTTTTTTTCTTAGAATAAACTTAGCATTACAAAAACAAAACAGTACGAGCCGAGATAGTTATTTTTTTCTGGCAAAATGTCGTATTCCGAGGATACTTACTCGCTGAGACACGCGTAAACGCGCAAAGAACGAATGTACGGGAAGTACGTCTGGCAAGACTGCACGGCAGCCGAGTGCCGAGCAAAGAGTCAGCCTTAGAGTCCGCTCATTTCGAGGCCTTGAAAACGCACAATAACTGCATGCAAGCAGAACACTTCAAATTACGGAGACTGGTGTTATTTTTTTTGGGCATGCANTGGGCATGCAGCCGAAATTGGATCATTAAGTTACAGTAGTTGGCAATTTTACTGTCAAAACCACGTGATAAGTTTTACAGCACATCCGTGTCTCAGAGGGGAGAGGAGATTCAAAATAATATATATTGTGTATAATTTATCACATACGCGCTGACTTTGATATTAGGTCAAAAGTAGTACTCAACACCACTCCAAAGCATGTTCTGTGTGTATGTGATAAATGCATTATACTCTGTTTAGGGTTTATTCACACTTTTTAAACCAAAAATTTGAAAAATCACGTGTTTGGTAGTTTCCTAAATACANCCCCATGTGTAACGTGTTTGGTAGTTTCCTAAATACGTTGTGTATCTCAAGCGCTCTATACACGTGTTTAAATAAAAGTAACTTATTTTTGGATAAATTGAGCATTTTTAAAATTTATCTATACATTGTAATAATTAATTTGTAATTGATATCCATAAAACAAGAAGAAAATAAGTGTGTTGGCAAAACCTAGTGAGAAATATTTCTTAAGCAAAATATTATTTAAGTGAGTGCGCATGAATGCGACGCGTTGTCCCCCATGTGTAGTTTTCCAGACTCAGTTAAGCTTTGTTTGCATGAGGCGGAGGAATATCTTGGAAGTTGATCTCTACCAAGGTTTCAGAAAAGTTGAATGTAACCGTGAATTTTCTATAGTATCAGTCCACGTCATGTGGTTCAGACAGTTCCAGTGGTAAAAGAGTTTTAAATGTTGAGACACAGGAAGTGATTAATGCGCAGCTGGCATACCTATATTATTCCCTGTACGATTATCCATAGGATGTCTCTGGCTCGTGGTTCTCTGCATTGGCATCTATGCCTTCCGTTATGCACAAAGACTGTAAGAATGACGGACCAAACTGTACACTCCGAACTGCTTGAAACTGAGTCGTCACTTATGAATTACGTAATTAGTATAACAAAAAGTTACTGACATAACTAATATGAGCCTACTTTCCTCTGCATTGGTGCAAATAATTTTTAATGAATTTCTTAAAACCTTAGACGTCTCGTTGACAGCAATTACATTGCAGACGAAACCAGAAACAAATGCAACAATACTGAAACAATTACAAATACACACATGATACTCTATGAGCGATGAATTATTGCATGGCACTACACTCTAAATCTTAATCAGTGGGAATTTCACTGTTTCAATCTGTTAAAAGTATCTGACTGATTCAACAGTCACTTCAGTGAATTTAACTGCAACGCATAAACTAATAAAANGACGAATCAGTGAAAAATGCCCGTTTTCCTTCACTTATTGATTCAGTGACATTTTCCACTGATTCAACAGTCTTTTTTTTTCACTCTTTTTCAGTGATTTGTTTTTTGACTGATAAATAAGTTAAACAGCGTGTAAAAATGGCCGTAAAACAAAGTGTCTCAAGTGAAATAACAACGCATAAACTAATAAAACCAATACAAAATACTTTCTAAAATTTGTTTCATAAAATATAATTTTATGAGTTAACATGAACATTCAGTTTTTCATATCGTTTTCACTATTTCATTTAGTTTTCATGTAATCGTCACAGCGCTCTGTTTGAAGTTTTAACTGCATATAATGTGAAGAGAGNATCAGTGGGAATTTCACTGTTTCAATCTGTTAAAAGTATCTGACTGATTCAACAGTCACTTCAGTGAATTTAACTGCAACGCATAAACTAATAAAACCAATACAAAATACTTTCTAAAATTTGTTTCATAAAATATAATTTTATGAGTTAACATGAACATTCAGTTTTTCATATCGTTTTTACTATTTCATTTAGTTTTCATGTAATCGTCACAGCGCTCTGTTTGAAGTTTTAACTGCATATAATGTGAAGAGAGNCACTATTTCATTTAGTTTTCATGTAATCGTCACAGCGCTCTGTTTGAAGTTTTAACTGCATATAATGTGAAGAGAGTGCACTTATATGTAATATTCATTGTAACATTCCTAAAGGTACCAATCAAACCAAAACCGAAAAGTAAGGGTATACAATTTAAAACTGGACGCTTTCGATGAAGAAATATAATACATATATTTTCCTCGTTTGTATCAACTTGATTTAGTAGCACAGATGGCTGCTCTGCCCCCACAGCTCTGGGGCAGGTTGACCGACCTGTAGTCGGAGGGTCGGGTGTTCGCGCCCCGGCTTCTCCGCCGCAGATTTGCAGTTCGCATGTCACGAAGTGTTCATTTGACATCAAGTCAATTTAACGTGAGCTCGTCAAACGTTACAAACCCACACACTGTCAAACGTCAAACACGCTTTGTCCAACCGCACATGTATCAGTTAATNCGTGAGCTCGTCAAACGTTACAAACCCACACACTGTCAAACGTCAAACACGCTTTGTCCAACCGCACATGTATCAGTTAATATGTCAATAAAGTTAACTTAAAAAACAAATAGAGGAAGGAAAAGGTCTAAAAGTGAATTGGAAAGGACGTGTCAGTTCAATCCCGGCCAGGTGCGGGTAATATTTTACTTTTTTTAAATTACGGTAAATTGCGCAATATCAATATTAAACTATCGTAAATATGTTTATTTCTCGTAATTATTTGGCTAAATTCAATTAAGAACAATATTTAATTCGCCGTTGCAGTTGGCCGTCACTTATTCAATAAGTGAGACTGTTTCACGTAATTAATTCAATCAGTGAGATTTTTCACTGAAAAAATCAGTGGTTTTCAACTGATTCTAAGTGNGACTGTTTCACGTAATTAATTCAATCAGTGAGATTTTTCACTGAAAAAATCAGTGGTTTTCAACTGATTCTAAGTGAAGTCTTTTTCACTGATCGGAGTAGTTGAATCTCACTGATATTCGGTGTTTTTCCACTTTAGAGTGTAGCAAATCGCATGCAGTTGCAGTAGTGCGAACAGGACGGCGTTAACTCGCGTATAGTTGCGTAGTTATTTCCACTCCCGANAATCGCATGCAGTTGCAGTAGTGCGAACAGGACGGCGTTAACTCGCGTATAGTTGCGTAGTTATTTCCACTCCCGACTCTTGGTTTTGGTGGCTGGTGGGGAAGGCTAGGGGAAAACACTGCACAGTCATTCTACCTATGTACTTCCCCCTTCGCGCGACATGCATAGAGATATAAGACGGCACCAAGCTAGACTCCAAAGTAGTCTGCACACTCGAGCAGAGCAACATGGAATGAGACCAAAGTGCTGAGTAATTGCTATTGGTCCCGAGTTCTTCAGGGCGTGTCGGATGAGCGGAGGTACAGTGAAACATGTGAAACTAAACTATAGTCCATTCACAGTTGTTTCCAACTTTTCTGAAGTCCTGCTGAACTTCTATTCCCAGGATATCCCTCCGCCTCATACAAGCAAATCTTGACTAAGTCTAGAAAATTACACCAGAGGGACAGCGCGCCGCCTTCGTGCGCACTCTGTTTAATAATATTTTGCATAACAACTATTTCTTCCTACGAATTACTAACAAAACTATTTCCTCACTGTTTTGATTCGTATTGATTATGAAATTGCTATTACAATTTATAAATATAATATAAATAAAACTTCAATTTAGCCAAAATTAAGAAGATACTTTCATGTTAACAGAATTATGAACGGGTATGATATACAACATATTATAAAACAAGCAAACGCGTCATATATGGGATGATGTTTCAATAGTTTGATTCAAAATGTGTGATGAAATCTCAGATTTACTATACATACAGTAATACTTAACAAAAATGGTTATGCTGTAGGGTAGTGTATAAATACAAAATTGTTTGATTGGCTCCCCACTGTAGTCTAAGACTGATACTCAAGGTAGTAAAACAAAACAGCGGATGTGTACGTACTTGCAGGAAGTGAGAAGTACGAAGTCCCGACATAGCAGAGACCAATCCCACCTTGAGGGGCGGAACTTCAAAGCCTTGCAGACCAGGCGCCGGGTATGGCACCTGCACGACACGTTACATTCTCCGCATGCAACCCGCTGGAGNTCAAAGCCTTGCAGACCAGGCGCCGGGTATGGCACCTGCACGACACGTTACATTCTCCGCATGCAACCCGCTGGAGTCTGTGAATGACGTCTCGTTAAAAAAAATGGCGTGGTCGTTAGTGACGACGGGTTCTCATAGCGCGAGTCTACCCATCTGACCTTCCTCCCCTCCCCTTTACGCCCTTCTTTCCATCCCATCCAAATTTGTTTTTTTTTTTCCTCTCCCAAAAATCTCTTTGATTTCAGGTGCGGCACAGGATATATTTTTCCTTTCCCGAACTGAGCAACAATACTGGCTCTTATTTCTACTCCGGCGTTTGATGGAGGATTCTAGGGAGGGGAAGAGGAGATATGTAACCTGCGAATAAAATGAGCGGTAGAGTAACATCTCTACCCTCGTGTACCAAGTTGCGATGCCATATCAGTGTTTGTGTGCATACGCTTAGGTATCTCGCTATTCTCTGTATCATGTAACTTGGCAAGATTTTGACAGTTGGACGAAAGTAGGGCCAATGTTTACTATTCGTTTGTGTATCTTTTCGCCATCAGCTGGTGCGTGAAGTGGAGGCTGTATATTTTATCAGCACGCTGCCAGCTAATCCACTTGCCATTGTACTGTACCGTTAAACAAATTTTAAGGTATTTTAGACTGATATCTGTCTAAAAGAATTAGTAGGTTACAAAAGTAAAAATATAAAACCTTGAAAAAATTAAATATTTGCTAACTCTTTTTTAATTTGTCTGAGACAGCGAACTCGGGTTAACATTGGTGTCTCACCAATGTTAACCCGAATTCGCTGTCATACAACTACCGTCTCGGTAGTTGTAGTTCTTATCACACTTTGGACGTCATAGTTTATATAACTGGAACTAAAAGTAATCCGGAAAACATGATTGACAATGCACTTTTATTCGCCAACAACTCACCAACGACTATTGCAAAGCATTAATTCTGCTATTACTGATAGTAAACAGTTCGAGTTGGAAATATGTGGCGTAGAATAACGTAAGAATTGCTTAAAAACTACCCACTCGCATCCCACTTTCATAGTTTTATTAATACAATATAGTAACAACACGAAAAAAACAAGGAAAATGGTTTGCAGGATAACAACATGGCGCGTAATCGGCGTAGACGTAACGATTACTAGCCTAATAGAAATTACTAGTAATCATAATCGCTGTAAGCGGAAATATATGTTAATATAAAAATTATGCAGCGCTCGCGAAAAAATAACTATTGGTATCTGTTCGTAAATTTTGTTATTTTACACAGGAAAGATATTATTTTTCTTGCTGGTAATGCTTCGGGAGAAAGATAACAGATGNCGTAAATTTTGTTATTTTACACAGGAAAGATATTATTTTTCTTGCTGGTAATGCTTCGGGAGAAAGATAACAGATGGCGCGCATGGCATGGCATATTGTGAGCCGAGCGCTTTATTCAACAGGTAGCAGCACGTTCGCCTTCCTCTTGATCCCGTCTTTTTAAAAGTTGAGTTTTCTCCCGTTACTGGCTCGAAACGATACGAGTTTGAAATATATTTCGTCAAATTATTTGAAAAAATAATTCAACAATACCATGCGATATTTCTGAGGGATTTTGGAATTAATATCAAGCACGTACGGAAGGAATGGATGGAGATGAGTGGAGATACAACGTGAAAAGATCTCCCAGGGTTTGAAGTTGCGTTTCATTTGGATACGGATTGTTTTAATGTGCATTTCATTTTGAACACCTCTACATTCCTACTTCAGCTCAAAGTTAAGTTTGTAACACTAACAACCGCTGTTTTGTGATCACGTAAAATAAAATGTATTGATTAAACTAGGAACTCTTTCTTATCCGCGTATTTTCGGGTTATCTGATGTGCGTCAGCAGTGCACTCAGAATAGACAACGTAATATTAACTTTGGTTCGTTTGTGCATCAGCTGATACAGGATTTTGTAAATGGCACGTTGTTTTTTTCGTATACATCAAATTGCCACTCACTGACTGTCATAATCTTTCCAATTTATATGAGACGGACAATACACAAATGGTCTGGGAATACTAATTTTTTTCCAGGAAAGGTAAGAAAACTATTATCTACACATTTTGTTTTTATCTTATTCATTATATTCAAAGATAAAAAAAATGAAAACTGTTAAAAACACCATGTTTATAGCTTTCTTGCGCAGTTTCCTTAAGGGCAAGAAAAAATGTCCGTGACCTTGAGGCGTTAAAGAATTTTATTAGGGGTTCTCCTTACGGGTCCCGCCTGCCTGCATCGTTTTTCTCCTTTTTTGGCTGAGAAGCGCGGGAGCTACAAGGGTTACTCTGGCACGCGCTACTAGAGCACCATCGCCGCTATATGCAAGGCTCTGAACTGGCGTGTAGTGTTTTCGCAGTGCTGCGTCTACCTACGGGAATTTCAGCGGTGACCCTATCAGTTTATTGATGAAAAGTCTCTAGCAAAGTTCAATACAGAATCATATCGTAGCTTGACTCGTGTCCGGCTAATCTGTTTTAAGATACGGCAGTCTGAAAAAGCCGTTTTTAACTATATTGGAGGGCTCCAAAATAATATTTACAGCATGTGTGGAAAACTTTACAGAACCATTCCTTTCTCATCTAGGGTATTATGCCTTTTGTTAGGCAAACATGCCGGGGTTACGTTTAATAATCTCGTCAAAAAACCAGTATTTCAAATACTCCGCAACGTAATTCAACGGTGACTATAATTCTCTGACTATTTCAGCAGTTGTAATTTTGGCAGTAAAATGTTTGTGTACGTTTTTCGTGGAATTTTTTAGAAACTAAGTCTCCAAAATGTATTTTGTAACACTACTGCTGAAATATTGTATATTTACAGCACCACTGCTTTATGAAACATATTTAATTGCTTATGTATATCCATGTTTAAAATTAACTTGAAGTTTACAGCATTTTTTCCTTAAAATTCTAAATTAGTTTTACACGTTCCATGGTAACGGATTTACCTTTAGCGTTACAAAAATAATCTGGTCAACAGGTTTCAAAGGAATTATTCGTAACAATAGAAAAACTATTTACAGTCTGCAGTGAATTGAGTGACTCACATAGAGGGAAGAAAACTAAACCAATCTGTATGGATTCAAACTGGACTTCAGCAGCGAACACTGTAAAAACACTTTATTTTCTGCAATACATGATTTTTTGCCGTGTGGAGAGTTACTACAATCATAATTATTGCGTGATCTATATGGAACTATGATAACCTTGTATTGTCGTTACAATAGTTCAGCACAATTCTTTCTAGGAATGTTAGCAACATTGTAGAGAAGATTTGTGCTCTGAAAAACAACCGTGATTAGTAATTAAGAGATAAATAACAAAACTCTTTCAAAATTTATATTCACTTTAAAAAAAAAACTAGGACGGCTCCGAGACTCGAACCCGCATTTCCCGTGTTACTCACCTAACGCCCTTCATCAGACAACCACTATGTCGATTGTGTTCGGTTTAATTTAATGATCAGGTTATTTGCGCTAGTAACATGGGCCAGGACATGTCACCTCTTGGGAAGAATTGAGATTAGTTAATTGGATAATCAGTGTACTTCATAATGGCATTAAACGTTTGCGGGAGGACTGTAGATTTGCCTAGTTGCAATGTTGTATCTACAGGATACATTGGTTTATTAATTCTTGTGTCGGGTCAACAGTTACGTACTGAAAATAACAACGTTGACAGAAAATCGATAGTAACCTTAAACTGTTACCTGTAGTACGACGTAATATTTCTTTACTCTGAAAAAAAAATCATGTCAAAGAATGTCTGTTTCTTTGTTGTTAAAGGAGGGTGATTTTGACATGGGACGAAAACGTATAACGAAAACATTAACAGCAAACCTATGTTTCTGTAACCTCATATTTGAATTACAGCAATATTGTGTTACTGTAAACCAAACAGCCTCAAAGAAATGGGTTTATTTGCCGTACAGAACACTTTGTGAGTATTTTGTTATAGTAAAGTAGCTTCCGTTGCAATGTGTGGTGAAATCGCCNGAAGATTTGTGCTCTGAAAAACAACCGTGATTAGTAATTAAGAGATAAATAACAAAACTCTTTCAAAATTTATATTTACTTTAAAAAAAAACTAGGACGGCTCCGAGACTCGAACCCGCATTTCCCGTGTTACTCACCTAACGCCCTTCATCAGACGACCACTATGTCGATTGTGTTCGGTTTAATTTGATGATCAGGTTTTTTGCGCTAGTAACATGGGCGAGGACATGTCACCTCTTGGGAAGAATTGAGATTAGTTAATTGGATAATCACTGTACTTCATAATGGCATTAAACGTTTGCGGGAGGACTGTAGATTTGCCTAGTTGCAATGTCGTATCTACAGGATACATTGGTTTATTAATTCTTGTGTCGGGTCAACAGTTACGTACTGAAAAAAACAACGTTGACAGAAAATCGATAGTAACCTTAAACTGTTACCTGTAGTACGACGTAATATTTCTTTACTCTGAAAAAAAAATCATGTCAAAGAATGTCTGTTTCTTTGTTGTTAAAGGAGGGTGATTTTGACATGGGACGAAAACGTATAACGAAAACATTAACAGCAAACCTATGTTTCTGTAACCTCATCTTTGAATTACAGCAATATTGTGTTACTGTAAACCAAACAGTCTCAAAGAAATGGGTTTCTTTGCCGTACAGAACACTTTGTGAGTATTTTGTTATAGTAAAGTAGCTTCCGTTGCAATGTGTGGTGAAATCGCCTNTTTGCCGTACAGAACACTTTGTGAGTATTTTGTTATAGTAAAGTAGCTTCCGTTGCAATGTGTGGTGAAATCGCCTTTACGTTACTTTTCTCAGCATCAGTTTAGCACCGTTAGTGTTCCATAGCCTTTTGCTGTCAGCTCAAGAATGCCGACAAACTGTGACCAGAGCTTCTGTAAAAAGCCTTAGCTATTGGAAAACTGCCTAACGCCTTTGGAGGCGGTCTGCAACAAGCCATATTTAAGAAACACTTCACGTCCGAGGATTAGTACTCAGTTTGTGTTCCTGGTGAGAGTACATTTATACCATTATTTTGTAGTACCAAAATTCCGGTAAAGGATATTTAAACCCTTCCATTCACATTGTTTACGGTTGTCAACACTTGCACAGAAAGGTTATATTTGGCCGGTGCTGTAGTCTGTGAGGCTCAGTGCCCAATCATCTTCCCTGTGAGTAACGGATTCCTACACCATGTTACTGCTCTACGTTAAGACTGGTTCACGTGTCTGATCGCCCAACCCAAAGCCTAAAGCATATTGCTTGCGATAACGATACACGTACTTTGCCTCCTTAAGTACAGTGCAAGTTAGAAAATGTATTATTTGTAATAGCTGAAGCAATGAATTAACGTGGGGATGAAAGGGTTAAAGTACCATAGGGAAGATATTTTACCTTTGCTATTGCACCACGTTTATTATGCTAAGTTNTGGGGATGAAAGGGTTAAAGTACCATAGGGAAGATATTTTACCTTTGCTATTGCACCACGTTTATTATGCTAAGTTTAATCTCGAATTAACTGTCATAAGTGCCAATACATTGGACATATTAATAGGCTCTGGATTAATTACGTACATCTTAATCAATCATGACATAAAGTTACTGTTTCCTCCTTTACGCCAATATATTTTACTAAACTTAATAATTTTACCATTCGAATTTTATACCTTTTCTATAAATTTTTTTTTTTTCAAATAGAGACACTTTCAAAATCTTTGGACCTGTTTTTTTTGCCATGAAAAATCGTGGACAACGTTTAGGGTGAAAAATCAGTATAATGTATCATCAACTGAAGCTTCAGTGGGTTGAGGCGTACTTTCGTATGTTTTTTCTTGGCTCAGATAATGATACGTTTGGGTCTGATTAATCCCGTGCCTTGTTCTCTTTGCTTGTTGTCTTCACAATACATTCACTGTCACTAGTCAAGAACCATAGGTGGACAGTTCCATGTTTCGAAATTAGTATGAAAGATTGGTTTTCTGTCCGATTACAACATTCTGAAGTGTGGTTTTTTCTACACGTTGTCTCTGTACATTAAACTGCTGTGTTTTTAAAGTGTTATTTGCAAATTATTTTTTTTTTTCTCAGAAAAAAATATATATCACATTTTTGCAACAATTTGAAAATTACACATTAATATCTCTATGCATCAATGTAACACTTATTTTTCCCAAGGCTGTATTATTTTCTTATTTATGCCTGAATTAAATATCGCGAAACCAAGCCCGGACAATTAGATATGACATCTATAAATCATACGTACATTAATATTAGTTCAATAAAAAATGTATAACTGGGCATTACCTAAAAAAAAATAAAAAATTGTGCAGACATTTTAAAAGTCACTCTGAACTACAAATACACTCATTGTCATAAATATTTGGGTGCAAAGATGGCGCCATTACATTCAAACGGAGTTCTATTCCCGTGACGGCATATACAAGAGAAGCTAGTTTCTTTCATTGTCATTTCACTTGGACAATGTTTCCCCTCTCTGCTGTGACGAAGNTGGGGATGAAAGGGTTAAAGTACCATAGGGAAGATATTTTACCTTTGCTATTGCACCACGTTTATTATGCTAAGTTCAATCTCGAATTAACTGTCATAAGTGCCAATACATTGGACATATTAATAGACTCTGGATTAATTACGTACATCTTAATCAATCATGACATAAAGTTACTGTTTCCTCCTTTACGCCAATATATTTTACTAAACTTAATAATTTTACCGTTCGAATTTTATACCTTTTCTATAATTTTTTTTTTTTTTTTTTTCAAATAGAGACACTTTCAAAATCTTTGGACCTGTTTTTTTTGCCATGAAAAATCGTGGACAACGTTTAGGGTGAAAAATCAGTATAATGTATCATCAACTGAAGCTTCAGTGGGTTGAGGCGTACTTTCGTATTTTTTTTCTTGGCTCAGATAATGATACGTTTGGGTCTGATTAATCCCGTGCCTTGTTCTCTTTGCTTGTTGTCTTCNGTTTTTTCTTGGCTCAGATAATGATACGTTTGGGTCTGATTAATCCCGTGCCTTGTTCTCTTTGCTTGTTGTCTTCACAATACATTCACTGTCACTAGTCAAGAACCATAGGTGGACAGTTCCATGTTTCGAAATTAGTATGAAAGATTGGTTTTCTGTCCGATTACAACATTCTGAAGTGTGGTTTCTACACGTTGTATCTGTACATTAAACTGCTGTGTTTTTAAAGTGTTATTTGCAAATTTTTTTTTTTTTATTTCTCAGAAAAAAATATATATCACATTTTTGCAACAATTTGAAAATTACACATTAATATCTCTATGCATCAATGTAACACTTATTTTTCCCAAGGCTGTATTATTTTCTTATTTATGCCTGAATTAAATATCGCGAAACCAAGCCCGGNTGTAACACTTATTTTTCCCAAGGCTGTATTATTTTCTTATTTATGCCTGAATTAAATATCGCGAAACCAAGCCCGGTCAATTAGATATGACATCTATAAATCATACGTACATTAATATTAGTTCAATAAAAAATTTATAACTGGGCATTACCTAAAAAAAAATAAAAAATTGTGCAGACATTTTAAAAGTCACTCTGAACTACAAATACACTCATTGTCATAAATATTTGGGTGCAAAGATGGCGCCATTACATTCAAACGGAGTTCTATTCCCGTGACGGCATATACAAGAGAAGCTAGTTTCTTTCATTGTCATTTCACTTGGACAATGTTTCCCCTCTCTGCTGTGACGAAGAAGACATTTAGTACCTCATCGGACCGACATGCGCCTGGAAATATGTGGCAAAACTATCGGGCATGAAATCAAGCAAACGTTGTATGTTGTTAGCCTACGGCGTAGGAAAAATATTCAGTGGAATTATGGAAAAGTACTGGTTAAAAAACTATCCAAATTCTTTGTCAAATTACGCATTCAAATTGTTTTAATAACGGACTTCCCGTAAATTAAAAAAATAAGATCTGTGTTCACATATTTTCTCCATAATTTTCCTTCGAGGTTTTTGTGAATTTCCATGTTATAAAAATAGATTACGAAAAAATGTAAAATTTTTGTTAAGAAAGTATTTACCAGTATATAAAAATATCTTATAAAATTAAAAAACAAATATTTTTGTTTATAGTTAAATTTGGTTACGAGTCAAAAGTTTAAGTTCACGGCTCTTTCATCGTGTTACCACGCCCCAATTAAAGAAAGAGTGGTATTATATTATTAAAAGGAAAGTGAAGTATGTAACTTCTTCAGTTTCTTGGAATGTTGGAGTTTTTGTGTTGCAGTTGGCACTGGCTACTTTTTCGAAGTTTTAAACACTAGGCGTAAGGTTCCCGCCTACCTGGCGCTTGAACTGCGTTCCAGTGTGTTTGAAATACTTCTATTTCCACGCAACTTTCACACGTGCGTCCAGTGCTATACAGTTGACACTCTCTTATCAAGACTGCTTACGTTAATGCTTTGTATGGAACTGCGTATAGGAGTTGCAGGTATACGCGTATGCTTAATCAACGAGTGTGTGACATCTGTTCGGTAGTTTAGACATGTTTAGGGCGTTCTTCCACAGAATAGCGTAAAACTACTGTATTTTAATTGATTGACTATACCAAATATACTAGGCTAATACTGACCAGCTTTATAGATACAATACAAGCGAGAGTGTAAAAAATAATCTAGCGGCAAGAAATGTCACTGCTATATATTTATTATGGTCTATGCNTACAATACAAGCGAGAGTGTAAAAAATAATCTAGCGGCAAGAAATGTCACTGCTATATATTTATTATGGTCTATGCTGTTCTTATTGCCAAACTATTTTAATTTTCAATAATATTGTAATTATTATCACATTTCGGCCAGCGACTCTAAAATAACTTTACAAAGAGAACAAGAGGTTACTGATACAAATAATGAGCCTAATTTCCTCAACATGGGTGAAATTAATTTTCAAATAATTTCTTAAAAACTGAGTTGTTAGGAAGAACTCGACTTCTCTTTGAAAGCAGTAACTTTAGAAATGAAACCAGAAACTTATGCAAAAGTAGTGAGACGATTACAAATACACACATGCCTTACCCGGGACTTGAACCCAGAGAACCTCGTACTTTAAGCTAGCGTGCAATCCACTGCATTACGGAGGTCGGATTCGGAGCATCAACTTCGGATTTAATCAGTATAATGTTTCTAATTATAGAGTTTACTATACTAAAATATTTACAGTGCCTTTATTAAAAAAATAAGTGACTGAGCCACATAAAACATGTAAGTTTACATGGCCCACCATAGCGATACTTGTGTGAAGAATTTGATGGAAATCAGTTGTTTGTTCCCTGAGATATGACATAAAAACATTATTTTATTATTCGATGCTATTGTACTAAATTGCTCAAAAAAGAGGCTCTATATACGATGCATCGAATGGATACTGTCTACATTAAAATTTTGATTGAATTTGGTTAGATTGTTTAATATATATGTCAAACTTACCTGAATGATTTATGAAGCTGTCATTTTGAACATGGTTGTCTGGCCCATTTAAATCATGAAAATTTACATGGCATCTGTAGCATTTATGGTGTGCACAATTTTGTACAAATTTATTTTAATTGCTCCAGTGTAACATTTGGTGGGAATCGTTTTCTTGGTCCTCGACACATGNCAATTTTGTACAAATTTATTTTAATTGCTCCAGTGTAACATTTGGTGGGAATCGTTTTCTTGGTCCTCGACACATGTCATAAAATCTCCATAATTCTCATGTAACGATTTTCATAAATGGAGGACAAAAAAGTAATGTATTAGCAATTTCGATGATTGTATACTGCTAATATACAAAGTTAAGTTAAAATAGATTTCATAATTTCGTAGATATCGCCCACAAAACTAAAATGATTTTACAGCCGAAATTCTGAAAATAAGTTTGCCCTACTTAAAAAAAAAAACACATTTACTATTATGGCGTATCACAGTACATCTTTGCCAAATTTTGTAAGAATGGGTTGATTGTTTCCTGAGATACGAGATAAAATCTTAATATTTTATTGGCAGGGATGTCTTACAAGATGTCAGAGAAATGAGGATCTGCATAGACGAATTTGATGGTTGTAATAGGTACTGCGAGAATACAAAATTCAGTTGGAAATTGTCTCGTCAGTAAAATATACTGAGCTAAAATATCTATATATCCACCATTTTGAAAAAAATAGTGTCTGACCTACATAAACCATACCAGTTTACAACACATGCTGCAGTACTATTTATTTGCCAAAATTCGGAAGGAATCTGCCAATTGTTTACCGAGATATGACAAAAATCTTTATTTGCTCGCATGGCGCTACCTTGCAAAATGGCAGACAAAAGATCCTCTATGTACATAAAGTTTATAGTTGTAATATCTACTGCCAGCATACAAAGTTTAGTTGAAATTGATTACATGGTTTCAGCGATATAGCATTCTAAGATTAAAATAGCTATATAGCAGCCATTTTGAAAATAAATATATATATGGAATACTACAGACATACCATTNATTCTAAGATTAAAATAGCTATATAGCAGCCATTTTGAAAATAAATATATATATGGAATACTACAGACATACCATTTTACAACATATGCTGCAGACCTACTTGTATGCAAAATTTGATAGGAATTGGTGGGTAAAATATGTTTTTAGATACAGTTGATAGTTGTAACGTCTACTGCCAGAATATAAAATTTATGTTGGAATTTATTACATTGTTTCGACGATATAACATTCTAAGCTAAAATAGGTATATATCCACCATTTTTAAAATAAGTGTCCGACATGCTTTAAACATATTAATTAACATAATTTGCATCCGTACTACTTTTTTGCCCAATTTGGTAGGAATCGTTTAATTATTTACCGCGTTATGGCATAATTATTATATTTATTCATATAGTGCTATCTTCCAAACTGGCCGACAGTTTTTATTGGTTGGTATTTATGATGTTTATAATATATACTTTCAGTATACAATATTAGGTCGAAATTTGTTAAATGGTATGGCAGATATACTAAATAAATTTAAAACCTTTGTATATCCGCCATTTTAAAAATAAATAACCAAGCTAGTTCAATTACTTATGGCTTACTTCGCGATTACCTAATTGCCAAATTGGGTGCGAATTGGTTGAATTATTTTCAAGATATAATGTAAAATATTAATTTTTTAAATTGATATTTTCCATAATGGCGGACCAACAACAATGTTTATCGCAAAATTTAACGCTTACAAAATGTTGTACCAGCAGAGAAAATTTGGTTTAAATCGGTTGAATAGTTCCCGAGACATTATATCATCCAAAATTTTAAAATAGCCGCTATTTTGAATGTCTGACGTGGTCGAAAACGATAAAAGTCAGGTGTCCTTACTATATGCGTACAAAGTTTGTTGAAATTCGGTTGGAGCGTTCATAAAATTGAAAGGGAGGGACACACACACGCAAAGACACACACATACACACACACATTCACACAACCTACATACAGGAAAGTGATCTCATAAGCTTTTCTTTCCTTCGAAAAGTAGGCTAAAAAACCAGTTTGTNCACACAACCTACATACAGGAAAGTGATCTCATAAGCTTTTCTTTCCTTCGAAAAGTAGGCTAAAAAACCAGTTTGTCTTTCTAGTCATTTGTGTCGGTATCGTAAACATTTAAGAGCGTTGGACGTTCGTCTCGCAAGCATTTGTTGTTTTATATTTGTACCACATACTGTTCCACTTTTTAGACATTTACAGTGTAATCTCTTTCCTCGCAAAACAAGATTTTTGAGCCAAGAGTTTTGCTAAAAATATATATGTCAGAATCACGATTTTACTATTTTAGAAATTTACAAATAACGAAAACTAGGAACTGAGATAATTCGCACTGAAAGAATTTCTCAACAGCTACTTCAATNCAATTTTGTACAAATTTATTTTAATTGCTCCAGTGTAACATTTGGTGGGAATCGTTTTCTTGGTCCTCGACACATGGCATAAAATCTCCATAATTCTCATGTAACGATTTTCATAAATGGAGGACAAAAAAGTAATGTATTAGCAATTTCTATGATTGTATACTGCTAATATACAAAGTTAAGTTAAAATAGATTTCATAATTTCGTAGATATCGCCCACAAAACTAAAATGATTTTACAGCCGAAATTCTGAAAATAAGTTTGCCCTACTTAAAAAAAAAACACATTTACTATTATGGCGTATCACAGTACATCTTTGCCAAATTTTGTAAGAATGGGTTGATTGTTTCCTGAGATACGAGATAAAATCTTAATATTTTATTGGTAGGGATGTCTTACAAGATGTCAGAGAAATGAGGATCTGCATAGACGAATTTGATGGTTGTAATAGGTACTGCGAGAATACAAAATTCAGTTGGAAATTGTCTCGTCAGTAAAATATACTGAGCTAAAATATCTATATATCCACCATTTTGAAAAAAATAGTGTCTGACCTACATAAACCATACCAGTTTACAACACATGCTGCAGTACTATTTATTTGCCAAAATTCGGAAGGAATCTGCCAATTGTTTACCGAGATATGACAAAAATCTTTATTTGCTCGCATGGCGCTACCTTGCAAAATGGCAGACAAAAGATCCTCTATGTACATAAAGTTTATAGTTGTAATATCTACTGCCAGCATACAAAGTTTAGTTGAAATTGATTACATGGTTTCAGCGATATAGCATTCTAAGCTTAAAATAGCTATATAGCAGCCATTTTGAAAATAAATATATATATGGAATACTACAGACATACCATTGTACAACATATGCTGCAGACCTACTTGTATGAAAAATTTGATAGGAATTGGTTAATTCTTTCCCGAGATATTACATAATTAATTTTATTCGCATGGCACTATCTTACAAAATGGTGGGTAAAATATGTTTTTAGATACAGTTGATAGTTATAACGTCTACTGCCAGAATATAAAATTTATGTTGGAATTTATTACATTGTTTCGACGATATAACATTCTAAGCTAAAATAGGTATATATCCACCATTTTTAAAATAAGCGTCCGACATGCTTTAAACATATTAATTAACATAATTTGCATCCGTACTACTTTTTTGCCAAATTTGGTAGGAATCGTTTAATTATTTACCGCGTTATGGCATAATTATTATATTTATTCATATAGTGCTATCTTCCAAACTGGCCGACAGTTTTTATTGGTTGGTATTTATGATGTTTATAATATATACTTTCAGTATACAATATTAGGTCGAAATTTGTTAAATGGTATGGCAGATATACTAAATAAATTTAAAACCTTTGTATATCCGCCATTTTAAAAATAAATAACCAAGCTAGTTCAATTACTTATGGCTTACTTCGCGATTACCTAATTGCCAAATTGGGTGCGAATTGGTTGAATTATTTTCAAGATATAATGTAAAATATTAATTTTTTAAATTGATATTTTCCATAATGGCGGACCAACAACAATGTTTATCGCAAAATTTAACGCTTACACAATGGTGTACCAGCATAGAAAATTTGGTTTAAATCGGTTGAATAGTTCTCGAGACATTACATATCATCCAAAATTTTAAAATAGCCGCTATTTTGAATGTAAGTGCCCGACGGGATCGAAAACTATAAAAGTCAGGTGTCCTTACTATATGCGTACAAAGTTTGTTGAAATTCGGTTGGAGCGTTCATAAAATTGAAAAGGAGGGACACACACACGCAAAGACACACACACAGACACATGCATACATACACACACACATACACACAACCTACATACAGGAAAGTGATCTCATAAGCTTTTCTTTCCTTCGAAAAGTAGGCTAAAAAACCAGTTTGTCTTTCTAGTCATTTGTGTCGGTATCGTAAACATTTAAGAGCGTTGGACGTTCGTCTCGCAAGCATTTGTTGTTTTATATTTGTACCACATACTGTTCCACTTTTTAGACATTTACAGTGTAATCTCTTTCCTCGCAAAACAAGATTTTTGAGCCAAGAGTTTTGCTAAAAATATATATGTCAGAATCACGATTTTACTATTTTAGAAATTTACAAATAACGAAAACTAGGAACTGAGATAATTCGCACTGAAAGAATTTCTCAACAGCTACTTCAATAAGTTTATAAAACCGTACAAAGAAATGTTTTTGTACTTTCAAAAAATTTCTGAAATTAAAGAAGTTCTCGTATATTTTTCATTTGTGGCTGACCCTCAATTTTTGTAAAATACCTTTTGCCAAGCGTATCTTAAAATTAAAATGAATTAGGAGAAGACTTTGCAGTTGCATTGTTAAGTTTTCTTCAAAACGTTTTGTTTATATTATTTGTACTTTACAAAAACAGTAAAATTTTGACTTAGACATGTCATTTTGCAAAAAACCATGTAATCTATTTTTTTGGCACAAGTAGTTGCAGATAATGTCTACACGTTGANTTAGAAATTTACAAATAACGAAAACTAGGAACTGAGATAATTCGCACTGAAAGAATTTCTCAACAGCTACTTCAATGAGTTTATAAAACCGTACAAAGAAATGTTTCTGTACTTTCAAAAAATTTCTGAAATTAAAGAAGTTCTCGTATATTTTTCATTTGTGGCTGACCCTGAATTTTTGTAAAATACCTTTTGCCAAGCGTATCTTAAAATTAAAATGAATTAGGAGAAGACTTTGCAGTTGCATTGTTAAGTTTTCTTCAAATAGTTTTGTTTATCTTATTTGTACTTTACAAAAACAGTAAAATTTTGACTTTGACATGTCATTTTGCAAAAAACCATGTAATCTATTTTTTTGGCACAAGTAGTTGCAGATAATGTCTACACGTTGANAGACATGTCATTTTGCAAAAAACCATGTAATCTATTTTTTTGGCACAAGTAGTTGCAGATAATGTCTACACGTTGAAGAGTATGTAGTACAAATACACTGCTCACAAAAAGTTAGGCATATATCAGAATTAAAATATTGAATAAAATAAGTTAGTATTTCATGTTGGGCTCCTAATAGCACATAAAATGGAAAAAAGCACAATATTCGTTTACATCATCGCAGTATGCAACAAACAAAATGCATAAACCGAAAAACAACGTAAACACAGGAATCTCATCAGTTTCAATATCCAAACTAAGGTCTTCTCAGATGCATTTAGAAACGTCAATAACGCGTTGGACCTCCAAGATTCCCGAGGCAAATTGTCCCATTCCCAATTGCAGCCGTTTTTAAGGGCTGAATGGTCTTTGGTGGTTGAGCGCGGTTTGAAATCGCTCCTTTGAGGAAGGACCACACATTCTCCAAGCAGTTCATGTCAACTGAATAAGCTTGCCCGTTCATTCTTTGAATCCCAGCGGGGAATATGCTAAATTTTTTTTTAACAGTGTATAAAGTAACGAATTTTTTTCGTGGCCAACGTCCTTATATAAATTAAATGTATTAATAAACGGAAATGCTGCTGGCTGTTGACTAGAAATGCGCGAGCTGTCCTTTATTATTCCCTAGTGTATTTTCCTACTATGTCACGCCTTAAAGGCAAAGCGTTATTAACTAAGCGCGGGATCGACATAGGGGTGAAATACTCATGGCTGACACATTCTATATTTCGATACGAAATCGGTATAATTTAACTGTCCTTTGTATCATTTTTGTACAGAGTAAAGCATTGTGTAACATTCTACAAACCATACATTATAACCCCTTTACCAATATAATGTATGGGAAACGCTTGTCAAAAACAGTTTTATTGACAGTAAGTCATGAGTGGTGAGTGTGAAAATGTGTCACCTTCTATGTGCATACTGTTTGTGCCACCTATATCATATATTAGTAAAATGNGAGTGGTGAGTGTGAAAATGTGTCACCTTCTATGTGCATACTGTTTGTGCCACCTATATCATATATTAGTAAAATGTATTGCGTATATTTTTTTGTTGTTGTGAATGAAATTACAATGTTATTGGTAAATATTGGTTCACCCATGGGTTGTAAAAATTTTGTTTAATTTGATATGGAGAAAATAGTCAAATTTTGTCTAAGTTGTAAAGAAGTCTAATTCGTAATTTACTTATGGCATTAATTTTGTACAATCATACCAGATTTGGTATAATTTCAGGGCGCGTAAATCGTATAATGTANGAGTGGTGAGTGTGAAAATGTGTCACCTTCTATGTGCATACTGTTTGTGCCACCTATATCATATATTAGTAAAATGCATTGCGTATATTTTTTTGTTGTTGTGAATGAAATTACAATGTTATTGGTAAATATTGGTTCACCCATGGGTTGTAAAAATTTTGTTTAATTTGATATGGAGAAAATAGTCAAATTTTGTCTAAGTTGTAAAGAAGTCTAATTCGTAGTTTACTTATGGCATTAATTTTGTACAATCATACCAGATTTGGTATAATTTCAGGGCGCGTAAATCGTATAATGTAAAATAGAGTTGTGGCGAGCGTGGAAAGTGTGCGCGACACGGGNAAAATAGAGTTGTGGCGAGCGTGGAAAGTGTGCGCGACACGGGGGTAGCTAGTCGAGTGTAGCTGCGGGCTTGCATGGTAATTGCCGGCGTGACGAAACCAATTACCGTGCGACGGGCGCGCCCCTGGCTGCGGCTCGCGCACACACGCCATTAGAAACAAATGAACGTCGTTACGACGGCATTGTGGAAGGCGCGTCGTTACGGCGTCATTAGGCGTCGCCGCGCCGCCATCTTGCGCGCTGCCTCGCAGTGGAGCGGAGCAGCGCCGTTTCTTTCTTTCTTTTTTAATGNCGTCGCCGCGCCGCCATCTTGCGCGCTGCCTCGCAGTGGAGCGGAGCAGCGCCGTTTCTTTCTTTCTTTTTTAATGCAGGCGCTGTTTACACGCCGGCGCATGGCTGTAGGTTGGGAAATGCATTTCACACGGCAGTCTCACACTCTCTCTCGTCCCACATCCTCAGTTAACCTCCAGAAACAGTGGTGCATTTCTGAACATTCCTCCTTAATGAATAACGTGTTAACACCTATAGCATTTCATATAGTCACAACATGCAACTGCAGAATTTCAACTGATGATTATAAATTAGAAATTAAATACGTGTATCCCACATACGCAATCATTACTTTATGTTCTTCTACGTTAAGCCGTGCAGGCTAATTAAATCTGTTGAATGGGTACATAAAAAAATTAATTAGCAAAAATTTGAAAACATGTGCGATATATACGCCTGCCAATAAAAACATTGTTCCACTTTTCTGGTCGACGACGTTCGACTAAGAATTATCCTTTGAGTAATGTAACACGTTTGTGATCTCAACCATGAAAAAGCAGTTCCCCTTCCCCTCTCACCATTAGTTTCAAGAGCCTTGATCAGTTGTCGCGACTGAGTGACGCAACGCGGTGGGGTTCGTCGCATCACCGTCAGGCGTCGAGAGCGCCTCAGGAGCGACACACACTGGTTTCGAAGCTCGTCGTCGGTGACGGGGAATGCGAAGAATACATTGGTCAACACCATTTTTGTATCCTTTATAAACACATAGAATTGCTACTAGCATCTTCGTTCAAATCCATAATTTAACCCGTTGGGTCACGTGTTAATTTGTGAGCCGGAGTGTTGCAATGGCGAAATATCTTGATGCGCACTGTACTTGTGTCTAGTGTACTTCCTGCAAACCGTGAACAACCTTACGCTCGCTCAAAGACGTTGCCATAAGCCAAGTCGTAAGAGGGAAGTGTGATTACTTTCACAAATCATTTTAGTCGTCGGGAATGCTCTCGAGACATTGGGTACTGCTACTTCGCTGTGTACAGTTCTGGTCCCAAATATACTTCACGTGCAATATGTCCTCGACCGTGGGCATGCTGAGCGAACGTGTTAATAAGACTATCTTATGACATAACTTTTCTGTTCAGTATTAAAACACAAACGGTACCTGTATAACATTTCTGGAGCAAGGTTGAGCTCTAGGAGCGCGAAGTGGAATGCCCTCCCTTTGTAACTTCCCTGACAGCGGATGGATATCCAAACCGGGGTTTTGGAAACCTCGGATCACCCGAGGCAGTTTGGCAGCGCGCGGTAAACAACGGTGAGAGCGGTGATGACGTGCGTGCAAGTAGTGGACTCGGGCCTGCAAGTTCCCGGTGGAACCGGCGCTGGCCTCACCAAACCTCCCCTCCTGGTGGCCGATACCTATTAAAAGGTTACACCAGAAGCACTTCTTTCTACTGTACGTTAATCTCCCACAAACAAAAAGCTAATTCGGCTCTTTTGTATCGCAGGGTAACACCGGGAACTTGCGTTTTTGAAATCCGCCATGCTGGCCGAACATAATCTAATTGGAAAACCTAGTGATTTTAATCATGCATACCTAACGCGTGCTGCGCCAGTCCTTCTTTCACGTGAAATTAAGCATGGCGGCATACCCTTAGCACAAACACGGCCCAGTGCACTCGAGTGAGGGACTGGGCTTAGATTTGGGGGACAAACTGTAAACCAGTATTGCTCTCCGCCTCCTCGCCCACCAAGCGCAAAGAGCATAAAACTCGGGCCTGCAGACAGACATGAGCCCCAGCTTCCACCAGGACTGGGTGTGTACAACGGAACCTCAGCCCCCACCGGCAGGGACGAAAGCATGTGTCGCCTGCACCCCGGGACACCCCAGGGACAACCCCCACGGTGGACACCGGCCTGCAGACACGTGAGCGCCCCAGCCTCCACCAGGACTGTGTGTGCACGACGGCACTCAGCCCTCACCGGCAGGGACGACAGCATATGTCGCATGTACCCCAGGATAACCCAGGCGTGCTATTACGTCCCTCCTGCATCGTCACATCCTCCTGGCTAACGAGGTCACGTGGCTCGCTCGCCGCTCATGATGCCAATACGTCACGCCGACGTCATCTCCACCCACACCCCACACATCACCAGGCGTCTTCTGCAGCCAGCCTCTGCATCTCTTAAGGCTCAGCTTCACCTATTGTACAGACATTCTTCGTTTTCGTGTCATAATCTCAGTTTCAGTGGTATTATTGGAAATATTTGGTTGTAGGAAATTTAATACTTTTGTATCAAATTTTTTACTGAGGGTTATTTCCTGCTCGCAAAAAGTCAGGAACTTATTGATAAAATATAATAATGTTCCTATCTTTTTACAAGTAGCAGATAACACACAATTAAAATTAGCACGAAAATACTAAACAGATCGTGAAATGTAAATTTTCTATAATCGTATGAACCTGAAATTATGTCGCGAAAGAAGAATTTCTACAAAAGGGGTGAAGCTGAGCCTTAAAGTGAACCTTCCCCAGGGATATTGGTTTGTTGGTTTTTGTAGCTTGTGTAAGTTTTTAAAAAAGAATATTCCCAAGGTACCCCAATATCGAACTAAATTATATTCGCTGTTTCTTCACATTTATTAGTCAAATCTTTGAAAAATCACTCCATGAACGACGTGCTTAGTTTTTTTTATAACTATGACACATATCACAAACGTTGTAAACTTATGTTAACATAAATGTACCTTACGTTTAATTAAACTCAACTTTTACTTAGGCAGTTTGGGCGTTGTTCTTATGCAAAATATGATTACACTGTATACGCACGAATACGGTGCTTTCTCACTTTGATGTAATTGTCTAGACTTGGCTAAGCTTTACTTGCATGAGATGGGGGGATATCGTGAAAGTAGAACATCAGCAGGCTTTCAGAAATGTTGGAAGTAATCGTGAACTGACTATAGCTATTGACCTTACACAGAAGTACAGACATAACGACTGAATTACGTACTCCTATATAGTTCGCAATATCGATTTTGCCACATTTTGAAGGAATTTGCATTGTGGCATAGTAATTGAGATTATGGGAAAGTACTGGTTTACCCGACTAGGAAAGGTAAGGCGGATTCACCGGGCGCTTATTCAAAAGGTTCGAGGAGAATTTAGCATGGTGTGCTGTGTCACACCAGACTCCCAACAACGTCGTGTTGCACCATCCTGTATATGTGTGCACCATGCAGTGCGTGGGCCAGCTGACGTGAGTCAGTCATTCAGCACAGCACAGAGGAAAGGGTCCCGCGACCCGCTTGCTTCTGTTATGGAACTGCAGGAATCAAACATAATCTTTATTGGCTGGGATGCCGGCTGCCGAGTTTGTTACCAGGCGCTGATTGGTGAGCGGTGATGATTGTCATGGATACTGCCAGTATACAAAGAGTTAATTTGAAATCGTTTACATAGTTTCGAAAATATATCACACTAAGGTAAAATCCTTTAATTACTATGAGTTCGTAGTTCGGCGGTAATGCCTGTATTGATGTGTTAAGTCAATATCTAGTCGGGTATAGCGCCTCTTTTGGAATTTTCTTTTTATGAAAACGTAAACACGTTAGAAAAACCAATCATCCAGTATGGCGGAGGATCGTTCTCAAGAAAACACACTTCAGAAAAGGCAAGAAGAATACTCTCAGTACATCACGCACATAAATTCTAATCCAGAGCCCTCCGACATAGCTAAAAACGGCTTTATCACACTGCCGTATCTCCTAATGTACCGGTTGCAAACACGNCAGGACTGGGTGTGCACGACGGCACTCAGCCCTCACCGGCAGGGACGACAGCATATGTCGCCTGCACCCCAGGATAACCCAGGCGTGCTATTACGTCCCTCCTGCATCGTCACACCCTCCTGGCTAACGAGGTCACGTGGCTCGCTCGCCGCTCATGACGCCAATACGTCACGCCGACGTCATCTCCGCCCACACCCCACACATCACCAGGCGTCTTCTGCAGCCAGCCTCTGCATCTCTTAAGGCTCAGCTTCACCTATTGTACAGACGTCCTTCGTTTTCGTGTCATAATATCAGTTTCAGTGGTATTATTGAAAATGTTTGGTTGTAGGAAATTTAATACTTTTGTATCAAATTTTTTACTGAGGGTTATTTCCTGCTCGCAAAAAGGCAGGAACTTATTGATAACATATAATAATGTTCCTCTATTTTTACAAGTAGCAGATAACACACGATTAAAATTATCACGAAAATATTAAACAGATCTTGAAATGTAAATTTTCTGTAATCGTATGAACCTGAAATTATGTCGCGAAAGAAGAATTTTTACAAAAGAGGTGAAGCTGAGCCTTAAAGTGAACCTTCCCCCGGGATATTGTATTGTTGGTTTTTGAATCTTGTGTAAGTTTTTAAAAAAGAACATTCCCAAATTACCCCAATATCTAACTAAATTATATACGCTGTTTCTTCACATTTATTAATCAAACCTTTGAAAAATCACTCCACGAACGACGTGCTTAGTTTTTTTTTTTATAAATATGCCACATATCACAAACGTTATAAACTTATGTTAGCATAAATGTACCTTACGTTTAATTAAACTCAACTTTTACTTAGGCAGTTTGGGCGTTGTTCTTATGCAAAATATGATTACACTGTATACGCACGAATACGGTGCTTTCTCACTCTGATGTAATTGTCTAGACTTGGCTAAGCTTTGTTTGCATGAGGTGGAGGGATATCGTGGAAGTAGAACATCAGCAGGCTTTCAGAAATGTTGGAAGTAATCGTGAACTGACTATAGATATTGACCTTACACAGCAGTACAGACATGACGACTGAATTACGTACTCCTATATAGTTCGCAATATCGATTTTGCCACATTTTGAAGGAATTTGCATTGTGGCATAGTAATTGAGATTATGGGAAAGGACTGGTTTACCCGACTAGGAAAGGTAAGGCGGATTCACCGGGCGCTTATTCAAAAGGTTCGAGGAGAATTTAGCATGGTGTGCTGTGTCACACCAGACTCCCGACAACGTCGTGTTGCACCATCCTGTATATGTGTGCACCATGCAGTGCGTGGGCCAGCTGACGTGAGTCAGTCATTCAGCACAGCACAGAGGAAAGGGTCCCGCGACCCGCTTGCTTCTGTTATGGAACTGCAGGAATCAAACATAATCTTTATTGGCTGGGATGCCGGCTGCCGAGTTTGTTACCAGGCGCTGATTGGTGAGCGGTGATGATTGTCATGGATACTGCCAGTATACAAAGAGTTAATTTGAAATCGTTTACATAGTTTCGAAAATATATCACACTAAGGTAAAATCCTTTAATTACTATGAGTTCGTAGTTCGGCGGTAATGCCTGTATTGATGTGTAAAGTCAATATCTAGTCGGGTATAGCGCCTCTTTTGGAATTTTCTTTTTATGAAAACGTAAACACGTTAGAAAAACCAATCATCCAGTATGGCGGAGGATCGTTCTCAAGAAAACACACTTCATAAGAGGCAAGAAGAATACTCTCAGTACATCACGCACATAAATTCTATTCCAGAGCCCTCCGACATAGCTAAAAACGGCTTTATCACACTGCCGTATCTCCTAATGTACCGGTTGCAAACACGNTTCCAGAGCCCTCCGACATAGCTAAAAACGGCTTTATCACACTGCCGTATCTCCTAATGTACCGGTTGCAAACACGCAAAACAATCGTGGAGACCTGCACTTAACTTAGCTTCAGATTTTCAAGCAATACAATGATGGGGTCGCCGCTTGAAGTTCCATACACGCAGTACGGCGGAAACATTGCGCGCCAGTCCAGCGCCTTCCACGTAGGAGCGACGTGGCACTAAGCGCGCGTGTCAGTGTCGCCCTTATCGCCCGCTTCCTTACGAGCTTCGAACGCTCTAACAATCTCCACGTAGCCTACGCCCTTAAGGAGGGAAAATAGGAGCGTCCTCGTCACTACGATATATGCATGATGATATAAAAGAAGTCAGTGTGTGGCCAAGTTTGGGACACGCCCACAGAGGACATAGTAATACATATGTGAAAGAGCCGCTTATACAGTGTTCTACAGTCGTACACGCCAGCAATATGGCGTCACTAGCCAGCTACACGCTGGAACACAGCTCACCAGTCCTCGCCTGGTGACATACTGTATAGCCGGCAGCCCAGCCATTAAAGCCGGTCTTACACGATGCCCATTTCCGCAGCAGTTCTCCTAGCCACTTTCTGCTAGCATTTCTGCTCCCGTGTAGGATACGATCCAGCCCTCTCCGGAGGTCCGGGTACAACAGTGCTTGTACTCACGGGCATGTCCGAAACTGTTTTAGAATGTGTTCTAGTTCCTGGTATACCCACTGAGCTGCGACAGACAAGATAGCGGACACCCGAGTAACAACCTCATGACCTTCTATGAAAAGATTATGGGTTCTGCAAAACGGGTTTTTGTACAAAATGGAACTTAGTGTAAGCAGTAGTAACGTGAAACGTTTCAAATTTCTCACACGGTCGTAATAAAATAATAAACACGACTTTATATTAAATACGTGATAGCTGTGTATGTGCCAATTACAGGCCTCGCCGGTGAGTTTTGTGTAGTTCAGGGGCTTGGTGTGTGGTTCTGCGTCACTATCTCTAATTATTAAAGTTCAAATCTCCGTCGTGTAACAACATTTTTCAGTTTTTTTTTTTTTTNTTCTGCGTCACTATCTCTAATTATTAAAGTTCAAATCTCCGTCGTGTAACAACATTTTTCAGTTTTTTTTTTTTTTGGTATATTACTGCTTTTTTTAACTTGTGTTATTTTATAAAACACTTCTTTTTATAATACGTGTGTCTAAAAGCAATAATACGTATGTAACTGAATGGTGTACTCGACTGGTTGTGGTTGTTTACTAATAAAATCGATTGGTTTTTAAAGTAGATAATTTAAATTGTTTAGCATAAGTAATGTCAATAGCCACACGTAAAAGTCTTATTTTTAATATTGTGATATTCTTGTCTTCTTGTGCTCTTATCACCGTAAAGGCTTGAATAATTACGGAAGCACAGGATTGATTACTACGTTTGTCAGTGCCAACTATTTAAATAATTTGGTAATGTTTTAATGAGTGGTGTGAATATCCGTCGTATAGAATATGTAAATACCTCTTTTTCCAGGCATAAGCAGCGCCGATACTCATATCATGTTGCATCCATTAATTTTACATACTCTTAGAAAATTAAAGAAATGCAGTCTTCAGGGGAAAAACAATGTTCGTAATTTTTGGATGCACCAAAAAGAGCCTACATATAAGATGTGATTGCATTTGTACCTCTGCCAACTGTGAAAGTCTGCCATTTGCGAGTTGTTTTGCCGCCATTCACACATTTCTCTAAGCATTTTAGGTAGCTTGTGGGTATGAACTGATGCATTCTTTCTTCTCTTTTGCTATATAAAATTTTATGACTTCTGTTGTACCCATGGATATAACAAAGCGTCGCGTGGGGCCAGCTTTACGGGCCTTCCGTAGTATGCAGTAACCAACGAGACACAAGACCCGTTGCCAGAGCCTCGCGCAGCCAATCAGATAATGCATACTCCCGGGCAGATGGAGGGGCATTGAATATGTCCTGCGTTGGCGTTGTTGAAAACACCGTACTGACTACATACCAGCATTAACATAACTCTGGCAAACCTTCTAATTTGCACATTTGATTTTGCGCTTTGTTTACTATCTGCGCTTATACACTGAAGAGCCCAAAAAACTGGTATAGGCAAATAGCAGAGGTATGGAACCAATCAGAGAANCAGATGGAGGGGCATTGAATATGTCCTGCGTTGGCGTTGTTGAAAACACCGTACTCACTACATACCAGCATTAACATAACTCTGGCAAACCTTCTAATTTGCACATTTGATTTTGCGCTTTGTTTACTATCTGCGCTTATACACTGAAGAGCCCAAAAAACTGGTATAGGCAAATAGCAGAGGTATGGAACCAATCAGAGAAACGCGATGCTGTAGGCAGCTAGATCGGTTGCTGCTGCTACAATGGCAGGTTATCAAGATTTAAGTGAGTTTGAACGTGGTGTTATNTTCTGCGTCACTATCTCTAATTATTAAAGTTCAAATCTCCGTCGTGTAACAACATTTTTCAGTTTTTTTTTTTTTTTGGTATATTACTGCTTTTTTTAACTTGTGTTATTTTATAAAACGCTTCTTTTTATAATACGTGTGTCTAAAAGCAATAATACGTAAGTAACTGCAGGGTGTACTCGACTGGTTGTGGTTGTTTACTAATCAAATCGATTGGTTTTTAAAGTAGATAATTTAAATTGTTTAGCATAAGTAATGTCAATAGCCACACGTAAAAGTCTTATTTTTAATATTGTGATATTCTTGTCTTCTTGTGCTCTTATCACCGTAAAGGCTTGAATAATTACGGAAGCACAAGATTGATTACTACGTTTGTCAGTGCCAACTATTTAAATAATTTGGTAATGTTTTAATGAGTGGTGTGAATATCCGTCGTATAGAATATGTAAATACCTCTTTTTCCAGGCATAAGCAGCGCCGATACTCATATCATGTTGCATCCATTAATTTTACATACTCTTAGAAAATTAAAGAAATGCAGTCTTCAGGGGAAAAACAATGTTCGTACTTTTTGGATGCACCAAAAAGAGCCTACATATAAGATGTGATTGCATTTGTACCTCTGCCAACTGTGAAAGTCTGCCATTTGCGAGTTGTTTTGCCGCCATTCACACATTTCTGTAAGCATTTTAGGTAGCTTGTGGGTATGAACTGATGCATTCTTTCTTCTCTTTTGCTATATAAAATTTTATGACTTCTGTTGTACCCATGGATATAACAAAGCGTTGCAGAAATTAGGTGTCGCGTGGGGCCAGCTTTACGGGCCGTCCGTAGTATGCAGTAACCAACGAGACACAAGACCCGTTGCCAGAGCCTCGCGCAGCCAATCAGATAATGCATACTCCCGGGCGGATGGAGGGGCATTGAATATGTCCTGCGTTGGCGTTGTTGAAAACACCGTACTGACTACATACCAGCATTAACATAACTCTGGCAAACCTTCTAATTTGCACATTTGATTTTGCGCTTTGTTTACTATCTGCGCTTATACACTGAAGAGCCCAAAAAAACTGGCATAGGCAAATAGCAGACGTATGGAACCAATCAGAGAAACGCGATGCGGTAGGCAGCTAGATCGGTTGCTGCTGCTACAATGGCAGGTTATCAAGATTTAAGTGAGTTTGAACGTGGTGTTATAGTCGGCGCACGAGAGATGGGACATAGCATCNCTAGATCGGTTACTGCTGCTACAATGGCAGGTTATCAAGATTTAAGTGAGTTTGAACGTGGTGTTATAGTCGGCGCACGAGAGATGGGACATAGCATCTCCGAGGTAGCGATAACATTTGGATGTTCGCGTACGACCATTTCACGAGTGTACCGTGAATATCGGGAATCCGGTAAAACATCATATCTTCGACATCGCTGCGGCCGGAAAAAGAATTCTTATCATTTATTGGTAGAATCTAAGTGAAAGTTCACGGTAACCAAAAATGAAGCACTTTTATTTTGTCACAGGTGTAAAAAGCTTGTGATACGTGGCATATCTAGGAAACAACCAAAAGCGTCGTACAGTGGGTGAGTTTTCAAAGGTTCGTTTCAAGAAGTCTGAAGAAACCGCGAATACACTATACTGACGAAAGTTAAGGGTCCCGCCTGCCAGCATCGTTT
>NQII01000542.1:523840-564104 GCA_002778355.1 Clitarchus hookeri | reverse complement strand
CACGGGAGCTATAAGGGTTACTCTGGCACGGGCTACAAGAGCGCAATCACCGCTACGCGCAGAGCTCTGAACTGGCGTGCAGTGTTCTCGTAGTTTCAGCAGTGACCTTATCATTTTATTGAATATAAGTGTGTAGCAAAGTTCAATACAGTCTCCTATCGTGGTTTGGCTCGTGTCCGGATAGTATGTTTTAAGATACGGCAGTCTGAAAAAGCCATTTTTACCTATATTGTAAGGTTCCAAAATAATATTTACAGCATGCGTGGAAAACTTTACAGAACCATTCCTTTCTCGTCTAGGGTATGATGCCTTTTCTCAGGCAAACATTCTGGGGGCACGTTTAATAGTTTCGTCAAAAACCAGGATTTCCAACACACTGCAGCGCAGTTCAAGCGCCAGGCAGGCGTTTTTCACCAAGTTTGTTTCACAAAATGTTTTAATATAACAAGGATGTATTACAGGGGATCTAACATACATATTGATGCTTAGCAACTGCTATTATTATCAGATTTGTTCACCAATACTAGGAGGGGCCGCGGTGGTGTAGTGGTCTGACTACTCGCCTCCCACCTAGGCGAACCGGCTTCTATTCCCGGCGTGGTCACTCCCGGATTTTCGCATGTGGGAATCGTGCCGGACTTTCTGTTTTCTCGGGGATCTCCCCCCGCCTCCACCCCTTGCATTAAGGCGCTGCTTCAGGCTCACCTCACTTCACCCTCCTCGGCTCTCAAGGCATCAACGTTAAGAGCCGCCGAAATCTCTCCAATCCAACCAATACCAGGAGCTCGAGAAATTGTAACTTCGGCAGAACGAGAAGGGCGATGGTTCTACGCCCGAGCAGCCAATTACCTGCCTATTAGTGTGGGTTGAGGTAGCAGACAGCCTCCCCCCCCCCTTTCTAGTACAGAGTCCTCACTTGCACCTCTCCTCGTCGCTCACTCGGGTCTGACGTCTTCCGCGGCTCCTGGGGGTATGTTCCAAGTATCACGACCAGTCTGCGGCTAAGAGTAGGTGCGGATCCCGACGGGCAGCGTTCCTGCCAATCGGAAACAACGCAAGTTACCGACAATTGTTCAACCCCTTAACTTACACGTTAATATTTCCTTCCGCGTGTTGAAAAAGAGAAGATTTTCGGTCTGACAAGTATCGGCAAATTCCTTGTAATAAATGACGCGATCGAACCAAGGAGAACAATTTCAAATTGTAAATGGCACCACCAGCAACCAATAGCAACACGTTGTTGTGCTAGCAGAAGCCAATAGCTTTATACAGAAGAAAGATTATGTTTCTAGTGGGGCCAGCTTCCGACCTCGTGCAGCACTGCACATGAGTTCACCTATTCTGCAACACGCCATAAGTGAACCAGTACACTCGGAATAATATGTTAAGGGTATAACACGGTGTTATAAGTGCACTATCGATACGAGGCCTCACTTCCTAAGCAGTTCTCAGGTTTTAACGACCGCCCCATAACAACTGTCTTCCCCTCCTTCCCGTGTGTTCAAGCAGGCAACTTGACGATTGTGAACAAATTCTGTGCCTGCAATAATATATGATCGACATTAAAGATATTTGTGTTAACTGTGTCTTTTAAGTGGTTAGTTAATGCAGAAATGTGCACATACGTGTAATTATTATATATAAATTTCTATTTAAATTATAAATGCATGATGTGGGATAAGTAGAGTGAAATTTATAAACATGTCCATTATCTCTTCACATGATTACACTATTGGCTGAGGAAAATTACTGCAGAGCGAATGTGTAATGTGTATACACAGGTTCTCAGTAGAAGACATTCTCGTATTTAAGAGACGCATTGTTTCACGCAAACAACGACTATTTAAACACATATGAGATAATACTTTATGTATCAGTCCCATCTAACAGTGCATTTTAATTAATTTCACAGTGATAGACCTATACTTCAATGAAATGTATAGAAGACGATATGAAAAATATCATTCTAATAAAAATAATAAAGTACGAAATGACGTTTATTTGCCTATAAACAACAAATCTGAAATAACAACAAGAAGTTACTTATATAACTTATAAGCCTGCTTTCCCCAACATATGTATGTGCAATTAATTTTTAAATAAGTTCCCAAAAACTGATTTGGTAGGTAGGAATTGAATTCTCTTTGAAAGCAATAACATTAGAAATGAAACCAGAAACTTATGCAATGCAACAGTAGTGAGATAATTACTAATACACACGTGCCTTACCCAGCTTTAACCCAGATAACCTTGGACAATAACCTAGCGGTCAATGAACTGCATTATGAAGGTCACATTCGGAGCATCAACTTCAGATTTGATCAGTATAATGTTCCGAATGATAGGGTTTACAAACCTAAAATATTTATAGCGCCGTCATTTTGAAAATAAGTGACTGAGCCACTTCCTGTATTTTGTATGTATGGAGTTCGTTTCCATTTTTACAGTGGCACAGCCAGGAATTTCTCATGGGAGGGGTTAGGTTGACTGAAGGAAAGGGAGCAAGGTTAGGCGGGTATTAGCAGTGCTGATACACACATTAGTTAGAACAAATATTAGGAGAAAAATTAATCTACGATATTATAAAATGCATAACAGTTGCTGTCAGTTCCGCGTGTTTATCACAATATAAAGCATAATAATTTAAGTGCTAATTGATGGCAAACCTAGGAGCAAAATGCCCCCCTTTGGTTATGCCACTGAATTTATGAAGTGTTCCCATATATTCTCATCGGCCTTATTAAAATTTTTATTTATTTCCCATAACTTCCTTTTCAGTGAATTAACTAAATATCCATATTATTACAACATGTTTACACTTTACAAATGCTTTCAAATGTAGTCGCCAAATTGTATAGAGTGTTTCCATCAATGTACTGAACTATGCAAATTGTCTGCAAAATAGTGGTTGGATTGAAACCACATGCCTCCAAAGGATTTCCCTAAGTCCTAATAAATTATATGTCGATAGGGGCGAGGTTTCCCCAAATGGAGTATCAACCCTCGTGGCACAGTCTGAAACTAAAGGCGGTGTTCGATTGACAGTGAGTAATCAGCATGCTCTAGCAGCAACATTAGAATAAAAGATTGTAGGTAGTATCCCCTAGCAGCAAGGTCTGAAATGTAAGATTGGTAAGTCGAACAGCTGTAAGTAATCAACATCCCTAGCTAAAAAGTTCCAGGAAAAAAGTATCGGGAAAGTTCTAGGTAATATAAATTATTAAAAATCCAAGATTGTGGGTGGAGCGTAGGTGACTAAATCGAGAAGGGATGACAGAGCAGGAAGTGGGAGGTGACTAAGAATAATTAAATGCAAGATGGCAAGTGGAGATCAGGTGACCAAATCGAGTTAGAATGACAGCGCATGAAAAAATTTGATATGGTGCACATCAAGATGGGATGTCTGAGTATGAGGTGAACGAATATGACTAAAAAAATGAAATCCATGATAACGAACATAAATAAGATGACAACCAGAAACAATGTTGCGGTTAAAAACAAAATGGCGGTTAAAAACAAAATGGCAGCCTGAAACAAGATAGTGGGCATCAAACCAGGAAGCCCATCACTGAGACCTGTCACAGAATTGGCTAAATAATACTACTGCTAGTATTAGTAACAGCTATTGTCTCCAGCTTTTGATTTGTTACACAAGATGAAAGCTCACAATTTAACTACGAGCGTTTGTTTGGTTTTTCCTCCTACCTCATAAAGAAGCTGCGCTGTCAAGCTGTAAAAATATGTTTTTTTTTTTGGCGATTTTTAAGTTTTTTAATACACTAAATATGATAAAAGCAAAACAATATGTGCTTGGATAATAATACATTTTTACTTTTTCTGACAAAAATTCGTATTCCTAGAACATTTAGTTATTGAGATACGTGCTACCGCGCCAACAACGAATGAAACCAAAAAAATTCAAGGCTACCAACCATTAACAGAATATTTCCCGCAGTGTGGAAAGCTGCTGCAGGCAGGCACGGCTGGTCACGTGATCGTTAACGTGGTTAGCAGCCCTGCGTAGCGTTGATCTTTGTGACCTCGTGGCGCCTTTGATGTGTCCGCCCTGCGCTCTCCTCGTCACGTTCCATCCTTCGTCCTTCCTTCCCCGGTCTCTCGCTCCTCCGCCTGCCTGCGCCATGCCGTTCAAATTCTTGCTCTGTGATCTCCCGCTCACCTCGTTTGCACCGCAAGTTTTCTTTGCCACTTCCTTACCGCACGCATTCGCCGTCAGTTGAACTCACGCAAGTGGAAACAAAAACTGCGGCACTCACCGTAAGACATTTCGTAATAACTGGCCCTGCTAAATTAATTATTTTACAGTTATTGCACAATTATTACAGACACATTTTATAACCATTACCAAACAGTCCCATATAGTGACTACAAAGTATTTTGTTTTTGGCAAAGAATGGACTTACATATCAAATGTTTCTCAACGTCTTCTTTATATATATATATATATATATATATATATATATATATTCCAGCGACAATTGTTATTCTGTACAGCTGTGTAAAATATCGTTTCTATTCGTCATAGAACTGACACACACAAACATGCTAAGCTTTGGCCAACCATAAATTTCAACTGACTAATTATTTAAATTCCTGTAAAGGTTTGATCACAATGTGAGAAATTACACCCTTGATAATTTGCACTAAACAAAACTCATATTAGGGTTTATTTTGGTTTTATATATGACACTTTCCTACCTAGGCATTCAAGCTTGCAAAAGATTAACTCACACATGTGTTTTTTTTTTTTTTTTTTTTTTTTTCGAAATTATAATTATTATAAGAGTATTGTTTTCTGTTCTTATTCGTACTGTAATATCAATAAAACCAGAAGTTACTGATAACTTATTAGCCTTATTTCCTCTACATGGATGCAAATAAATTTTAGTGAAGTTCTTAAAAGCCTAGATGGTAGGTAGGTGTTGGCATCTCATTGGCAGCAATGCCATTAGAGAAGAAACCAGAAACTCAAATCATTTGGCGTTATCTTACAAAATGGCTGCCAAAGTGGTTGTTTGATGCTTTATAATATGCCTGTAATACATTTTGTCAGCGTACAAAATTGGGTTGAAATGTGTTAAACGGTACCGTAGTTTTACCAAATACACCTAAAATATTTGTATGTCCATCATTTTGAAAATAAGCACCCAATTAAGTTAAATTATTTACATTTGCCTGACCTACCATAATATTACATATGTGCCAAATTTGGCGAAAATTGGTTGAGTAGTGTTCGAGATATAACATAAAAGCATATTTTTTTCGTGTAGCACTATATTCCAAAATGACTAACCAACCACAACACTTACCTCTGAGTACAATACTTAAAACTTGCGCTGTTAGTATTCAAAATTTTATTTCAATTAGTTGAATGGTTTCCGAGACATGATATATAACCCTAAATATTAAAATGGCCTCCATTTCGAAAGTAAGTGCCCTGCGTGGTTTAAAACTATAAAAGTCACGTGTCCTTACTTAGTACTACACTGAAGGGCCGAAAAAACTGGTACACCTGCCTAATATCGTGTAGGGCCCCCGCGAGCACGCAGAAGTGCCGCAAAACGACGTGGCATGGACTCGACTAATGTCTGAAGGTATGCAGGAGGTATTGAAATCTGCGCCAATTTGAGAAAGGGTTGCACGTCTGTCACGTTTAATGATTCTCGTCCGTCGTTGTTTGTCCCGTTCGTTCACGATATTTTTCCGGCCGCAGCAATGTCGAAGATTTGATGTTTTACCGGATTCCCGATATTCACGGTACACTCGTAAAATGGTCGTACTCGAAAATCCAAATTGTATCGCTACCTCGGAGATGCGATGTCCCATCTCTCGTGCGCCGACTATAACACCACGTTCAAACTCACTTAAATCTTGATAACCTGCCATTGTAGCAGCAATAACTGATCTAGCAACTTTGCCAGACGCTTGTTGTCTTATACAGGCGCTGCTGACCGCATCGCGTCACTCTGATTGGTTCCATACCTCTGTTATTTGCATACGCACGCCTATACCGGTTTTTTTGGCTCTCCAGTGTATATGTGTACCGAGTTTGCTGATATTTGGTTTACGTGTTCAAAAATTTAAGGAGGGGAGAGAGCACGCGCCCAGACACACGCAGGCACACACACACGGGCACACACATTCACGCACACACGTACACGCACACACATACACACACACGGGCACACACATACACGCACACACACACATGCACACACAAATAGACAGGGAAGTGATCCCATAAGCCTTTCTTTCCTTCGGAAAGTAGGCTAAAAAATTATTTAAGAATTTTTCGAATTAAATGTAACTTGTTGTATGAAAATATTTGTTTTATGAAGGTACCTGCTTAATTAGGTTATAAGTAAATTGTTGAAATCTGATCGCCACGAAAAATATACATAACTTATTGTTGTTTGGGTGCGATCGTACGTGTGCATATATAACACACGCACGCACTCGCTAACTTGTCGGGCAGTAATGGCCCCCTCTAGTTAACTGGTGGCATCCCCTCCCCCTGACTTTCCACACCTTTAGGCCAGGCTACCTTCCTGAAACTTGCTTCGTTCGAAAGGCAAGAGAAGAAGACTGCCGACTCCCGAGTCATATAGCCATCGTCACAGGTACAGCTTGTGCCACGTAAAGAAGCACCGCTCCACACACATGTGAGCGAACGCAGACACGTCACCTGCAACAGTCGCCAAGCGTAATGTTTCGTCTTACTGTGGTACGGCCGTAGGAACGGTGTTTTTCAAGGTCAGCCGTACCACCCAGAAGCTCGCGCACGTTCCTTCACTATCCTGCGCAAGCTCAGCCGAGTATTATGTGATAGAGGTGTGAGTATAGCGTATCCTGTGAAAGAAAATATGACCAGTATGGCAACATGCATACCAATCCTAAGGAAAAAAAAGCCCATATAAACTCTACATAAAATCGCCACACGTAGGACACGTTTGTTGTTTCCTAAATACATCATACATCTTGAGCGTTTTATATATCTCTTAACAATAAAATCTTTTTTTTTTGTTGAGACTTTTACTTACATTTTTGTCTTTAAACTTGAATGTTAATTTCTTAGTCTAAGTAAACTTAAAAGAAAGAAAATATATAGCTGTGTTGAAAGTGGCTAGTAAGAAATAATTCTCGTGTATATTAATACGAACTTCCCAGAAATGCAATGCTGGAAACAGGCTGTACCGCTATCACAAACATGCATGTTCGACATAGCTTAGCCTTTCTTTCTGACTAGTTGAAGTGTTATTTGCTAGTGGAAGAGAGATAGAAGAGAAGAGCCTGAAAGGAGAAATTGAGCAAGGTCTTAGAAAAGTTGTAAGTAACCCCACATATATTAAAGTTACGGTGTTAGCAAGGAAGAAAAATTTTATTTTCTTGAAATAATTCTGTGTAATCAGTCGCCACAATTTGTTTATTTCGTTAAGTCAAACACATAATATTACTTTCATACTGCCGTAAATATTCATTGCATGATCATAATCTTTTTACTAAATATAGCGTGGGCTAATTATGATGTCCCCCTGCAACACATCACCGGCCTTGCTACGCTGCAGAACACGGACATTCATTACCACGTGATGTGTTCCATATAAAAAGCGCTTGACCTAGATGGTCGCTCGTACGCAGCCTAACATTCACGACAGGCGTGACCTACTCTGAAATTAGATGCTGAAGACTGAAAGAATGAGGCTCCTTACACAAATAATATTTTATTTTAGCAAATGAAATGCACTTTTTTGATTAAAAAAATCTTTTTTTAATGTTTTACAGAGCCGCTGTGAAGTAAGACAACTACTGAGAGTGACAAAATTCAATTCTCAAAATTTGGGGGATAATAGACAACAAACCTCTTTTTATTAAATAACCATAAATATTATAAACTCCATTAAACACGTCATGGCGTCCAAGTTGAAAGTGTGTGTTGTGATGATGCATCGTTTACCCGGGATGGAATAACAGTTTACATAACCAACACACGTGGGACGATGAAAACCCCATTCCAGCTTCATCCGCTCCCACCAACAAACACATACTGTCAACATGTGGGCAGGTATTGTTGGGGATATTTTCATTAGGCCGTGCATGCTGTCATTACGTCTCAATGGTAACCTGCATCTGCGGTTCCTGCAGAACACGACGTGTAAGCTCTTTGAAGATGTTCCTCTTAACATTCGACGTAGCTTGTGGTTTCAAAATGACGGTGCAACTTTTAATTTCTCTCGTGACGTCCGAGAACATTTGAACCGCAAAGCAATGGATAGGCCACGGTAAGCCCATTGCATGGCCTGCTCGTTCTCCCGATCTCAACCCTTTTGACTATTTTGTGTGGGAGTACTTAAAGAGTCTGGCGTGTGGCGGAACTTTTATTGAAGCGGGAGGCAGTACGTTTGAACAGTTTTTTATATAAATTATTACAATTAAATTTAAATGTAATTTTCTCATTTTTAATCACATCAAAATGTGCCTCAACTATCAGTTTCTGACGTATGGTTATTTAATGAAACACATATGTATTGGTATGTTCTAACATCCCTAGAAGATAAGATTTATTGAGTGATTAATTTTACATTCATCAACGTACGGTATTAGTTGGTGGAGTTAAGAGTTCAGTTAAGTCACTGTAGATGTCAAACGTAAAAAAAAAGTAATTTAGAAATTCATGTTACGTTCCTCAATTACAATACCAATGCCGTGCATAGTATGTTCATTCAAATGAGACTGAAGACAACCATCAGGGGTTATGAATTTCAGTCATGACCTGGCAGTATATAATATACTTTAATGAAGTTGTTCACCACCTGTAATGGATTCCAGTCGAAGGATGTTCGCTGGGCCAGGTGCAGCAGTATGTTACGTTCTTGCAATCAGGCCTTGCTAGCCAGATCGCATTCTCAAACATCACCGGTAATTGTGGCACGAGCTGCGAGCGCCTAAACCACAACAGAAGGAATCCTCTTCAGCAGTTGGAAGGCGTGTCCGTTTGTAAGTCAACACGCGCCCGATATGAAGGCAGGAACCGAGACACAGCGCCGTGAAGACGTCAGAAGGTAGGATGTGCCGACCCACATCAGCCTCCGGAGCCGGGGCTAAGGTGAACACTTTAACTTATAAGTAGATTCAATATTTAATAATACGCCGTGGCTTATTTATATATGATATTAACTATTATAATAATCTTTCAACATTTAATATATATTTATATCTCCACGCTCCTCCCGATTTAACTGACATTTAGTGTAACAAGTTGTAACTGTTATTTAGTTAATACAACAATTATGAAACCAACCTAATTAATTATANTCCTCCCGATTTAACTGACATTTAGTGTAACAAGTTGTAACTGTTATTTAGTTAATACAACAATTATGAAACCAACCCAATTAATTATATCNAGTTAATACAACAATTATGAAACCAACCTAATTAATTATATATGAGTACGCTTCCCCTAAATAACCATAATGCATAATTTAATGAACCCAAAATTACAACAATTACAAATAGACAGTCGCCTGGTCTGGCGTGATATTCTGTACAGACAATGTGTACTTTCACCCCATATTTCCTCTTCAGCTGTGAGCAACGTATTAACTCAGAAGCCCCGGTGATGCAGATATACCCTGTTCCCATACTTCCTGTGCCCTCCTCCAGCAGCCACGGAAACAGCGACTATATCATATAGCTAAATGACTGTATAGGTGGAGACTACCATACTGCGCAACGTAGTTCCACGCAAAACTCCGCCAGGTGGCGCAGTTGGGCAGGTGTTACCGCCGCTACCAAACACGGGCCAGAAGACGTCAACTCCAGTCCCACACATGCTCAGTGGAGGACAGATCTGGTGACCGTGTAGGCCAAGGTGTAGGCCAGCACCATGGAGGGTACGTTGAATCTCGCGAGCAGTATGTGGGCGGCCATTGTACTGTTGCGATATCGAACCTTATTGTTGTTGCAAAAATTGCCGCAAAACGGGTTGGACGATGAATTCGCTGTACCGTGCACTATTCACTGAACCCTTCACGAACACACAGGTGAACAGACATTGTAGGCTATGGTTCCCCACGCCTGAACGTCCAACACATCTTTGGAGCAGAGTAAACGCAGCTCCATGTGTGCCTCAGATGTTCGACGGACAACAAACAGTACATCATGGATTCTTCCTCGGAGCTGCGCCTGTACTGCTTTCTATAGTATATTCGTAGTATCTTCACACTTTTTTATTCAAACCTTTGAAAAATCACCCCGGACATGTTTGCTTGCTTTCTAAATATGCCTTGCGTCACAAGCTTTTCATATTTCTGTTAACTTAGATGTATCTTAATTTTGGTTAAATCTAACTTTTACTTATGCTTTATTTATAAATTATAATATTTCATTTGAAATTAATACGAGTTAAAACAGAGAGAAAATTGGTGTTTTGATAACGCCTATTAAGAAGCATTAAACTGATTGCGCACAAATGCGGTGCATTGTACCTTGGGTGTAATTTTAATGACTTAGTTAAGATTTTTTCGCATGAAGTGGAGGATTATCCTGAAAGTAGAACTTCAGCAAGTAGACAATAGTTGCCTAATACCACGCGAAAGTAAGTGAAGGTTGAGCATCGATAATGTATTCTCTTTCGTGTCAAAAACTGGAATACGTTTTCTAAAACAGAACATTCGGCGAACATTTTATATATTCAGAAGGTTAGTGACAGGCCTATGGCTCCTCCTTTTTCTAAGTTGGATGCTGGCACACGACAGATTAGTTCTCTCTCCTGACGTAAATAAAACACGTAGAGTGAAACCAACATTAAGAAATATTTACGGAAGCACTGAGAAGCTCGTGTCTGCGGAAATATATCTCACCTTTATATGGGTTCAAAGCACAAATACCGTGTTCGTACAATCGTTTTGAACTTGTTTTGTCACGACGAAGCCCTAAAGTCGTTACTTGAATTACTGTTGTGGGAACAGAATTATGACAGTAGGCTGTTCTGTTCAGTCACACAGGACAAATTCCTTCGAGGGATCACAGCAGATGAGGGCTCACAGCAGATGAAGGCTCACAGCAGATAATGAAAAGTTGTTAGCAACTTCGTAGTGTACTAATCACTCAGGTTCCTTCGTGAAAGATTAATGTCCAGTTATAAAAACAGCTAAACATTTCTACCCCAAATGTTTTATTTCATCGAAAAATTGCAAGCGGAGGTAATCATTGAAATAAATAGCAAGTACAGTTTTAACTATTTCAGGCATTTAAATAAAAGCTATTTTGGGAGTTGCAATAAACAGGTTNAAAACAGCTAAACATTTCTACCCCAAATGTTTTATTTCATCGAAAAATTGCAAGCGGAGGTAATCATTGAAATAAATCGCAAGTACAGTTTTAACTATTTCAGGCATTTAAATAAAGGCAATTTTGGGCGTTGCAATAAACAGGTTTTTTTTGTTTGGATCGGCACGAGTGTCAGTAGGCATTCTGTCATACTTCGGGACGAATAAAAATGTGTGGGCTTGATTTCATTGGCAACAACTGTTCATGAAATTACGTTACATCGTCTAAACAAGGCATGGTGTCTCCCACTATGTGAGGGATTTGTTTAATCGGATCCTATTTTCTGCAGTGTACAGTGGACATCAATAATTACACTTCTATGCACGTACAATATACCACATATTTCTCAAACCTGGGGACAAACTCCGGCAGGCAACTCCTTGCGAAAATATAAGTACAACTTATCCCCATTAGTTATTATTAAGAGAGCTAAGCTCCCCGCAAAATTTCAGCTTTAAAATGCGTTTAGTTGAAAATATCATAAACCACTTGTGGTTAAGCAACAAATCGGTGAATGGTGTTTTGTATAAAGGAAATCTTACACCTCTAAAAACGCGGTAGGTAATATCATCCCCCTTCCTTTTGGGAAATGGCTGTTGGCACCCTGTGTTTACAACAAACTTTGTAACACCACGTTCTAGGCAACTCTTAAAGACAACCTAGTGTGGTCTTTTCGGAACACTCTCGGGTGAACCGTTTATGAGATAATTCATGTTGAACATTCAAAATAGAACGTGTGCTCAATACCAGGTTGGCGAACCACAATTCAGAGCAAAGAAATTTAAATGAGGATTTTTTAATGTCGCGTAGCTCCCTTAATAATGACTTGATGAGAAGAGTGGTACTTACATTTTAGTCTTATATTTTCATCAGGAATACACTGCCTAAGTTGGTATCCATGTTTTAGAAACACGTTGTATAGACCGCAATGCAATACATGAAATTACAACTCTCAATATATAATTATATTAAAAAAAAAAAAAGAACATATTTCTCAAAGGCGTTTCTCAAAAAGCGATAGCAATTAAATATCTCAGAGTGAAATGTTTGACGGCACAAAGTTTGCATTATGCGGCCAACAGCCACGCACACGCGCGAGCACAGAGCAGGCACGCACGTCGAGTCTGTATCAAGTCACGCCACCCCAGATCGCGTGTCGGCTCTGTGATTGGCGGCCTTGTGCGTTTCTCTTCCAGCGCAGCCGTGATCACGTGTTCACCACTCGCCACAACACAGCTCGCGTCGTCCTGCAAGTTTTCAACATTCATTAAGCGACACTGGTATTTAAAACATGTGTTTATTTGTTAAAAACAGTTGTGGAAATTCGCCGAAACACGATGATGCCAATTCTTGGAACTGCATACAGATACTGATTTAAAATAGTGTAAATAAGAACAACAGAATCAATGAATGACATCAAACCTTTATTCAAGTCACTTTGTTCCGAACGTTTCAGAAATCTTCTAGCATGATACACTTGAGAGAGTTAAACTATTTATATATTCATTTTGATATTTTATATTTAACCAAACTTCATTATGTAAGTTTTATGACAGACAAAATTTTTGAAAAATAAAATCAATGTGTACAAATTAGGTATAATGCAAACTTCGCCATTGTTGTACGAACAGCAAGGAACAATCTTCACCTCTATAACGGGTGTATTTTTTAAATTCCTCTTTGCATTCCGCTCTCTGCACCACAATTCAGCAGAGAATGCTCTCTCTCTCTCTCTCTCNATAACGGGTGTATTTTTTAAATTCCTCTTTGCATTCCGCTCTCTGCACCACAATTCAGCAGAGAATGCTCTCTCTCTTTCTCTCTTTCTCTCTTTCTCTCTCTCTGTCTCTCTCAACGTTCAAACTGAGTCATATGTTGCACTTAGATCCCGGGTAGTCCTAATACCGGCTCCTTTTTCCAAAAGGTGGGGCCGCGGTGGTGTAGGGGTCAGATTACTCGCCTCACACCAAGACGAACCGGGTTCGATTCCCGGCGGGGTCGCTCACGGATTTTCGTACGTGAGAGTCGATGCTGCTGATCGACGGGTTTCCTTTGGGATCTCCCGTTTCTACTGCCATTGTATTCCTGCACTGCTCCATACTCTTCACTTCACCCTCATCGGCTCTCAAGACTTCGATGTTAAAACCGCACAAATCTTTCCACTCCTCTCCACTTTTTCCAGAACAGGTTGTGCTTGAACTAAGGGCGATCTTGATCTTGATAGCATTAGCCAGGTGGCGGGATGGCCGACTCCTTGACAATCAAACCGTTTTGAAACCCAAGCAGAGAATTTAACGGTGAAGAAAGGCAATCGGTGCGGTAGAGTACGACACGTGACCTTGAGGTCGTCAGGATTCCGATGGCCTGTGGTACCAGGGTTTTGTGTGGGCGCACCAGCAGGCTGTTTGGACACTCAAAGCTCAAGGGGTCCACCTAAATCGAGCTATTTTCGGCGTTCGAGGCCGATAAGCGTGAAAGTGATAAGGACGACTCTGGCATGCGCATCATGTGCGCCATCGCCACTAAACGCAAGGCTCTGAACTTGCGCGTAGTTTTCTCGTCGTGCTGCGAGTGCCTATGGAACTCTCCGCGGTGACATTATCACTTTATTGGTGGTAAGTGTGTGGCGAGGTTCAATGCAGGGCCCTGTGAGTCGATTGGTACGCATCTGACTCGTATAATTCGAGATAGAACGCTTTGAAAAGGCTGTTTTTTAGCTACATTGTTACATTGGAGTGTTCTGAAATGGTGTTTCTTATGCGCGTGACGTCTTTAAAGCATTCAATAGCCCTCGTCTAAAGTGTGTGTTCTTTTCGTAGATTAGCACACTGGGAACACTTTTAATAGTTTCGTGGGAAAAAAAGGTGAATTTCAAACACTGTGTAACGCAGTTCAAGTACCAGGTAGGCGGTGGCCTAAAGGGCAAACCCCCCCATCATATAGTATTTTGACAGAATTAGGAGTTCATAGTGTTATACTTTCTTAAGGGGAGTATAATTCATGCAGGGAAGTCGGGGGACAATTAACTAAGAAAAATTAATTAATTCAGGAGGATCTTAACTGATTCAACGTAAAATAATTACAGCTTGGTGTGGTTGGTGGGGTTAGGGATGGAGGTAGGTGTGAAGGACAATCTGTTATGGGAGGACAAGAATATAAGGGGCTCCGAGCTCGCTCTCTCACCCTTGTGTAAGACACTTACCCCTCCCCCCCCCATTACGGCTCGGAGACGCCGTTCAGGGAGGACCGACGCCGACTGACCCATCGGCCCTTAGCCGCCGTGTCCACCACACTTCTCTTTCACGCCCACCTTCTCCGATATCCTTGATTCTTATTGGTTCTCAATTGTAGCCTGGGCTGGGTCGATTCCTTTAGATGTTGATGAAATTGCAGCAACCCCACTGTATCAGCCAGACCCAGATATTCTACGTACTTCTGCAGATTCCTGCATTTTTTAGTCGTTGCGTTACAGTCCCCGTTGTGTGTGAACATTGTTTTAATAACAGTCGTTGGTCGCATTCCAGCCTCACCCGGCCTCGCTTCTTGTCTTGTAATCGTAACAAAAGTCTTCTCTTCTTGTCTGCTCTGCCGTGTAAGGTCAATAGCTAGTTGGATATATAGGTACTTTTGGAATGTCTTATTTTAAAAATATAACGAGTCCAGTGGGTTACCACTTCGGCACCTTGCTCAGTCGCGATACTCAACTAGAGTCATGAAGGTAAGGAGCGTCACGGGCTGGCCGCAGCACAAAGTACACCACCGACGTCGAGAGAGTGGAGTAGCAGCCTGCTCCCGAGACTCCGTCGCTCTCATGTCGCACGCCAGTTGGGATGTAGTCGTGTCGGATCAAGACTTGTGACACTCTTAGCAAGTATCCATGTGGTTTAGTGGATTAACAAGAGTGTCTTGACTGTAATGCCACTGGTTGGTGAGGTAGGATGCAAACCTCACACACCGACTCAGCTGACAAAGGAAAGTAATTTTGAAAAAATAAATAGCTGGCAAGAGGAAGAATGCTAAGAACAAGATACTGGCAGAGGAAGAGTGCTAAGAACAAGATACTGGCAGAGGAAGAGTGCTAAGAACAAGTTACTGGCAGAGGAAGAGTGCTAAGAACAAGAGACTGGCAGACAATTGGTTTTCTGGCCACATGTCTGAATGTCTCNTTACTGGCAGAGGAAGAGTGCTAAGAACAAGAGACTGGCAGACAATTGGTTTTCTGGCCACATGTCTGAATGTCTCGGCCTTCACAAGGAATACCAGCAGGGTTAACGTCTTCCTCCTCCTTCTTATAGCCACTGAGAGTTGAGTTGAGTTACTTCGGCGGCTCTCAACAGCGAGGTCTTGAGAGCCGATGAGGGTGAAATGAGGTGATCATGGAGGAGCGCCGGAATGCAAGGGTGGGGGAAACGGGAGATTCCCCGAAAAAACCCGCCGACCAGTGGCATCGTCCAGCACGATTCCCAATTACGAGAATCCGGGTGTGACCCGGCCGGGAATTGAACCCTTGGTGGGAGGTGAGCGGTACAACCGCTCAACCACCGTGGCCCCGCCACTGACAGTCTAACCACGCCTGCAGAGGTGTGTACTGTATAAAGGCTATTATTGAATAATAATTTTATAAAGTAAGAAGTAATTTTAAGGGTTAAATTTAGTGGTAGGCAACGTGAAATAACACGTAAGCCAAAAAGGAAATTAAATGGTGACATTTATACAGGAAGACGCCATATTCCGTACGAAAGGAAGGGCCAGCAACTGAAATTTATGATTGGCTGGTTTGTGAAGGCGGGTGCCACGAGAAGACGTGGGCTGCCTTGAATTGGCTCGTTTGGTCACGGGGCAAGTGATTGGACGTCGCAGATGGCGCACCCAGGCTCGTGTCTGGCCAACCACGAGTCATCTTGAAGGTTGGCCTTCCTAGTGCCAACTACCCCATCTCCCTCTCCCTCCTTCATCATCCCTCATGGGGTCGTGGTGGTGTAGTGATCAGACTGCTCGCCTCCCACCTAGTCTAACCTGGTTCAATTCCCGGCGGGGTCGCTCCCGGATTTTCGCATGTGGGAATCGTGCTGGACGATTCTGCTGGTTGGAGGGTTTTCTCGGAGTTCTTCCATTTACCCCACCCTTTCATTCCGACGCTGCTCCATACCTCGCTTCACCCTCATCGGTTCTCAAAACCTTGATGTAAAGAGCCGTCTAAATATCTCCACTTTACTCCCCCCCCCCTTCTTCTTTACTTTTTCCATCTGCCAAGGCTAGTTGTGACTAATAAAGTACGACATGAATGCTTTTTCAGCAGTCTATTTCGGAACAAAATGTATAACCAGTAAAAATATTAGTGTAAATAAGTAACTGCCACTGTATTTAATCTGAAGAGGACCGGCCAAGTGGTCAACATGGTAAACACGTGACTGCACCGCACAGTTCCGCGCTGTATCGAGCAGATGCTGCTAATGGACCGGGAACTGCGGTGCTGGTGCGTTCATCTTCCGGCGATCAGGACGCGGCCAACGTCTGCTCCCGAGCACCTGGACGCATCTCACAGCTACGATACAATNTTCATCTTCCGGCGATCAGGACGCGGCCAACGTCTGCTCCCGAGCACCTGGACGCATCTCACAGCTACGATACAATGGACCGCCTGCTATACGGGATGTCTATGTGGCAACGAGAGTTGGCGATAAGGTCCATCTTGACTTGCCCGCCACACGCACTCTCGCTACTATAGCCCTTCGCGCCTAATTCACGTCTAGCTACAACCTGAACAACTTCCANTGCCCGCCACACGCACTCTCGCTACTATAGCCCTTCGCGCCTAATTCACGTCTAGCTACAACCTGAACAACTTCCAAAGGCGAAACTACGAACACCTTATCAAGACATGTTGACTGAATAAAATGTTTTGCACTGTATTTCGAGAACAATTTTTATGCTTTTCCATAGACCTTGATACGAATTTTGAAACACTAACCATCGCCCCGCAAATATATGCAGTTGAATAAAACAGTTCACTCCAATTAATTATTTTAATTGTAACACATGGGAAATGGGATCATAAACTAGAATAGCCGTTTATTGTTATCTCTTATGTATGATTTTAAACAAGGCGCGTCGTATTTTTAAAGTCAGTTAGACTGAATCTCACTAATTGACATGGGTGCGTCAAACAATGCTCCAATGTAGAAACGATTNATTTTTAAAGTCAGTTAGACTGAATCTCACTAATTGACATGGGTGCGTCAAACAATGCTCCAATGTAGAAACGATTGGATAAGAATTAGAAATGCACTATACAAGACTAACCACTCTTCGTGATGAAGGGAGAATAAGCTAAGAATAAACTTTTCGATAACACTAAATTTCGACTGATTTTTAACATGCATTAACCNATTTTTAAAGTCAGTTAGACTGAATCTCACTAATTGACATGGGTGCGTCAAACAATGCTCCAATGTAGAAACGATTCGATAAGAATTAGAAATGCACTATACAAGACTAACCACTCTTCGGGATGAAGGGAGAATAAGCTAAGAATAAACTTTTCGATAACACTAAATTTCGACTGATTTTTAACATGCATTAACCNGGATGAAGGGAGAATAAGCTAAGAATAAACTTTTCGATAACACTAAATTTCGACTGATTTTTAACATGCATTAACCGAACACTGAGCTACAATAACATAGAATAAAAAAAAAATACTTATCGGATGACCATCCAGTAAGATAACTTGGGGAATTTCAGAAAGATAGTACACAGAATATAAACAGGAACAGTCCTGACTAGAAATGCCCTCTAAATGTCAATACTGGCTCACAAACATAAGTAGAATCACTAAATAAAGAATAAGTGGTTCATAAAACACGTAGCACTCAGTGCAGTCTTCACACTTCCTTTAACTAAAAATCATTTTCAAAACAGCAGTAACAGCAGTGTTTGCTGTGCAACNTCAGTGCAGTCTTCACACTTCCTTTAACTAAAAATCATTTTCAAAACAGCAGTAACAGCAGTGTTTGCTGTGCAACAGAGCATTTTTTCTTGCCGAATGCATTTCCATCACTATGCGTGACGCAAAGATTTCGTCTCTTATTAAATATCGCAACAGTAATTTCAGCAGTTGTCAATAAAATTAGGTAATTAAGTTTATCCAGTACTAGCAGAACCACCTGGCGTTGCGCGGGTTTAAGAGGGCTATGCNTAATAAAATTAGGTAATTAAGTTTATCCAGTACTAGCAGAACCACCTGGCGTTGCGCGGGTTTAAGAGGGCTATGCGAGATATACGACCCCGTTTTAGGAGTTTCGGATTCAGCGGAGGGCCGGAGACACACTACACCGTTTAAGGATTTCCAACCCAATTTTTTATGGGGGGGGGGAGGGCATTTTTTCCTACACAGTATATTAAGATGCCGAATTCGGTCCAGATTAGTCAAACTGTGTAGAGTTGTATGTAAAGCACAAACGTACATACAGACATGCATACAAATATACTGTTACGCACTGACTCTTGCACGAGGCGCGAGCTCAATGCGCGATCCCGCTATGTGGGGGGTGACCCTCCCTCCCCTCAGGCAGACCCTCTCACGGCCGGGAATGATTGATAGCTGACCTGGTTGGCGTCATAGCCCCTCCTCCTGCCCACTGCTGGAGAAGCCAACGGGTTTAGAGGATGCGCAAGAATATTCTGGGAACTAGGACCCTCAGTGCAACGCGGCATTCTGAGATATTTCTGGGGCGATGGCCTACTGCCCTATAAATATGGTAGTGGTCGAAGGGTCGGCAGTCTTTTTGTGGAAGCCAATTGGCTGAATGCGGTAATCAAGCGACGTGTGGTGCACCGAGAGACATCGGCGAAGGGGACGGACGACGACAGGATGCCTACGAGGCGACGGCGGATGAGGTGTTTGTGGTGTGGACGGACGAGAGGACGTGATACCGACGAGTGAAGACAGCTGTGCATGAAGGTTCTCGGAGAACTCTACAACATTACGGACTGGTGGGACCTGGACTAAACTGAGGCGGGGCTGAAATGAACACGTGATACGAATTTTATTATAAATATTGGAACTGTCAAATTTAAACACATAATTTATAAAATAATTGGATAGGTTTTGATGCACTGTCTATAGGATCTGATTTGTTAATTATTTGATTAGACTAATTTCTTTGAGNAATAATTGGATAGGTTTTGATGCACTGTCTATAGGATCTGATTTGTTAATTATTTGATTAGACTAATTTCTTTGAGGTAATTGTAAATTGTATTGACTGAGTTAATTAATTGAAAACAACAAGTGATATTAATTGATTGTGTAATGTTGGGTCTAGAGATTTTTGTTGGTAGTCCTTGTTAATAAAATAAGACAAATATAATTAGTGATTTTATTTAATTAAGACCTCCATCCCTTAACAAACCTGGTTTAGCCCACTGACTTAAAACAATTTTTTTAACAATACATACAAACTTTGACTGTTCTATACTCGCAGGTCGTGCCTGCGATCTGGCAGTAAGGTACACACATTGACGAGACATGATATGTAGTTACGGTTAGCGAATACGTGGACGAGAAAGCTGAGATGCCCGTTTTTTAAAACACTGATTTATTTGTGTTTTGTCAACATTTGTGAAAACTTCCATAATAAGAAAAAATTGAGGTGGCCACAAAGTGTTTTGTTGGTATTCACTTTGACTGATATTTTTGTGTGGAAAACAAAATTCTTTAGTTGCCACTAAACTTTTGTGGCAACTAAAAATGAATTTTTTAGTGGCTACAAAAACGTTTGTGTTAATTTTGGCACGATGAATACCAACGAAACACTTTGTGGCTACCATTATATATATATAAAGGGGTGATACGGGTGCTGTGAATCATTATGTATTATATATATATTTATATCGTTGGATAGTTCGTCTAAAAGGAAACAGCATTTACAAAGACACTTTTTGTCAGTCGTGCATAGTTTACGTACAAGGAAAATTGATCGCAAACGCAGTTTACTTACTGCAATCGAAAGGAAATCAACAAAACATGTTGGTTTTCTAGCGGGCATACCTAGTGTACGTACAATCAAAAGGGAGTTGGGTGTACTGTAAATACCGGTATGGTGTGAGAGAACTATCATGGACTGGGAACACTCAATCGCACATATCACTCTTCATTATTGTTCTAANTACCGGTATGGTGTGAGAGAACTATCATGGACTGGGAACACTCAATCGCACATATCACTCTTCATTATTGTTCTAAATGTCGATCACCCTGTGTCAGACACAACTCTGCTGTCCGTCTTACATTCGCGATTGCTGACGGTATGTTCGGGGGATGGGATTACTACCAATCGATGCTTCATATACGGTATAGTTATCACACGTTTTTCGCGAACCGCACGTGTCGTGTTGTTTCCGGGAAAAATGGGTGATACAGATGCTGTGAATCAACCTATGTGTGTATATATATATATATATACACACACATATAAACACACACATATATATATATATATAGAGCACATGGTTAACATTTTAAAATTTTACGTTGGCATGTCCTTGTGGATCTATTGTGTACCGTGAAATTGTTTGAAGAAGAAAAAAATGTTCAATAATGTATCGTAGGAATTCAATGAGAATAAAATTCTGTGGCGAACATTTTAAAATCAGTGTTGATAAATGGTTAAGACATTAAACTGCTAATTTTTCTGAGTGTTTGAAACTTGATGTTTGCTTCAAAGTATACACAGTAACGAGCAAAGTTCTTTGGCAAAGTCTTATTTCGAAAGTGCTCTATTATCCATTTACCGATAGTATATTTTGTTTTGTCAGCCACGGGCACTTAAAGACGACGCAGGCATGCACATAAGATATTCCATCATCCTTATCCTTAATAGTGCAGCATACAAAAAAATTCATTATTTTATATTTGTACGAAATGCTTTTCCGCTTGGAGACATTACTTACATATACTAATTCCTAGTATTGAACATTTTTACCAGCAGTTTTTTTTCTCACACAACGGCCTGTCAAAATCGCAATTATAGTGTTCTCGAAACGTACAAATAATGAAAACTAATGAGATAATTTGCGTTGAAAAGAGATACCATGTGTCAATTCAAGGAATCTTTAAAAAATACGCTATAAAATTTCATAGCAATTTTTTAAAAACATTTCTTGAAATAAAGAGATTTTAGCATATTTTTATAAAAAAATTTTGTGAAAGAAGTTTTGCTAAGAATACCATAAAATTAATGAAGACATAACCTGTATATCACCCTTGTTAAATTTTCTGTGAATGATTTCGTATATTTTATTTGTGCGACCCAGAAACACTAAAATTGTGATTTATAAATGCCAAAAAGCAAAAACAATGCGATCTAAATCATTTTTATGCGAGGAAAGAACACTTATAACTGGAGTGGCGAGATTTGGACGGCTCTTAATATCGCGGTCTTGAGAGCCAATGAGAGTGAAGTGAGATGAATATGGAGAAACGACGGAATGCAAGGGCGGAGAAACGGGAGATCCCCGAGAAAACTCGCCGACCAGCGGCATCGAAAACACAATAACAGTCATAAAAATTCATATTTATTTCAACACTATTTGCTTTCAATATATAATTCGTTGTAATACTTTTTTTTAAACTAGAATGTAAACACCCCAACAACCGCATTGTTTTGGCTTAAACCAGGATGTCCAATATTGTTGAAATAAACCTACATGTGAGAAGGAGAGCGAAGAACTGCACGAAGATACTACTTGTCTTTAATAAGAGTATTTATTCCACTAAACTCAGTACCTTAGAACGGACCCAATCAAAAATGTCGAACAATAACGTAACATAGCTGCCATACAACACAGTATAAGAAAGTGTGCCGTCTACATTCGGCGTATCGAAGAATGATGAAGTTTCAGATGTCCAATTAGAGTACGTCACTAGGAAATAACTTTTGGAAACAAGGCAGTTTTGATGTTCTTGTGTTGGCTACTTTGATCTTTTTGTTTGTTTTGGTTAACGAATGTCGGTGAATGGATAGACGCATAACCTCTACATTTTGTCTTCCGATTCGTCTCATGAAAATGAATGAAGTGGAATTAGTCGATGACGGCGATTTTCTCGATGCACTGACACACCCCTCCAATACATTTGCTGCAACAAACTACATGAAGAAGGCAGAAGACGCTGAGAATAGTGGCTACCTATTTCCCGAAGACCGGAATGAACTTGTTGATAGACTCAGATATTTGATTGACCTTCAACAGGCAGGGATCTCAAGCACATTAACGGGATATCTTCAATCATTAGTAAACCGAAGGATCGGGGATATATCGAATAATGTTATGAATTGCTTTCTTTTAATACTGTAATTACAAAATAATAATAAATTATAATTATAAAATAATTGGTTTTTCTTTATTTTTGTATCCTTTTTCTCTCAAAACTTTAAAGTAGTGCTGTGAGCACTGGACTATTAATTGTATACCCGGCGCCTCCACCATTGTTACGAACTAGCTTTTCAGCTAGCTCGTACTTGAAAGTATATTGGGGGCGTAACTCAATAATCACTCAATGACTTCGGTAGAACACAACAGTATCTGATGAGGTTTATTATAATTTACGGTTATACAATTATTATTTATGTTACTATTGATTGGGGGAGCTTTACATTGAATTTAATATTATGTTTATTATTACTTCACTCACGCCATTTTTAATAAACCCTAACCGGAACGTCATCACCTTGTTAATGTTGCCGGAGGCTGATTCTACGGCAGACGGTTAGCGACGGCCGGACACCCATCTTCCTGGTCTGCTTGGCTGGCAGGGTCACCCAAAGGACTAATGATGAATGACGACGACGAGACGGTTAACGATGGCCTATATCAAGCGCGTGGTTCTGCGGCCCCGCTCAGTGACCGGTGGAGGGGATTTCTGCAACTGTCGACGACCAAATGGTGGCGTTGCAATCCCGCTCGGTTTTATGTTTGAAGGTGTGATCAGGCAAGCCGTTCAGCTAAGGCCTGACCACACCATAACAGTATGGATCTGCATATAGAATGATAATAAAAACTTTAGCATAAAGACGCATGGATAGTTGACTTCATACAAAACATTAATTCTGTCGACATGTACAAATTTGGAGACAGTTGGCAAACGAATGCAATTTCTATACTTATGGGTGGGGGACAAACCGAAGGATTGTTCGAAGGATCGATCGAAGGATTGGAATTAATTGAAGTATTGGGATTGATCGAAATATTGATATGGATTGCTCTGGATTGCAGAGGAGGATTGCTAAGGATTGAGATTGATCCAAAGATTGGGATTGATCCAAGGATTGGCATGGGTCGCTGTGGATTGCGGAGGAGGATTACGGAGAAGGATTCCGAAGCGGATTGTGGAGCGGATTACGGAGAGACTGCGGAGCAGATTGCGAAGCGGATTGCGGAGCGGATTGGTGTAGATTAGTGTGTGGATTGGTGTAGATTGTTGTGTGGATTGGAGTGGAATGGCGTAGTTTGGTGTNTACCGGTATGGTGTGAGAGAACTATCATGGACTGGGAACACTCAATCGCACATATCACTCTTCATTATTGTTCTAAGTGTCGATCACCCTGTGTCAGACACAACTCTGCTGTCCGTCTTACATTCGCGATTGCTGACGGTATGTTCGGGGGATGGGATTACTACCAATCGATGCTTCATATACGGTATAGTTATCACACGTTTTTCGCGAACCGCACGTGTCGTGTTGTTTCCGGGAAAAATGGGTGATACAGGTGCTGTGAATCAACATATATATACATATATATATACAAAATATATGAATATATATATATATAAACATATATATAGCGCATGGTTCACACTTTAAAAATTTACGTTGGCATGTCCTTATGGATCTATTGTGTAACGTGAAATTGTTTGAAATATATATATATATGTTCAATAATGTTAATTCCTACTGTCGTGGAAATTCAATGAGAACAAAATTCTGTGGTAAACATTTTTAAATCAGTGTTAATATATCGTTAAGGCATTAAGCTGCTAATTTTACTGAGTGTTTGAAACTTGATGTTTGCGTTAAGTTATACACAGTAACGAGCAGAGTTCTTTGGCAAAGCCTTATTTCGAAAGTGATGTATTATCTATTAACCGGTAGTTTATTTTGTTTTGTTAGTCACGGGCGCGTAAAGGCGATGCAGGCATGCACATCAAATATTCCATCGTCCTTATCCTTAATAGTGCAGCATACAAAATAATTCATTATTTTATATTTGTACGAAATGCTTTTCAGCTTGGAGAAATTACTTACATGTACTAATTCCTAGCATTAAAAAATTTTACGAGAAGTTTTTTTTTTTCACACCACGGCCTGTCAAAATCACAATTGTAGTGTTCTTGAGACGTACAAATAATAAAAACTCAATGAGATAATTTGCATTGAAATGAGATACCATGTGTCAATACAAGGAATTTTTAAAATTACGCTATAAAATGTCATGAAAATTAAAAAAAAAAAATTTGCAATAAGGAGATTTTTGCATATTTTTATTTAAAGCAGTATATAATTTTTTTGTGAAAGAAGTTTTGCTAACCGCACCAAATGAATGAAGACATGACCTGTCTATCACCCTTGTTAAATTTTCTGTGAATGATTTGGTATATTTTATTTGTGCGTCCCAGAAACACTAAAATTGTGATTTTGAAATGCCAAAATGCAAAAACAGTGCGATCTAAATCATTTTTATGCGAGGAAAGAACACTTATAAGTGGAGTGGCGAGATTTGGATGGCTCTTAACATCGCGGTCTTGAGAGCCAATGAGGGTGAAGTGAGATGAATATGGAGAAACGACGAAATGCAAGGACGGGGAAACGGGAGATCCCCGAGAAAACTCGCCGACCAGCGGCATCGAAAACTTATAAGTAATATGTAAGTTGAACGGTATTTACTACAAGTATAAATAATGAAGGGAATGCCGGGGTTCCATTATCCGTCTTGTCATCCTGCTTTATGTCTGCGCAAATCACTACACGCGAATGTCGGAATGGTTCCTTACTTCAGGTTTTGGCGGAGTCCTTTCACTTGATACGTCTATAAGGCCGATTCATATTAAAGCTAACGTGGTGCTCCTTGCTTTATCGTCATGTTCCGATAGATATCGTGCAGTATTGTTTACAAATTAAATTAAGAGTAACGTAAAGTTAAAGTTTCATTATGAGAAGTTGAACCATCTACAACATAAGTTAAGCCAAGTGACAGGCACGCAATAAATTATTCAAAAACCGATATTTTTTTTTTGTTACTGATACTAATTTTTGCATCATTTAAATCACTTTGAATGCAGTGGAAGTTTAAAACTCAATTTTGTTTGTGCACAAGCATGCATGTTTAAATTATAAACAAAATAAAGATTAGGAAAATGCTAAGCATAAAATGAAATCTGCGGGCACGAACTGGAGCCAGCTATAAGGTGTGACAAGTGAGAGAATAATTTTCAATGGGTGCATTCATTCAAAAAATTTAGATTTTATGGAACGTATACTGCATGTCGATATACGCGCACACTCATGCACTAGCCTTTTACATATCCAAGATATGGCCTATTTGACGGCACTGTTTTACAACTTAAGTTATGCCATTATTAACAGCAATTACGATTTTAGTCATAGATTGGACAGAAGTTGACACATAGTTAACATACCGTGAATCAGCCTTAATGATCTCCACGTCGATGAGACGTCAAACAGTAGTTATATACATCACAAATTACATACGCATTTCCTTATAGGAAAATTTATATCGCATTTTAAATTCCCCCGCTTGTACACACAACAATAGTTTATATTCTGTTATTGTGTTTTAGGGGTGTGAATTCTGCGTTATTTTTGTGAGTAAAATGGTGTATAGAGTAAGCTCAGTAATTTTCATATAAACACGTGTCCTTGAGAGACGTAACGACGCACTTGATGCGCTAGGTAGGCGGATTGCTCTCAGACGACGGTGCGTTATCGTTGTAGATTGCCTACCAGACGCCGATACTAATAAATATGTGTAGCCGTGGCGTTTTCCTCGTGTCAAGCCATCAAAATGGTAAATTTTTTTACCGTTAGTTTCGTATTTCCGTTGCGCTTTGCGTGCTTTGAGTAAAGCGCCTCAGGCGGACCACAAAGAAATACCGTGTGTCATGAAACACAAAGAGAAAAACTGCGAATTAATATGTCAACTTGTGCTGTAACCTTGTCACGGGAGCGAAAAATTCAGTCCTGCCGTATTCTTGCTGAAGAAAATTATAGTTTGGCGATATCAAGTCTACCAGTCTGTGAAAACTAGTGAATGTTAAAGACAACTCGGTGCGGTGGACAAATTGTGTAGTTTTATTAAACATACCCCTACGTACCTATTTCTTTGAATAATTAAAAAATATTATATAAATTTTACTGTCAATCTTAGTAATAAACTTTCCATTACAAGGTGTAGAACTGTTTTCATTATTTTATTATTTACATGGTATTTATTTTATTATTTATATAATCCAATGTCCTGTGTGATAAGGTTATCTGTACTCAATTCCGATTCATAATTACTTCATTACTTTTTTTTACTCCTAAATTTAAGTCATAATGCCTCTTCAAAACATAACGTTTTCATTTTGGCAATAACGATTATTTAAAATGTTTTTCAATTTGCACAAGTTTTCTGAGTAATGTTTATTTTCCTCCACATGGCGTGTTTGAACAGAAATTAATTCTTCCAAGGCTTCCTGCATTAAAAGGATAACAGCTCATCAGAAATACTTAATACTCATTTATTTTCCCAATTGTTGAAGAGCCCATTTATAGAGCCTATCACTACTCCAATATGTGTTCCTACAGAACCAGACTCTGATTAATGCAGGTGATCTGATGTTGCAGCTTGTCATTTCACTAATAGACACAATAACAGTCATAAAAATTCATATTTATTTCAACACTATTTACTTTCAATATATAATTCGTTGTAATACTTTTTTTTTTAAACTGGAATGTAAACACCGCAACAACAGCCTTGTTTTGGCTTAAACCAGGATGTCCAATATTGTTGAAATAAACCTATATGTGAGAAGGAGAGCGAAGAACTGCATGAAGATACTACTTGTCTTTAATAAGAGTATTTATTCCACTAAACTCAGTACCTTAGAACGGACCCAATCAAAAATGTCGAACAATAACGTAACATAGCTGGCATACAACACAGTATAAGAAAGTGTGCCGTCTACATTCGGCGTATCGAAGAATGATGAAGTTTCAGATGTCCAATTGGAGTACGTCACTAGGAAATAACTTTTGGAAACAAGGCAGTTTTGACGTTCTTGTGTTGGCTACTTTGATCTTTTTGTTTGTTTTGGTTAACGAATGTCGGTGAATGGATAGACGCATAACCTCTACATTTTGTCTTCCGATTCGTCTCATGAAAATGAATGAAGTGGAATTAGTCGATTTATTCACATATCTCCACATACAGAACATGTTGCTTTTGTATACGTGGCTGCTATAGTAATGCAATCCATTTCGTCTATCTCGTAGACACGAAAGGCCATGCCAGTAACAGAAACAGAAGAAATACTTTGTAGACACAACTACTTACAATTATGGCTGGAACAATATTTTTCATGTTCACATTTATTTCCGCAGTATTTTTGTGCACCGAGGTATATCTGTTTGTCTCGCATTCTGATTGGCTGGTGTAAAACACGTACCATAATAAGGAAAGGTGAAAGATGGCCATCTCAAACCCCACGCCACGTTGCGTACAGACGTCTGCTAGTTCTGCACGAGTACTGTAAACGCTATCATTCAACTATTAGTATTTAATGTTATGCTATAACAAAGCTATAACGCGACGTGCTAACACCATGCCGATTGCAGACGGGTGCTTGAGTTGAACACTACTTAGATAGTATCTTAAGGTACGCTGACCACTGTATGTGTCTCACAGAGCCTTGCCGTGAGGAGCTGCAGGCGAGGGCTTGTGCGGTCACAGGCGAGGGGCCGCGGTGGTGTAGTGGTTAGACTACTCGCCTCCCCCCAAGGTAAACCGGGTTCGATTCTCGGCGGGGTCACCCTCGGATTTTCGCGCGTGGGAATCGTGCCGGACGATGCCGCTGGTCGGCGGGTTTTCTCAGAGATGTCCCGTTTCCCCCGCCCTTGCATTCCGGCGCTGCTCCATACTCATCTCGCTTCAACTATATCGGCTCTCAACACCTCGATGTTAAGAGCCGCCCAAATCTCTTTACTCACTCACTCCTTTGGCAGGTAGCCATTCGAGGCAGTAACCCATGGAGGTCGTCGACGCTGGTGAAGGAATGCGACACGACCCGTGTAGTGTGTCCTTTTACAAAATGATCCCAGATATGTGGGAAAAAAATCGGGTAGTAGATAGTAAATCCCAAAACAACATAAAATGTCCCTTTGTACATATGTCCTAAATTCGATAGTTTCTCAGTTACAGACCTTCCAATGTTGTACCACACGAATAAGCAATAGTCAATATTTTACGAGATGTGCCTGTTAACGTGATCAGCTGGAAAGGCGTCAGTGTTATTACACCTGTCTCGCACAAGTGGATAGGCCGTGCGGGACCTATCGCTTTGCCTGCAAGCTCCCCGGATCTCAATCCACTGAACTATTACTGGTGAGGGCATCTGAGGGCCATTATGTATGATACTCCAGTTGCGGACATAGCAATTCTTCGCCAGCGAGTGGAACGAGTTTGCCAGCAGATAATGCAATTCCTGCAGATAATAATGTATACATACATATAGAAATAAAAAAATTGTTTTTAATTTATTTTCTAGATAATTATTTATAGTTATATAAACATGTAAATAAAAATGGTTTTAAATTTATTTTATAGATAATTCTTCATTTATAAATATGGGAATATAAAATTTTTTAATTTTTATGTTTATATATACATATTCCTACAAGCATATTTAAATATATTGTTATGAAAGTATCTGCTTGTTTTCTTCTGGGGCGAACTAGTATGTGCGTTTTCTCAGAGGCTCCCATATTTATTGAATGCAAACTTTATAGTGGAAGTCCTTTTGTGGGCACAAGCTAGGATCTTTACTATAAAGAGAACCGCATTTATATAGAAAAAATGACAGTTGATGTTCTGACACCGTGAGGTGAACATCGATTTGGAAGCGCTGTCTCGTCACATCACGAAAATGAATTGTGAATACGAAGGCCTGCCTTTCATCTCAACGAGCATGGAGCCGCGACCTGCATCATCGCTAACTGGTTGTCGCCAGTGCCGATTCTGCGATCGAGTTATCATCTATGGTCAAAATGCTCGTTGGCATGAGAGAACGGCCTGTACGAAGAGTCCTTTTCGCTCATGAATCACTACGGCATTGGTCCCATGCAGTTGGTGCAAGGTGATACATTGAAAGAACATAACGAGATATGCAAGGATTTGTCTACTGGGAGTCAGAAAGTGTTGCCGTCAATACCTCTTGCTGCATCAATGGGTGCCCATTTAACAGGCAATCATAATGAGAAAGTTAACGCTAAAGACGGAATTAGAGCAGTAGAGTCGGTTTGTGTGGAATGTACACTTGCAACACTTTCGCGTGAAGTCGACGAACTTCAAAATAAACAGTCGTCGGCCATAAATACTGATGAGCTTACAACTCCTGCTACAAAGAAAATTAAGTATAGAATACAAAACAGGAGGTGAAGTTGACCAGGAAGAGAGAATTTATGAAAATGAACATGAAGACAGTGATAATGTTGAAGACGATGACGGCGATTTTCTCGATGCACTGACACACCCCTCCAACACATTTGCTGCAACAAACGACATGAAGAAGGCAGAAGACGCTGAGAATACTGGCTACCTATTTCCCGAAGACCGGAATGAACTTGTTGATAGACTCAGATATTTGATTGACCTTCAACAGGCAGGGATCTCAAGCACATTAACGGGATATCTTCAATCATTAGTAAACCGAAGGATCGGGGATATATCGCATAATGTTATGAATTGCTTTCTTTTAATACTGTAATTACAAAATAATAATAAATTATAATTATAAAATAATTGGTTTTTCTTTATTTTTGTATCCTTTTTCTCTCAAATCTTTAAAGTAGTGCTATGAGCACTGGACTATTAATTGTATACCCGGCGCCTCCACCATTGTTACGAACTAGCTTTTCAGCTAGCTCGTACTTGAAAGTATATTGGGGGCGTAACTCAATAATCACTCAATGACTTCGGTAGAACACAACAGTATCTGATGAGGTTTATTATAATTTACGGTTATACAATTATTATTTATGTTACTATTGATTGGGGGAGCTTTACATTGAATTTAATATTATGTTTATTATTACTTCACTCACGCCATTTTTAATAACCCTAACCGGAACGTCATCACCTTGTTAATGTTGCCGGAGGCTGATTCTACGGCAGACGGTTAGCGACGGCCAGACACCCATCTTCCTGGTCTGTTTGGCTGGTAGGGTCGCCCGAAGGACTAATGATGAATGACGACGACGAGACGGTTAACGACGGCCTATATCAAGCGCGTGGTTCTGCTAAGGCCTGACCACACCATAACAGTATGGATCTGCATATAGAATGATAATAAAAACTTTAGCATAAAGACGCATGGATAGTTGACTTCATACAAAACATTAATTCTGTCGACATGTACAAATTTGGAGACAGTTGGCAAACGAATGCAATTTCTATACTTATGGGTGGGGGACAAACCGAAGGATTGTTCGAAGGATCGATCGAAGGATTGGAATAAATTGAAGTATTGGGATTGATGGAAAGATTGATATGGATTGCTCTGGATTGCAGAGGAGGATTGCTAAGGATTGAGATTGATCCAAAGATTGGGATTGATCCAAGGATTGGCATGGGTCGCTGTGGATTGCGGAGGAGGATTACGGAGAAGGATTCCGAAGCGGATTGTGAAGCGGATTACGGAGAGACTGCGGAGCAGATTGCGAAGCGGATTGCGGAGCGGATTGGTGTGAATTGGGGTGGATTGGTGTGTGGATTCATGTGTGGATTGGTGTAGATTAGTGTGTGGATTGGTGCAGATTGTTGTGTGGATTGGAGTGGAATGGCGTAGTTTGGTGTGAATTGGAGTGGATTAGTGGGGATTGGTGTGAATTTGTGTGGATCGGTGTGGATTGCCGATTGCGGTGCTGATTGTGGTTCTGATTGTGGTGCTGATTGTGGTTCTAATTGTGGTGCTGATTGTGGTGCTGATTGCGGTGCTGATTGATGAAAATATTGCGAGATTAATAGATGAAAAACCAATCTTTAATTAATTTTTATATATTTTTTTGGGATTTTATGAAAGTTTTTTATATTTATTTTTGGGTTCAAAGTTATACAAGATCATGGACACAGGGTAAAGGTTACATATTTGAGGTCAAGGTGAAGGTCACACAGATCTAACATGTTGGTTGGAGTCAATAATGCCACCTAGGTGTTGAAAATGTAAGAAAATGACAAACGAAAAAACCAATATGGCGGGTGGAGTGAATTTGACAGAATGAGAAAAGGTGAGGGGAGTGAAGGCCTGCCGACTAATTAACCAATGAGAAACATTGGTAGAGGAGGGGAATGTTAATAATTTGTGATTTATTGAAGGATTCGAGGAGGGTCAGTCGTCTGCTGGGCATGGCCCTGTGGGTGACCTCCGGAAATGAAAGTTTTCAAAAATAATTTTTTAAAATAATTCCTAGTAATATTTTTTATTATTATTTTCTTAAAAATTCTTAATAAATTCTTGGGAATTTTGATGATTCTTTGGGTTCCAGGTCAAAGGTCACCGGATCACTGTCAAAGGTCAAGGTCACCTGTATTTAAGATGGTGATAGTAGTCAGTAACGTAATATGATCGCCGACTTTTATGAATTTATTCAATTTTTACCATTTTTTCTTGAGTTTTTGTTTTTAAGATCATCTAAAGTTACGGGTGTAGGGTCAAGGTCAAGGTAACCTGGGTCCAACATGGTGGTTGGGTGGCGTCATAAAATGGTGACTAGTCGGTTCCAGTTCGTCTTCTCCTCTAAACAAAAACATTCGAAACTTAAATTTGTTATATAATTTTTTAATATATTTTTAATAAAAATTTTATATTTTTGAATAATTGTTAGCAGTTTTTTTTTTTTAATTTTTGGGGAATTTTCAAGACCATTTTGCGAATTTTTGGGTTTAAGGTCATCCAAGGTTAAGGTCGTGGGGCCAACGTCAAAGGTCAAAGTCACTGACATCCAACATGGTGATCGTATGACGTCACAACATATGATAGCCGGTCAGCTCCGGCTCGGATCCGAGATACCATGCATACCCTATGTATATAAAACTAATATGGCCGCCACTGCTTTGCCCTCGAAAGCGAGCGTCCCAAATTCTTCCGATGGATCGAAAAGTGCCTTTCTGGGGCTCGTTTTTGTAACTGGAGGGATCAGCGCTTTTTGAGGGAAAAATGGGAAATTTTAAGGGGAAAAGGAAATTTCTTAGGAAAATTTAGTCGATTTTGAGGGGGAAATGGTCAATTTGAGGGGAAAAGTGAAATGTTTATGAGGAGATGGCAGCCGGGCGACCGGAATGACAGAGTATGAACAGTTCCGGCGCTCCGATCCGCCATCCCTTTGCGACAAATTCGGCTATATCATTCTACTCTGGAGTATTTGAATGTGTCAGACAATCAATGACGCAACGTGTTCAGGCGTGCATTCAGGTACAAGGTGGACTTTGAGCACTTCTTGTAGAGTGACGTCTCACTGATGGATCAGGGTCATGGCTACATCTACTTGAACTGGAATGTCAGGAAGAATATTACGAATAATTACAACCAGTAAAACATTGGAATGTTTGTAATTCAGAAACTATCGACTTTAGGACATCTGTTGTTTTGGGGTGTACTGTCCACTCCCAGATTGTTTGCCACATATTTAGGAACATCTCGTATAGACGTTGGTACCCTATTTCCCCGCTCTAAAACTCTGTCTGCTCTTCCTCTCCAGCGGGATGATGAAGTTGCTGTTTGATGAAGATATGTAGTTTCGGCGCCATAAGAATACAAATTACATGATGCCATACATGTAGGTACTACTGAAATTATACACCAATTCGTAATATACGTAATACCATAAAACAGCTTACAGTAAGCATATTAGTGTATGAAAAATAACAAAAGCAGAACGCGAATGTTGCCGTATGGGATGTTCTCTAAAGCCATTTTCAGAGAGCTCAGTTTTCGCATTGTAGTTGTAGGCACGTAATTCCGTGAGCATCTATTTGACATAGTTTAGAAAAGACAGCTGTTTTCTTTTATTATGATAACCTCTATTGACTAATTAATTCAATTTTGGCACTTAAAACATTACATTTCCTAGTAGTCAGTTGAAACGTCTTAAGTTCTTATTCAACCGTCAAGTTGAGAGTTGAGGGATTTGGGCAGCTCTTAACAACGAGGTCTTGAGAGCCGATGAGGGTGAAATGAGGTGAGAATGGAGGAGCACCGGAATGCAAGGGTGGGGGAAACAGGAGATCCCCGAGGAAACCCGACGACCAGCGGCATCGTCCGGCACGATTCCCACTTGCGAAAATCCGGGAGCACCCCACCGGGTATTGAAACCAGTTCGACTTTATGGGAGGCGAGCAGTCTAACCACTCAGCCACTGCGGCCCCATTCAACAGTCAAGGCATCTCATAATTAGTACGAGTGCCACTGTGAAGTAATGAAAAACAGTGTGTGTATTTCAGAGAATCGCTGGCAACTCCAACTCCTGGGAACACAGTAGATAAGTACACAGATGAAATAGTGTGGCNGGGACTTGTGGCTCATTGGCTACTGCATGCTGAGAAAGTTTCCCTATTATCTGGGCTGCCGACTGGCGAGTAGGTTACCAGGCGCTGATTGGCAAACGACGTTCCAACATTCTGCTGGCGTGTACGGCTTGTGTAAGCTGCTATTTCGCCTCTGTATTCCTGAGTACTCTGTGTCCTAGGGAGGATTGCAACTGCGGCTCGAGTCTCTCAACGCCAGATAATTCCGACAGTCTGGCGTTGTTGACTTGCTACGAATGAGTGACTTCCAAAACAAAAATGTTTCCGGCCAATCGTTGTTTACCATAAAAAACAGTGGCGAGTTTCGGGACAACTATGTATTCGATGATCTTGAAATTCGCACACGCACACGCACACACACACATATATATATATATACACACACATATGTATATTTCCATTCACGTAATCTTACAGTAGAGCACCGAGGGAATTTTTAATTTCAATAATTTTGCCGAAATCAATGTTTAACTACACAGCAAGACTATAGTGTAACATATACTTTTTGGGAGGAGTATTCTGATCTTCAGCCACTATTTCCCACTGAGCAAAGAGACAGGAAGAAACTGCAGGGGAAAAAAGAGTTAGTCTGCTCTCGTTATTAAGCGCCTGATGTATATATTAAATTCAGAATTTTAATTTCTACGGCGTTCTTCCAGAGCACTACAAATTTGAAGTGAAATTCTGTAATGATTAAAAATTAAAAATAACTCTGAAAATTGAAAAAGCATTTTGAAGTGCACACTAATGCCTCTATATGCTGGAAAATGGCTTGCTGCATACAAGCGTTATTATAATTATATATCATGTTTCTTTGATTTTTGATTTCCAAGTTAACAGCCGAAAGTAATATTAACCGTAACCTATACAGTTTTACCTCAGAATTTGTTCTCTGTTTGTTATATTTTCCTTTTTAGTCGTTCCTGCATGCGCAAGCTTTATTTACAGAAACAAGACAGGACTACAATAATCCCACTTTTCAGATGCATTGCCTATGCGGTACATTTTGCCACATAGCCAATGTCTTAACTCTACATGGTGAGATACCAGTGTCCAATGAATTGTTCCGCTGTCACTGCAAGTTGCGACGAAACAGTACTCGTATGTACTTGAGTCCGACCATCCTTTACATATCCCAAGTGAGAAAATGTTTGAAGCAGTGCTCGAAAATTCCAAACAAAAAAAATTTAAACTTGTTACGGACGGCTGGAGTTGTTTTTTTTCTACGTCTTTTCCTTCAAAACGAAGACCCTACAAGGCAGGTTCCCGCTAGCCTCCCCAGCCCTCTTTCCCCTCTCTTTCTGCACTTGTTATTTCAAAGGCATCTCAAACCAGACCCAACACTCTGACCCGCAACTCTGAAAGACAACATACAAACACAAAAGTTTAGAATTCCGCCTTTCCGTTCCACTTACGGAATCCTGGTTCCATGTCAAAGCCAGCTTACTTCACTACTTTCTGTTCACCAAGTGACTTATAACGTCCGCGTACGAAATATAAAAAAGGTGGCTTGCTCGGCTGGGCATTTTTTTTCTTTTCCCAAAGGCAAACCTCTTCCCTCCCCCCTCCATCTTCTTTTCGAAAATATTCGCTCCGGCTCTGAACCCGACGTGGTACTTCACTTATTTTACAGTCGGCAGCTTTTTAAAATCACCTTTCGCAGATCCCTTCTCGACATGCTCGCCCTTTCTTTGTGCATTCCTTGTATTCACAACGCATTTCTGGGATTTCAAAGTAAGTGTCTGAGCCTCTTACATCATGTCAGTTAACATGACCTACCGTAGCCCTACTTATGTGAAACATTTGGTGGAAATCGTCTGATAAATTCCCGAGATACGGCACAAAACCTTTGTTTTCTCGTGTGGCAAGATACCTAAAACGAATCTCTGTACAGACATGCGTGGTGCTTCTAACAGGTACTGCCAGCATAACAAGATTGGTTGGATTTGATTAAATTGTTTAATATATACGACAAATTTATCCAAATTATTTATATTGTCACTATTTTGAAAATAAACTTCTGGCCCGCTTAAATTGTGTAGGCCTACTTTCGTGTGCAAAATTTGGTGGGAATTAATTGGCTGTTTCCGGGAACACGGCATAAATGTTCGTTTCCTCGCCTGGCGCTATCTTACAAAAATGCTGGCAAAAGAGTCTTTCTATTGATACAGTATATGCAATGCTTCAGATAAATACTATCAGCATACGAATATTAGTTAATTTTGTTAAATCGTTAAAAAATATTTTAGATGCTAATATAAATTATGTGTTTACCAAGTTTGGTGAAACTCGGTTAACAGGGTCAAAAATTATTATGGAGGCTGCGGCATACACCCACACGTTCGCATGATTACCTGAGCCTACCTTTCCAAGAAAAGTAGGCTAAAAATATGTCTAAAAAATTTTTTTACTGAAATGTTTTATTTGTGTTTTATTTCAGTCGACAGATCACATATTTATTTAGCACAACCAACGAGGTATAGACTTTGTGTTCGGTGATGAGTGGTATGAACCACTCATAACGTAGAGCAGTAGCGTGGTTTACAAATCAATTACCCACAGGGAAGAACATAGTTGACTCAGCCTAGCAGTACCCGACAAAAATAGCATTCCTGTGTGTGTCTATCTGTCTATATATATATATATATATATATATATATATATATTTATAGTCTATTCACAGTTACTTCNTATATTTCCATTCACGTAATCTTACAGTATAGCACCGAGGGAATTTTTCATTTCAATAATTTTGCCGAAATCAATGTTTACCTACACAGCAAGACTATAGCCTAACATATACTCTTTGGGAGGAGTATTCTGATCTCCAGCCACTGTTTCCCACAGAGCAAAGACACAGGAAGAAACTGCAGGGGAAAAAGAGTTAGTCTGCTCTCGTTACTAAGCGCCTGGTGTAGATATTAAATTCAGAATTTTAATTTCTATGGCGTTCTTCCAGAGCAGTGAGTCCTACAGATTTGAAGTGAAATTCTGCAATGATTAAAAATTAAAAATAACTCTGAAAATTGAAAACGCATTTTCAATTGCACACTAACTAAAATGCCTCGATATGCTGGAAAATGGCTTGCTGCATACAAGCATTATTATAATTTTATATCATGTTTCTTTGATTTTTTATTTCCAAGTTAATAGCCGAAATTAATATTAACCGTAACCTATACACTTTTACCTCAAAATGTGTTCTCTGTTAGTTATATTTTCCTCTTTAGACGTTCCTGCATGCGCGAGCTTTATTTACAGAAACAAGAAAGGACTACAATAATCCGACTTTTCAGATGCATTGCCTATGCGGTACATTTTGCCAAATAGCCGATGTCTTAACCCTATATGGTGAGATACCAGTGTCCAATGAATTGTTGCGCTGTCACTGCAAGTTGCGACGAAACAGTACTCGTATGTACTTGAGTCCGACCATCCTTTACATATCCCAAGTGAGAAAATGTTTGAAGCAGTGCTCGAAAATTCCAAACAAAAAAAATTTAAACTTGTTACGGACGGCTGGAGTTGTTTTTTTTTCTNTCTACGTCTTTTCCTTCAAAACGAAGACCCTACAAGGCAGGTTCCCGCTAGCCTCCCCAGCCCTCTTTCCCCTCTCTTTCTGCACTTGTTATTTCAAAGGCATCTCAAACCAGACCCAACACTCTGACCCGCAACTCTGAAAGACAACATACAAACACAAAAGTTTAGAATTCCGCCTTTCCGTTCCACNGCTTTGCCCTCGAAAGCGAGCGTCCCAAATTCTTCCGATGGATCGAAAAGTGCCTTTCTGGGGCTCGTTTTTGTAAGTGGAGGGATCAGCGCTTTTTGAGGGAAAAATGGGAAATTTTAAGGGGAAAAGGAAATTTTTTAGGAAAATTTAGTCGATTTTGAGGGGGAAATGGTCAATTTGAGGGGAAAAGTGAAATGTTTATGGGGAGATGGCCGCCGGGCAACCGGAATGACAGAGTATGAACAGTTCCAGCGCTCCGATCCGCCATCCCTTTGCGAAAAATTCGGCTATATCATTCTACTCTGGAGTATTTGAATGTGTCAGACAATCAATGACGTAACGTGTTCAGGCGTGCATTCAGGTACAAGGTGGACTTTGAGCACTTCTTGTAGAGTGACGTCTCACTGATGGATNTAACGTGTTCAGGCGTGCATTCAGGTACAAGGTGGACTTTGAGCACTTCTTGTAGAGTGACGTCTCACTGATGGATCACGATCATGGCTACATCTACTTGAACTGGAATGTCAGGAAGAATATTACGAATAATTACAACCAGTAAAACATTGGAAGGTTTGTAATTCAGAAACTATCGACTTTAGGACATCTGTTGTTTTGAAGTGTACTGTCCACTCCCAGATTGTTTGCCACATATTTGGGAACATCCCGTATAGACGTTGGTGCCCTATTTCCCCGCTCTAAAACTCTGTCTGATCTTCTTCTCCAGCGGGATGATGAAGTTACTGTTTGATGAAGATATGTAGTTTCGGCGCCGTAAGAATACAAATTACATGAGGCCATGCATGTAGGTACTACTGAAATTATACACCAATTCGTAATATACGTAATACCATAAAACAGCTTACAGTAAGCATATTAGTGTATGAAAAATAACAAAAGCAGAACGTGAATGTTGCCGTATGGGATGTTCTCTAAAGCCATTTTCAGAGAGCTCAGTTTTCGCATTATAGTTGTATGCACGTAATTCTGTGAGCATCTATTTGACACAGTTTAGAAAAGACAGCTGTTTTCTTTAATTATGATAACCTCTATTGACTAATTAATTCAATTTCGGCACTTAAAACATCACATTTCCTAGTAGTCAGTTGAAACGTCTTAAGTTCTTATTCAACCGTCAAGTTGAGAGTTGAGGGATTTGGGCAGCTCTTAACAACGAGGTCTTGAGAGCCGATGAGGGTGAAATGAGGTGAGAATGGAGGAGCACCGGAATGCAAGGGTGGGGGAAACAGGAGATCCCCGAGGAAACCCGATGACCAGTGGCATCGTCCGGCACGATTCCCACTTGCGAAAATCCAGGAGTACCCCACCGGGTATTGAAACCAGTTCGACTTTATGGGAGGCGAGCAGTCTAACCACTCAGCCACTGCGGCCCCATTCAACAGTCAAGGCATCTCATAATAAGCACAAATGCCGCTGTGAAGTAATGAAAAAGAGTGCGTGTATTTCAGAGTATCTCTGGCAACTCCAGTAGATAAGTACACAGATGAAATGGTGTGGCGGTTCCTGTGATGTGGGCATACCAATTATCTGATTGGCAGCGCGAGTCTCTGGAAACGGGACTTGTGACTCATTGGCTACTGCATGCTGCGAAAGTTTCCCTATTATCTGGGCTGTTTGCTGGCGTGTACGGCTTGTGTAATCTGCTATTTCGCCTCTGTATTCCTGAGTACTCTGTGTCCTGGAGAGGATTGCAACTGCGGCTCGAGTCTCTCAACGCCAGATAAGTTCCGACAGTCTGGCGTCGTTGACTTGCTACGAATGAGTGACTTCCAAAACAAAAATGTTTCCGGCCAATCGTTGTTTACCATAAAAAACAGTGGCGATTTTCGGGACAACTACGTATTCGATCATCTTGAAATTCACACNATTTTCGGGACAACTACGTATTCGATCATCTTGAAATTCACACACACACACACACATATATATATATATATATACTAGCTGACCCGGCAAACGTTGTTTTGCCATAAAAAGTATTTCTGGTGATTATAGTATTAGAAAAAAATAACTATAACTTATTGTTATTGTTGCTCGTGACACGTGTTGAGTACTGTTGAGGTTATATAAAATTAATTAAATAACTGAACGTGAGAACTACACTTATATATTAGATAATTTAATAAATATTAATAAAATGGAAATACAAACAATTACAGCTTTGCGATCAATAATAAAGTTAATTAAGAAGTACACTTAATTATTGAAAATATAATTGTAAACACGTCACTACTACGATCTGAGCACAAATGAATAAGAGAAAGGTTATTGTGTGAGAGAAAGTGGAGACCGGCTACTCCGTGC
>NQII01000542.1:497615-521592 GCA_002778355.1 Clitarchus hookeri | reverse complement strand
TTTTCTGAAGCCTTGCTGAAGTTGTACTTTAAGGGTATTCTTCCGCCTCATGCGAGCAGAGCTCGACAAACTCTAGAAAATTACAGCAAATGGACAACGCACCGCATTCGTGGACACTCAGGTTAATAATATTTTGCATAATTTGGCATTACCAACGCACATATTGTATGTCTGATTTTATTCAAATTAATAGCGACAGAATTGACAGAATATAAGAAAAGTTGAACTTTTCCAAAAACAAGATGCCTTAATCTTAACAGAAGTATAAAACGCCTGTGATATGTGACATTTAGGAAACCAACTAACGCTTTATACATGGGGTGATTTTTTTAAGGTTTGATTCAAAAAGTGTGAAGATACGTTTAATAGTCAATAGACTGTGCACAGTTGTGTTCACTGGGTCTAGAAGATTTAATACATCACTACTACGTGAGTCAGTGAGTGAGTGAGAGAAGAGATTTGAGCGGCTGTTAATATCGAGGTCTTGAGAGAGGTTAGGTTTGTTTAAACTATAAAAATACACATGTAACCTCTATTCTATGTTGAGATACTAGGTTACTTTTATTGTTTTCGTGTCAACAGCTGATATTAATGATATGAGTGTTCCTTTATTTACTGATGCTGCACATGAGTCACTGGCTGGAAGTGTTTGTCGTCTGGGTTGGAGGCTATAGTTTGTGATGAGAACACACTCGTGCAACTCTCTACGGTAGCAGACGTCTGAAAGTGCTGCTGGTAAATGATAATTCAAACCAAGAAACTCTAATATGTGTTACTGATTTCTGCTGAGGATTCAAAGATAATAAAGACGGGTTAGTATTCTATTATTTTCACCGGAATTAAATGTCCATACTNATTTCTGCTGAGGATTCAAAGATAATAAAGACGGGTTAGTATTCTATTATTTTCACCGGAATTAAATGTCCATACTATAATCTTTACAGATAAATCGCCTTATAATTGTAACACGTGTACGTTACTAACGACATGACAAGAAACTCGTCGGTCATATCGGACGCCATCATTTGTATTGCTGGCTCTGGTGACGAGTGTTTCGCCATCAAGGCCGCTGACTGGCTGTCGGCGTTCCTCAATGGCTTCTTACTGACCAGTAACATCAGCGTCCGCGTAGCAAAACTACGGGTAGGGATAGGAAAATGTCGCGAGTTCAGTGGCCTGTAGGCTAGACTCCACAGTCCTGTGTACACTCCAGCCTCAGATGTTTGTTCATTGGCTGCTGCTCCAGAGAGTAGTAGCCAGTGTCACTTCACGTCTGGCAGTATGACACTCGCTACTTGTTCCCTTGCAAGTCTGCTATTGGCTCAGAGTCGCCCAGGGCGTGTCTTATAAACTGACTTACACGTGCTGGACGTCTATCCTGTACTGAAATTTTCATACTCCTAATTATTGGTATAAACGCGCTTGAGCAGTAATAATTGCCACCCAAATACGCATTCGCGGTAGACACGGCTCCGGCGCGGTGCATAGATTGTCATGGCAATATTCGAGTTCAAGATGTCAAACAATTAGATTCTTTGGAGATCTCGATACATCTCGAAAGGTGGCCAAAGTATTCCAATACTATTATCCAAGTGATCTAGCTGAGTGGTTTGTCAGTACTCACGTCTCACACGCGTTCTTTGTCTAGGAGTACTTGAGTTCTGATGTTGACGTTACATCTTTCGTTCCACGCTTCTTCTTTAATGTTTGCAGACATTACTGTATTTTCCAAATTTAATAGTTAGATTACTGAAGTCTAAGTTTACTCATGTGTTTTGTGGTCCATTTGTATCACGTATAAAGTTTTAAAATATGTACATACTGTTTCGTGTCTATTGTTGAATTCTATGGCATTGTTTTGAATCTTATTGCTTTNAAAGTTTTAAAATATGTACATACTGTTTCGTGTCTATTGTTGAATTCTATGGCATTGTTTTGAATCTTATTGCTTTTTGTATAGTTGTCTGGAATCGACATTCGTCACCCGTCGACTGCATCTTATTAATATAATCATGCGAATTAAAACAAACCGCTCAGCAAATAATATTAAAATGACATATTCAAACAGACAAATACAACCACGGAACTCGTCAGTTGTTGAATTTAAGCAGTGAGTGTAAGTTCTCTATTCTTAGAGTCGACCTCTCGCGTCGCAGTCGGTTGGTGCGCCCCAGNAAAGTTTTAAAATATGTACATACTGTTTCGTGTCTATTGTTGAATTCTATGGCATTGTTTTGAATCTTATTGCTTTATGTATAGTTGTCTGGAATCGGCATTCGTCACCCGTCGACTGCATCTTATTAATATAATCATGCGAATTAAAACAAACCGCTCAGCAAATAACATTAAAATGACATATTCAAACAGACAAATACAACCACGGAACTCGTCAGTTGTCGAATTTAAGCAGTGAGTGTAAGTTCTCTATTCTTAGAGTCGACCTCTCGCGTCGCAGTCGGTTGGTGCGCCCCAGGTTTGTTGGTGCAGGAGGTTCTGTGGTTCGGATCCCAGGTAAGGCACGGGTGTTGGTTTAAGTTAGGTTTTAAGTTACGGTAGTTTATAAGCCTTCCCCTGGTAGGCCTTCAAGCATAGCTCCGGAGATCGTTAATAAGCCCTTTCCAATCCAAGCTATTCTCAGAGTATTGAACTAAGTTGAGAAATATTCGATTGCTGGATGTATTGTAGTCTGGTCATCACTAGCGAGGCAAGCATGTAGACGGCGTCGCCCCAGGAATACAACGGACGACGGGCGTCTGCCCGAGCCGCCGTTTTTCACCATTGCCGAACTCAGAGCGGGGGTAGTTGAGGCCCCGTGAGGGGCCCTTTACCACCCAACGGGGTTTCACGTGACCTACAAGGAGATTAGGAAGAAGCAAGATTAACCCCATCCCAACTCCCTGCACCATCCCAATCTGTAGTTACGGAGGTTGCCCTCCGCAGCTAACATTCTGCCCGAGCAGTTACGGGGTCCCGCAGTGTTGTTGGTTCTTGCCACAGCGGGCTGGGGGGGACTCGGCTGCGGAATGCTTTGAGGTGGTTGGCTCGCCCCACGCCGGCTTATTCCTCCCTCGCGAGTGTTGCCAACCTCAAGCACCAGGTAGACCCGGTCAAGCAATGCGAGGCCAGGTGTAACAACTACTGCGAGGTCCTTCCTTTGGAAACTAGTTGATACGTCCTTCCCACAACGCAATCACCTTTCCAACAATATGCTCTGCTCTCCAGCGCTTGCGCCTCGCACCGAACATTTTATTGATAAAACATTTTAAACATTTTATAAATATGCATGTTTAAATATATACACGTTATCGTGAAATACAGTTTCTACGATAATTTTTCAAAACACCAGCCATTTTCACACAATGTGTCATTGGTTAACCTTTTGAAGTAATGTACTTGGACTATTTGATATCAACCTTTGAAAAAAATGGGCAAGCTGACTGGCATGCGTCCAGTCAAGTTGGTGATGATGGAGGGAAAGTAGTTCCAAAATTCAACGTTGAGTTCGAAGGGGTAGGTAAACATACTGAAATGATTTCATTTGCTTCCTGTTTTTGAAATGAATATAAGTTTAAAAATAAGCAAATCTATAAATAATTCATTTTTCTAATAACTTCACAGTTCCACTAGACCAACGCATGAATAAAGTGACCAGGCCCGTGGCTATGTTAATTTTAAATATGGCGGAAGAATACAAAATGTGCGTACAAGTAGACCTTAAGCTAGGCATTCAGAAGTGCTCAGTTTACCGTGAACAGCCTATAGATGGGCTGGCGACTGGAGAGTAAGTTACCAGGCTCTGATTGGACAACCCTTTGTAGGCGGCGGTCCGACATTTTGCTGGCGTGTGAAGCTGGAATTGGCGGAATAAGTGGTGGTTTCACCTCTGTATTATTGAGTTATCTGTGCTGGGTGCATGCGCGGAGAACGAACATTGGTCCACGTCATCTTTATTCTGTGAGAGCAGGCATACAGACCTTGCAGAGTGCAGTATGTCGCAGCGAGCGACACCTCCACAGAGGGTGCGTTCGCGTTGTACTTACCTCTGCCCTTTCCACGCTCTTTCTCGTCCTTTGCCGTTCGCACTACTGGAAGCACTTTCTTTTGTTTCTTGTTCGAGTCGTAAGAGCACTACTCTTTCTGCTCCTTTAGGCCATTTCTCACGATAATTTTTCTTTTCATTATCTGAAAGGACAACATAAATGTAAATATTTGTAGTCAAATTATTATAGTTTTCTAAATATAGTACCGAAAAGCCGAAAATTTCGGAATATGGGAGCCCAAGATTCTATGCTCCTAATTAGGTAATTAACTTTGCCAACTAAATCACATGTCATATGGTCTATATCATATAGGCCTACACAACATGCCAATTAGTATCAATGATATTTAACAATTCGTACTCGGGTACTGGTATCCTGAATCTATTTTAAAATAGGTATTGATGTTTTTGCCAACACATTTTCATTCTTACAAAATAAAATATTAACATTATTTTCTCTCCGAAGAATAAAAATGTGTCGGCTTAAACATTAATACCTATTTTAAAATAGATTCAAGATATCAGTACCCTATTGCCGATTGTTAAATATCCTTGATACTTAATTATAATGTTGCGTATAGGATATATATCACATGACAAGTGATTTAGTTGGTAAAGTTAATTAGGAGCACAGAAACTTGGGCTTCCATATTCCGAAATTTTCAACTTTTCGGGGCTATATTTTGAAAACTATAATCATTTAACTACTAATATGTATACTGATGCTATCCTTATAGAAATCTCTTTCAGATAATGAAATGAAAAATTATCATGAAATATGGCCTTAAGAGCGTTCATTCTGCCATTGCTAGCCGAGGTGAAGCAGAACGAACAGAAATAGTAAAAACGTTCCCGGCCACAAAAACATTAACAAACTGTCAAACGAATGCGTGTTTGGTACTTTTGCAATTAAGGATGAAGTTTATTTGATGAATTATTCATTAGACCTATCATAAAACATACTGGTCATCCAGTAACTAGCATGGAAGGATATTTTGTTACCAATAAAAGTGGAAGATTTACTAGTGAAAGTCCGTGAACATGTTAAAGATTCATTGTCTTCTCCATCAGACGATATAATTTAATTTGCGTCAAATAACGTCCACGCAGTGTCTTTAAACCCTCGTCTACGCGCCATTTGCCAAACAAAACACACTTTGGCTCTTTGTCATTTGCGTCGTCAGGTCAAGAGAAGATGCTCTTCCTGCTCCTTCCGTGCTTAGCGTTACAATACGCCCCCTTTTACCCGGACATGTCCTCTTTTTGAGGACTTGTTAACTGTACGGCCGGGGCTTACAAAAAAAAGTCAAAATGTAGGCCTACTCCTTTTTGATAAAAATGAAAGATAACGAAGTTTTACTTTTTTGTAGAATTTTTTTTTTTTGTATATTATTAAACATTTAGTAACGGTGCCAACGAACTTCTTGCAGAAGTTCCAGAAGTTCAAACTTATTGGAGAAAAGTACGTAATTCTTTTTAGTCTTTACCAGTATTAGTATATTTATTCCTGACGATTTTTTTCCGTGTCTAAGTTGAGAAAATGTTATGATTATTTGCTATGAAATAGAAGCCTGTTAGAACAAATAAAATATTCAAATAAATGCGATAGAAATATATCTAAACCTGAGTTTTTCGAGGCTGATTAACTGTCACTTAACAAAATTGTGTCCGGTGTTTATGTACAACTGGTTTTTANGCACCATCCCAATCTGTAGTTACGGAGGTTGCCCTCCGCAGCTAACATTCTGCCCGAGCAGTTACGGGGTCCCGCAGTGTTGTTGGTTCTTGCCACAGCGGGTTGGGGGGGACTCGGCTGCGGAATGCTTTGAGGTGGTTGGCTCGCCCCACGCCGGCTTATTCCTCCCTCGTGAGTGTTGCCAACCTCAAGCACCAGGTAGACCCTGTCTAGCGAATGCGAGGACAGGTGTAACAACCACTGCGAGGCCCTTCCTTTGGAAACTAGTTGGTACGTCCTTCCCACAACGCAATCACCTTTCCAACAATATGCTCTGCTCCCCAGCGCTCGCGCCTCGCACCTAACATTTTATTGATAAAACATTTTACACATTTTATAAATATGCATGTTTAAATATATACATNACCTTTCCAACAATATGCTCTGCTCCCCAGCGCTCGCGCCTCGCACCTAACATTTTATTGATAAAACATTTTACACATTTTATAAATATGCATGTTTAAATATATACATGGTATCGTGAAATACAGTTTCTACGAACATTTTTAAGACCACCAGCCATGTTCACACAATGTGTCATTGGTCAACCTTTTGAAGTAATGTACTTGGACTATTTGAAATCAACCTTTGAAAAAAAAATGGGCAAGCTGACTGGCATGCGCACAGTCAAGTTGGTAATGGTGGAGGAAAAGGGGTTCCACAACTCAACATTGAGTTCGAAGTGGTAGGTAAACATACTGAAATGATTTCATTTGCTTCCTGTTTTTGAAATGAATATAAGTTTAAGAATAAGCAAATCTATAAATAATTCATTTTTCTAATAACTTCACAGTTCCACTAGACCAACGCATGAATAAAGTGANAAATAAGCAAATCTATAAATAATTCATTTTTCTAATAACTTCACAGTTCCACTAGACCAACGCATGAATAAAGTGACCAGGCCCGTGGCTATGTTAATTTTAAATATGGCGGAAGAATACAAAATGTGCGTACAAGTAGACCTTAAGCTAGGCATTCAGAAGTGCTCAGTTTACCGTGAACAGCCTATAGATGGGCTGGTGACTGGAGAGTAAGTTACCAGGCTCTGATTGGACAACCCTTTGTAGGCGGCGGTCCGACATTTTGCTGGCGTGTGCAGCTGGAATTGGCGGAATAAGTGGTGGTTTCACCTCTGTATTATTGAGTTATCTGTGCTGGGTGCATGCGCGGAGAACGAACATTGGTCCACGTCATCTTTATTCTGTGAGAGCAGGCATACAGACCTTGCAGAGTGCAGTATGTCGCAGCGAGCGACACCTCCACAGAGGGTGCGTTCGCGTTGTACTTACCTCTGCCCTTTCCACGCTCTTTCTCGTCCTTTGCCGTTCGCACTACTGGAAGCANGGTGCGTTCGCGTTGTACTTACCTCTGCCCTTTCCACGCTCTTTCTCGTCCTTTGCCGTTCGCACTACTGGAAGCATTTTCTTTTGTTTCTTGTTCGAGTCGTAAGAGCACTACTCTTTCTGCTCCTTAAGGCCATATCTCACGATAATTTTTCATTTCATTATCTGAAAGGACAACATAAATGTAAATATTTGTGGTCAAATTATTATAGTTTTCTAAATATAGCACCGAAAAGTCGAAAATTTCCGAATCTGTGAGCCCAAGATTCTATGCTCCTAATTAAGTAATTAACTTTGCCAACTAAATAACATGTCATATGATCTATATCATATAGGCCTACACAACATGTCAATTAAGTATCAAGGATATTTAACAATCCGTACTCGGGTACTGGTATCCTGAATCTATTTTAAAATAGGTATTGATGTTTTGGCCAACTTATTTTCTATCATACAAAATAAAATATTAACATTATTTTCTCTCCGAAGAATAAAAATGTGTCGGCTTAAACGTTAATACCTATTTTAAAATAGATTTAAGATATCAGTACCCTATTGCCGATTGTTAAATATCCTTGATACTTAATTATAATGTTGCGTATAGAATATATATCACATGACAAGTGATTTAGTTGGTAAAGTTAATTAGGAGCATAGAAACTTGGGCTTCCATATTCCGAAATTTTCAACTTTTCGGTGCTATATTTTGAAAACTATAATCATTTAACTACTAATATGTATACTGATGCTATCCTTATAGAAATCTCTTTCAGATAATAAAATGAAAAATTATCATGAAATATAGCCTTAAGAGCGTTCATTCTGCCATTGCTAGCCGAGGTGAAGCAGAACGAGCAGAAATAGTAAAAACGTTTCCGGCCATAAAAACATTAACAAACTGTCAAACGAATGCGTGTTTGGTACTTTTGCAATTAAGGATAAAGTTTATTTGATGAATTATTCATTAGACCTATCATAAAATATAGTGGTAATCCAGTAACTAGCATGGAAGGATATTTTGTTACCAATAAAAGTGGAAGTTTTTACCAGTGAAAGTCCGTGAACATGTTAAAGATTCATTGTCTTCTCCATCAGACGATATAATTTAATTTGCGTCAAATAACGTCCACGCAGTGTCTTTAAACCCTCGTCTACGCGCCATTTGCCAAACAAAACACACTTTGGCTCTTTGTCATTTGCGTCGTCAGGTCAAGAGAAGATGCTCTTCCTGCTCCTTCCGTGCTTAGCGTTACAATACGCCCCCTTTTACCCGGACATGTCCTCTTTTTGAGGACTTGTTAACTGTACGGCCGGGTCTTACAAAAAAAAGTCAAAATGTTGGCCTACTCCTTTTTGATAAAAATGAAAGATAACGAAGTTTTGCTTTTTGTAGAATTTTTTTTTGTATATTATTAAACATTTAGTAACGGTGCCAACGAACTTCTTGCAGAAGTTCCAGAAGTTCAAACTTATTGGAGAAAAGTACGTAATTCTTTTTAGTCTTTACCAGTACTAGTATATATTCCTGACGATTTTTTTCCGTGTCTAAGTTGAGAAAATGTTATGATTATTTGCTATGAAATAGAAGCCTGTTAGAACAAATAAAATCTTCAAATAAATGCGATAGAAATATATCTAAACCTGAGTTTTTCGAGGCTGATTAACTGTCACTTAACAAAATTGTGTCCGGTGTTTATGTACAACTGGTTTTTATGTGAATACTTCTATATCATTTGCTTGCAAAATATTCTGTAGTGCCTGCAAGTTAAATGGAATTGACTTTCATATTCAGAGTGAACAAGATTATCACTTTAACAGCTACGTGGAACCCATTACCGTATACAATTATGAATGTGATGTATTTTAACTGACCTTCAACATAATTGCCCATTTTCCACTGTAAAATTTGCGTCCTTTTTGTTTGTATCATTTTCTGGTGTCCTCTTTTTTAAAATCTAATTTACTTTAAAGTGTTTTCAATTTTAGTACTGTATATCTGGTTAGCCTAGTCATACTCATTGGGAAAACCTGCCGTTTCCCCCGCCTTTGCATTCCGGTGCTGCTCCATTCTCGCCTCATTTCACCCTCCTCGGTTCTCAAGAGCCGCCCAAACCTCTCAACTCACTCGAGAGCAGAAGTAGCACGCGAACAAACCCAGATAAAGCAGGCCAGAAGGAGGAATGTCGGCAAGCGCGACGACCCCCCGAGCAGGGCAGGGGAGTGTGGATATCNCTTTCATATTCAGAGTGAACAAGATTATCACTTTAACAGCTACGTGGAACCCATTACCGTATACAATTATGAATGTAATGTATTTTAACTGACCTTCAACATAATTGCCCATTTTCCACTGTAAAATTTGCGTCCTTTTTGTTTGTGTCATTTTCTGGTGTCCTCTTTTTTAAAATCTAATTTACTTTAAAGTGTTTTCAATTTTAGTACTGTATATCTGGTTAGCCTAGTCATACTCATTGGGAAAACCTGCCGTTTCCCCCGCCTTTGCATTCCGGTGCTGCTCCATTCTCGCCTCATTTCACCCTCCTCGGTTCTCAAGAGCCGCCCAAACCTCTCAACTCACTCGAGAGCAGAAGTAGCACGCGAACAAACCTAGATAAAGCAGGCCAGAAGGAGGAATGTCGGCAAGCGCGACGACCCCCCGAGCAGGGCAGGGGAGTGTGGATATCAGCTGGGGTCTACTGTGTGGGCTGTATCCAGGCAACACTCCCTCCCCCGGGTACACTCCCCCCCAACAATGCTGTAGCCCAGCCAGTCTCGCGGCCCCTAACAGTAATTTTATACAGGCATGTGTCATTAACGTAACCGACTTCTGGTAATACGAAACGCAACAAAGTAAAACTAAATTACATTGACAAATACAGAAACGTATCCCATTGCAATTCCATTATTACATACAGTACGTGAATGNTGACAAATACAGAAACGTATCCCATTGCAATTCCATTATTACATACAGTACGTGAATGATACTGATTTAGAGTAACGCTAATTATTTAATATACAGAAATTTATACATGTGAGAGCAGATGGAAGTACGTATAAAAATTTCTGCTCATATTTCGGGGTGGGTCCGGGCCCTTCAGACCCACCCCTAGCTACGTCCCTGGTCATACGGGTGGTTTTACAATTCGCTTAGTAAAAAACAAATGCACTAACGCTGTGAAGCTCTATATATACAGCATTGGCGAGTGATCGAAAGATAGTATTATNTTTATACAGGCATGTGTCATTAACGTAACCGACTTCTGGTAATACGAAACGCAACAAAGTAAAACTAAATTACATTTACAAATACAGAAACGTATCCCATTGCAATTCCATTATTACATACAGTACGTGAACGATACTGATTTAGAGTAACGCTAATTATTTAATATACCGAAATTTATACATGTGAGAGCAGATGGAAGTACGTATAAAAATTTCTGCTCATATTTCGGGGTGGGTCCGGGCCCTTCAGACCCACCCCTAGCTACGTCCCTGGTCATAAGGGTGGTTTTACAATTCGCTTAGCAGTAAAAAACAAATGCACTAACGCTGTGAAGCTCTATATATACAGCATTGGCGAGTGATCGAAAGATAGTATTATNTAGTAAAAAACAAATGCACTAACGCTGTGAAGCTCTATATATACAGCATTGGCGAGTGATCGAAAGATAGTATTATTATATTTTCAGAGATAATAACGATAATTTTACTAGTAAATACTTACTTTAAAAACATTTGACATGTTATGAATTAGTTTTCGTTGTTTAATTTATAATCGCAAGCGGTCTATTGTACGAAATAAACGTGAAGTGAAGTGTGATAATGTGATGCTGAGAACTATGGTGGCAGTCGCAGTGCCGTTGTTAAGGCGCTGCCACACTTGTGCAAATGCGTCAGGCCAAGCCGTTCGAACGTGCGGTCAGTTCACACAGATTTCCGGTCACAGCGAGCCTTGAGTGCTACGATTTGAGGTTGTCTGATGGATGCAGTTGGATAAACAGGTCGCCATTTTTTTTTTACATATGTTACCACTTGCTGCCTGTTTTGACATTTATTAGCCGTGTACTGCTTGTTGTTGATATTGTTACAATTTTCCAAAAGTCAGTGAGCTAAACCAGGTTTGTTAAGGGATGAAGGTCTTAATTAAATCAAAGTGTTAATTATAATTCCCTGATTTAATTTACAATAACTACAAACAAAATTCTCTCCACCCAATACCTTACAATAAATTGATATCACTTTCTGTTTTTCAATTATTGAATTCAATAAATACAATTTACAATTATATCAAAGAAATTAATGCAATTAAACAATTAAAACTCACTCCCAACAGACAGTGTATCAAACATATGTAATTATTTTATATACTATATGTCCATGTTTGACAGTTCCAATATTTACAATAAAGTCCATATCACGTGTTCATCCAGTCCAACCTCAGTTTAGTCCAGGTCCCACCAGCCCACAATGTTCTAGATTTTTCCGAGCACCTTCGTGCACATAAGTCTTAACTCGTCGGGTATCGCGCCCTGTCGTCCATTCACACAACAAACACCCCGTCCGCCGTCGCTCGCAGTCTCCCGTCGTTGCCCGTCCCTTTCGCCGATGTCTCTCGGTGCACCACGCGTCGCTCGGTTCCCGCACTCAGCCAACTGGTTTCCACAGAAAGACTGCCGACCCTTCGTTCTAGTTCCCAGAATATTCTTGCGCATTTTCTAAACTCTTTGACTTCTCTAACAGGATGAGGAGGAGGGGCTGTGACTCCAACCAGGTCGCCGATGTCAATCATTCCTCGGCGAGCGACGGAGCAGCAAATGGGTCTGCCTAAGGGAGGGGAGGATCGAGGTGGGTCACTCCCGAGCCGGATCACGCATGGAGCTCGCGTCTAGTGCGAGCATCAGCACGTAACAATATTATATATATAACGACCTTATCCACACTGCCCAACTTAGCAAATAGTCCATTTCTTCATATCGAAATAACTAAACTGATATTTTAGCTATAAAATATTTTATGTACAAACCGTACGTTTTCTCGAGTTTCTGTGTATAAACAAAGCATCTCATAGGTCTCGGTCCTGAAAATATCAGATGCTGATGATATAGTCCGCCCTATCTGACCTCGATAGATAAAGTTTGGCCATCTCCAGTCAGTGAACCTCACCTCACGTCTGCACCATGAGCATCTGACGTCAAAGTTCACGTGAACCAATCAAATGCTTTATCGGTGACAGCACGGTCAGCTCGCAGAGATCAGACAAACACGTCTGCTCAGTTGTGGCACTGCCTTTCAGGGCTCTGCTTCAATGAGCTGATGCTAACTGTTGACAGTCTGCTGATGTCGACTGCAGTGCCGATCGTCGCGCTCTCCGAGTGCTACAATGAATGCTGATATCCTGCTGATGAGTGCAGTTACACTGATGTATGGGTGGCAGGGCGACACTATTCACGACCACTCGTTTGTTTCTTGTATATTTGTACAGTTAACCCACTTACCACTCTAATAAAAAATAAAAACACCCGCTACTTGCACATTTTTTTATTAACCATAAACAAAATATTCTTTTCCCCGCCTTTCTTTGCTTATGCGCACATACACCTCGCATTTCATCGGCTCGTTTATCGTGACGTACTTATTTATAGCGAATCACACACACCCTACCGATCGGGCGCTGATCAGCTGCCAACCNAGAATAAAAACACCCGCTACTTGCACATTTTTTTATTAACCATAAACAAAATATTCTTTTCCCCGCCTTTCTTTGCTTATGCGCACATACACCTCGCATTTCATCAGCTCGTTTATCGTGACGTACTTATTTATAGCGAATCACACACACCCTACCGATCGGGCGCTGATCAGCTGCCAACCCCGAGTTAAAAGTTAGTTAACTTGGTCTGCACTGCACAGCACTGCTCTGACCATAGGCACTGACGTCACGGGTCACGTGAGCCAATTGCATTTCAGAAACGCCACTGCATTGCACTGCACAAACCCAATGTAACATTAGCTTTATGGCGCGTGTGTGTGTTTGTGTGTGGCAGGTGCCGCAGCTTCCAGACGGCGAAGAGGACGGAGGTTTGTCGTATCCCGGGCTGCTCCGTGTCTCCAGCAGCTCCAGGAACGCCTTCTCCAGTCCGCCTGCCGCAGTTCCAGGGCGACACCTTCCGCCAGTTCATCGCATACGTCTACACTGGCAAGGTGCCTGCATTCCCCTGAAAAAATGTCACTGCCTCGTATCTGCGTATATTTTAACACAATGATTCCATGCGCCCAGTAAAGTCGGTAACGAGGGATCGAATGTAGTTCCATAACTTAACATTGAATTTAAAGTGTTGGATAGCCATATGTGAATACTGAAGTTATTTATTTGGCTTTCTGTTTTTTTAATGCATATGAGTGTAAAAATTATCATATTTGAAAAATATTTACTTTTCTAATACTTTCAAAGTTTCTTTAGATTGACGCACGATTAAAACGATCAGACCCACGGCAATGTTTATATACGTGGTGTAATAATACCTACACAATGTGCATACAAGTAGATATTAAGTGGGACTTTCATAAGTGCTCAGTTTATGGTGAACAGCCTATAAGATGTCAGAAACCATATTTCTTGGAAATTTTGTTGTACGGTTCCCTCGCATGTCAATTCTAACTTTTGAGATTAAATTTAGCCATAAGTTAAACCATCGCCTTGCTACTTGTGAACCAAGTGTCAAATTTCAAAGAAATATTTCAATATGCCATTCCTGTCACTTCAAGGAACACTTCAGCTAAAAAAAATTTGTTTAAAAAAAATTTAAATTTATAGAAATGAATATTGTAAGTTAAAATTCTCATATATCCACTAAGAAAACATGACAGGTGTTATTTTTTTCATTGATATGGTATTTTTATCAAGTTATTGATATCAGGTCGTGAAATCATACCAATTCCTAAAACTTTAGAAAAAAATTCGTATTGGAAATAGTTTTAAAGTGGATTCACGTGGCCGTAGTTCACGCCTGGCATATGCACCATATGGGACGGTTTCTACAACACATTATCATAACTTACATCATTATTATTTCAGTTGATAACATTTGCCAGTAGCCACTGATCTCATTTTCTGTCATCATATTAATACTGTTACAAGATGCCAGAAGGCCGTTTCCGAGTTCGCATGGGACGGAGGTCTTAATAAAAATAAACTACATAAATTTGATTTTTAATTTATTCGCACAGTTATTATTTACAACACTGAACCATATGTCGCCAAATTATTCTTTTTTATCAATTAGTGAATATTTCATGTCTATCTCAATTCTAATTAAAGTCCTTATCAAAGACTCAATATTGTTTACAGTCACATAATTCACACTCATTACTTACTCATATTCAACCTGTCTATTTCCATCGTTCCAAATGTTTTACACTCACGCAACCAATTCAATAGTCCCGCTCGTCAGTCTCACTCCCCATTGTCCTGACACTTACTGTCGGCAGACTTCACTACCACTGGTCACTCTCGCCGCCACTCGACGCTCTGATGGCTCGTCGTCTTCGCTGTCTTCACACACCTGTAACTTCAAGGTCACACAATCCTCTAAACTATCAACTTTCAAACTCTCGGCTTATACGCCGGTAGCGGCATAAATAGTCTCGATGGTCCGATCAGGAAGGTTCCCCGCACCCCGAGTCTCACTGAGAGAGGCAAGGATACGAACCAGAACATTTTTTCAAGGTAACCGCAGAAATTCAACCCGCTAGAGGTCAGGAGTACACGAGTTGCGATAGACTTATCGCAGCCGCAAAAAAGAGGTACACGTGATGGCATACCTTTGAAAATCACTGCGTGCCTTCAGGTTACATGCGTGACCTTTACACATTTCTTCGCTCGCACAACCGGGACCAACAAGGAAAGATAATAATATCAGCGAGCATATAACACTGCCCCCTCCTTAAGTTTGTTCGTCCCGAACAGACTCTGCAACATCCGGATCTTCATAAAATGCCAGTCGGTCGATGTGGACAATCTTCGGCTTCGCCCAAGAGCCTTGACGACAAATCCGAATTACTACATATTGATCTTCTTCAGAATCGTTTAGTAGTCTCGCCAACATTTCTGTATCTTCGGGTAGTATCCCTTTTCGCTTTTGTGGGCTGTAAAGGCTCACCAGTTGGCCTTGAATTTCCTCGCCCGACGTTCGCCTGTCATAATGTGTCTTCATCCTGTCACTACTTAATTTGAGGTGCTGTGGAGCAAAATTATGAATTCGAACTAGTCTGTGAAGTAATTCGCTGGCATAATGAGGGGCGGACATTTGCTCTTCTGTCGGTTGGCCAAACAGCAGGTCACTATGGAGACGTAGCTCTCTTCCAAATAGCATCTTTGATGGTGTTTTTCTTGTAGACTCGTGAACCGCAGATCGGTAAGCCAGGAGAAACGACGGCACATTTGAATCCCAGGCCTTTTAATTGTTTGCTACAAATATAGACAGGTAATGTTCAAGAGTGTGATTAAGCTTTTCAGCAGTTCCATCCGACTGAGGTTGTAAGGCTATAGTCCTAGTCTTTTTCATCCCTGGAATCTTTGCTAATTATATTCTGGAACACAGCTGCTGCAAAATTTCTTCCCTGATCGGAATGGAGTTCTAGTGGCACCCCTGCTCTCAAATGGGGCTCCAACATTGTATTTCTGGAGGTGACCTTGTCTCCTGGTCCTTGAGCCCTCCCTCGCAGAGCTGGTGTCACACATTCGGCACCACTTCTCAACATCCTCCCGAATATGAAGCCACTAGAATCTCAGTCTAACTCTGTAGAGAGTCTTATTAACACCAAAGTGCCCACTGGCTGCCGCATTATGCAGTTCCTTCAAGCTATCGGAATCCCTACATTCTGGAAGGAACAATAGTAAGCATGTGTGTTTTCCATCATTACTTTTCCAGTTCTTGTAAAACATGCCATTCTTCAGTACGAAGGAATTCCATTGTGACCAGTATGCTTTGACTGCTGTCCTCAGACTAGGTATACCTTCCCATTTTGGCCTACACCCAGCTTCTTTACATTCTAGTAATGGATGCAAAGTGTGACCATTTAGCTGATCTTTCACTCCAGCTGATATTTCACCCATCACAAGATGCAGAACCTTGAACTCTTGTCCTCCGTACCTTCAGCGATTCAACACTCTTTTCTTTTCTTTTTTTTTTGTTCACAATGAAGACAGAATGGCTTACATAGCCTCCTATAAAGTGCAACTGCATTGCTATGAAGGTGTACAGATCTGTGTTGTATTGCACAGTCATATTCTTGAAGAAGCTTTATACACCAGGCTATTTGATCTTCGGAGTTCTTGAAATTAAGTAGTCAGCATAATGTAGCATAGTTAGTTCTTGAAATAAAATTTCTGCCATAAAGGTAGGGTTGAAGAGTGAAATTGCCTTTGCCATGGCCAAAGGTTCCCTGCATGGAAAATAGCAATTTCTCTCAGACTTGTACAATACCTAACTGAAGTATTCTAGTTGTCTCTAGCTGCAATGCCTACATCACTAGCATCAGTATCCAGGAAGGGTGGAGATATCAGAATTTCCTTAACCTTACTGAAAAGCACAATCACACTCACTGGCCCAATGTAATTTATTTTTTACATCAGTCAATTCCTGTAGTAGTTTGGCGATCGTGGCGAACCCAGGTACAAATCGACGATAATAGGAACATAATCCCATAAAACTTCGCACTTCGGTTTTGTCAGTTGGTGTCAGCCAATTCCTAATTGCTTTGGTCTCTTCTGGGCCTGTTTCAATTCCGTGGGCCAACATTACATGCTCCAAGAAATTTATTTTCTNTATTTTTTACATCAGTCAATTCCTGTAGTAGTTTGGCGATCGTGGCGAACCCAGGTACAAATCGACGATAATAGGAACATAATCCCATAAAACTTCGCACTTCGGTTTTGTCAGTTGGTGTCAGCCAATTTCTAATTGCTTTGGTCTCTTCTGGGCCTGTTTCAATTCCGTGGGCCAACATTACATGCTCCAAGAAATTTATTTTCTTTTTGGAAAAGGTAGCACTTCGTGCTAAAGTTGAAATGTATTGGTGTTCAAAATGAAAGGCACATTAAAACGAACCATATCCAAATTAAACACAACTTTGAAAACTTTTTTTACGTCTTATCACCTCTTACCAGCCATTCTTTCCATACAAGCTTTACATTAATTACAAAAGCATACAGAAATGTTGCATAAAATTGTTGAATTATTTTTGTAATAATTTGACGAAATATATTTTAAATTCGTGTCGTTCCGAGCCAGTAATAGAAGAACAGTCANGAATTATTTTTGTAATAATTTGACGAAATATATTTTAAATTCGTGTCGTTCCGAGCCAGTAATAGAAGAACAGTCAACTTAAAAAAGACGCGATCTATTGAGTAAAACAAGCGGCTCACACCTCGCTCTGACATGTTGTGCGTGCCATCTATCGGATCTTTTCCGAAGCATTACCAGCCAGAAACGAATAGCGCTCGTATGCAATATATAACAAATTTACGAACAGATACCAATAGTTTTATTTTTCGCGATCTCTGCATAATTTTTAAAGTAACATATATTTCATGTACAACGATTTTGAGTACTAGTAATTTTTATTCAGCCGGTAATCGTTCGTCTACACAAATTATACGCCATATTATTCTCCTGAAAACTCATTTTCTTGTTTCCGAAGAAAGTGGGACATGCATGAATATGTTTTAAGCAGTTATAACGTTATTCCACGTCACATATTTCCAACTCAAATATATTAGCTATAATGTCCAAAGTGTGATAATAGCTGCAACAACTACCGTCTCGCAAATGTTAACCCAAATTCACTGTCTCGGACAAATGAAAAAAGAGTCAGCAAATATTTAATTTTTTGAAAGGTTTTATATTTTTACTTTTATAACCTACTAATTTTTTTCAGACGTNAGGCACATTAAAACGAACCATATCCAAATTAAACACAACTTTGAAAACTTTTTTTACGTCTTATCACCTCTTACCAACCATTCTTTCCATACAAGCTTTACATTAATTACAAAAGCATACAGAAATGTTGCATAAAATTGTTGAATTATTTTTGTAATAATTTGACGAAATATATTTTAAATTCGTGTCGTTCCGAGCCAGTAATAGAAGAACAGTCAACTTAAAAAAGACGCGATCTATTGAGTAAAACAAGCGGCTCACACCTCGCTCTGACATGTTGTGCGTGCCATCTATCGGATCTTTTCCGAAGCATTACCAGCCAGAAACGAATAGCGCTCGTATGCAATATATAACAAATTTACGAACAGATACCAATAGTTTTATTTTTCGCGATCTCTGCATAATTTTTAAAGTAACATATATTTCATGTACAACGATTTTGAGTACTAGTAATTTTTATTCAGCCGGTAATCGTTCGTCTACACAAATTATACGCCATATTATTCTCCTGAAAACTCATTTTCTTGTTTCCGAAGAAAGTGGGACATGCATGAATATGTTTTAAGCAGTTATAACGTTATTCCACGTCACATATTTCCAACTCAAATATATTAGCTATAATGTCCAAAGTGTGATAATAGCTGCAACAACTACCGTCTCGCAAATGTTAACCCAAATTCACTGTCTCGGACAAATGAAAAAAGAGTCAGCAAATATTTAATTTTTTGAAAGGTTTTATATTTTTACTTTTATAACCTACTAATTTTTTTCAGACGTGTCAGTCTAAAATATCTTAAAATTTGTTTAGCATTACAGTACAATGGCAAGTGTATGAGCTGACAGCGTGTTGGTAAAATAATACAGCCTCCATTTGACGAGCCAGCTGATGGCAAAAGGATACATANTGTATGAGCTGACAGCGTGTTGGTAAAATAATACAGCCTCCATTTGACGAGCCAGCTGATGGCAAAAGGATACATAAACAAAAAGTAAACATTGGCGCTACTTTCATCAAACTGTCAGAATCTCGCCAACACATGAAACAGACCATAGATCCATGCTAAACGTACAAACTTAATATAAAACCAGTCAGAGTACTTCACAGTGTTTCTGCAGTATCCATGTTTTCTGCACCAATAAGTTGAACCGTTCTCAACTTCTCTGCATAATGCGAATATTACCCACATTTCAGTGCACAATGTTCAAGGTCACTATGATTGCTGCCATTAAAAACAATTTTTTGAGTTTATGGTTTTTAAATCGTATTAGTGAAAGACAGCCTTTGTGGTATGCATCAGAAAGTTCTACAAAGATATAAGGGAAAATAATAAATAAAGCCAGGAAATCTCAAAACTGTCATAGCACACAAAACATATAAGTGTACAGAAACACACTCCCCAGAAGGTGATGGCCAAAAGCAAGCAAAGCATGCAGATAATGCAGAATTTCTGATAATGGGTGGAACCTCTGCCAGTAAAATTTGCTGAGCTTGTTCTAATTGGCATAGCCTGTGGCCATGTGAGTTCACCTGTAGTTTTCTCTCTTCCCTCAGTACGTGGCCTTACACAAGCGACATACAGAAAGTAACACTGCAGTGGACGTATTGATTGCCCAAGTAAAACAATGAATGTATTTTCAAACATAGACTAAAAAGTCTGTTTCATTAATGCCAACATAATCTAAGTTGTATAAAACAAAATGAAACTATTTCTTTGGGCACATGTTTGGTTAAACATTATGCTTTCAACAAAGGAGTTAATTCATGGTACTACTTATTCTCTGGCAACAATACTGTGAGAACTCCAATCATACTTAACGTTTAAATAATTGCACTTCTCAGTATATTATTTTTATTTCAAAAGTTTTTAAGTAGCAATGAGCTTTCAAAATTATCCATTTCAGATGTCCTTGCATATAAATGAGGTTAAAAGTAGTAACCTTTATTTAAAAACTTCACTTTTTCTCCATATTTCTATAGTTTTTTAACAATTAAAAAAAATTATGACTTTTTATGCAGTATATTTTATAGAATTCTGTGTAGATATTTAGTTCTTAAGTGCATTCTTTTATAAATGTTCTTCCCTTTAGTCTTTTTTTTAAATTACGCGCCAGTGATGGAATAAACAAAAAGGTCGCCAGTGTTAAAAAATTATATATCCGAATGAGTCCTTTTCAAGGAATTGAGAAATAAGTTAACATGTTTTTGGCACATTTGGAGAATCATTTTATTTGTCATCTCATTGTGCAGTCTCAAAGACTCACAAAAACGTCCACTTCCTGGTTTCAACTGGTACATACAAAGCTGCCAATATCACCTCTTCGCAAAATATGCAGGATGTAAACTCCACGGTATAGTCACGTGTGTTTGAATGCAGCATCGCCAGGTTGAAGGAGCGAGATATTTAGGTGTCACATTAAGGGAGCTGTCTGCTCTTACTTCCAAACAGAGCCCATAGTTTCAGTCATATAGTTGTAATTNTTAGGTGTCACATTAAGGGAGCTGTCTGCTCTTACTTCCAAACAGAGCCCATAGTTTCAGTCATATAGTTGTAATTAAAAACTAACATTTTAGAGCGGTGTCTGCATATTAATACCATTTAAGAAATGTTCTACATCTGAATAGTACAGCTGTTTCTGTTTTCTATTTCAGTATCTAAAGTAGTATCAAGAGTAAACAGTAAAAATTTAATTCCTTTAGCAATGAATTTTTGTAAACATGCTTATTTTCATGAAGAGCAATATAAATATAGCTGAAACAAAAAGGAATTTTTTTTATTCTGTTGTCACATATTATTAAGGTAATTGGGTAAATACAACATTTTGCTACATCCAGTTTCATGACTGAATATTACAGAACTTTTAAACATATTTCATTGATTACTATTGTCATAGGTTCTAAAGCAATACAAATCAAAAGATTTAAAAAATAAGTGTTTCTTTTATGAAAATGGTAAACATCCCATCTGTTAACATGCAAAACGAATAACATCCACTACACACGCAGCACCAGTGATACCTGAACAAAAACATTACCAGGGGAAATGTGGTGGTTGCAGATGGTGCTGCAGGACAGCGGGGTGCTGGAGATGCTGTGGCTGGNCAAACATTACCAGGGGAAATGTGGTGGTTGCAGATGGTGCTGCAGGACAGCGGGGTGCTGGAGATGCTGTGGCTGGCCCAGGAGCTGGGTGTGGAGGGACTGCGCACCGCAGCCGAAGAGCACGTGGCCACCACCATGTCCGTGCTGAACGCCTGCACCTTCCTGGCCGCCGCCCTCGACATGCAGGACCGCTGTGCCGGTGAGACAAGCCTGCCGCTACCTCCTTCACTCCCTGCTGCTTCCTTCCTCGCTCTATGGTTGCCAGCTGTCCTGTACTGTATGAAATCTCCCATGTCCTGGGGCTGAAAGGATTATTACATATGGACATAGGGTGCAATATCATATCTCTCATATAAACTGTATATTAATGAACACGGTGTCAGTAATTTACCACAGTGGTTACAGCCATATTTACTCTGATGCTCTAACCCAATAGCCATTGATAGTTACAACTGACCCTTACAGGTAGCACTATTTAACAAGTGCACTCGTGAACGTAACACTTGTCGAAATGTGCACATTAACTTTTCTTCCAGTACATGTTGGTGCCATCTGTTTAGAGGTCGATGAAATCAGAAATTCACAGCACAGTAAACTATGACTAGCACCAGCCAATGCACAGTAAAATGCATGAACTCCTTTGGAGATTTTCTCCTTTCAATTTCTGCTCAAACAAAATACTGGAATTAAAATAACCACGTATAATAATCGTATCAATTCCTGGTCGATAATCATGTTGCACATTTATGAAATGGTCTGATATTTCGTCCTGAAAATGATGATAAACTGNTCAATTCCTGGTCGATAATCATGTTGCACATTTATGAAATGGTCTGATATTTCGTCCTGAAAATGATGATAAACTGGCACTAACTGAACACTTTGCTGTAAGCAAGTGTCGGTTGTGAATTATGACGACTCACACCAGCGAGACAGCAATTTGTGGCATGAACATAGTTACCGTAAGTTATTTAGTGCTATTTGCATGGTGATTGGTGTATTGCCTCTTCAAAGGTAATAAGTGCAAAGGACCTCTAATGTATGCATCTTAATAACTTTGCCCCATCTTCCAAAAACTTGAAAATAAAGAATGCTGCACCTCTCATTCACATTCAAAAATATTTTTGAGGTCAATTTAACACTTTTGAGGGTTTTCACATACATTCCAACATGAGAGAAATACAATATATTTTTAATTTTATGGTAAGGTCATGATATATATTAACAAGGTGTCCACATGAAACTCACCTAACTTTAAATTGCAATATATAAAATAAATCTTTTGGTCATTGAAGCTTGCATTTGCAGCATCTTATAAAGCATCCCAGAAAATGTTTGTGGCATTTTCTAAGCAAGTGTTTTGGTTTCTCGATAATTACCAGTACTAAATGTGGCAACAACACAACAGTGTATGCAGTGCATGGTGTGGTATGCAGAAACAAAACTGCCAATTGCTGTTGTGTATTATAAGGGGAGCCACAAGATGTAAAGACAATTAAGGCTTGGTGTGACAAGTTTCTGGACGCTGGGAGTGTTAACCAACAGTCAGTCTTTGGTAGAGAATGCACATCTGGTGAAATGGCAAAGGAGATCAGGAAGGACTTCAATGTTGGTTCACAAAGTGTCACAAGAGCTGAACATCACATGCTCAACAGTCAACAAGATGCTGCATAAACGACTTCGTTTCTATGAATACAAAGTGCAAATAATGCAAGCACTAGAATGGATCAAGCAAAACCTATGTGAGGAATGTGGTTTGCAGTCATGAAGCAACCCTCCACACATCTACGAACATTAATCCCCACGATGTTCATATATTAGGTTCCGAAAATCCCTACAGATTTTAAGAACATGTCAGGCATAGCAAGGAATTGAATGTGTGACGTGCACACACGAAAGACAAAATTATCAGACCATTTTTATTCATCGAGCAACCAGCATCCGGAAACATTTATCAGCACATGCTTGATCTATGTGGTATCCCTCAGGTCCTATCTCTGCAGCCAATTTCCAGCAGAATGGTACACACCATTACACTGGAGATTGCATGTTAGCGGGTTCCTGCACAAAATGTTCCCACAGCAATGGATAGAATGTGATGGACCAACCAGATGGCCACCGAAATATCTGTGACCTTAGTGATCCTCGCAGGAGAAGTGTGGTTTCCGCCAGCTCTATCACCACAGACATGCTTGCGCACATGGGCTGAGACAGACCTTCAGCTAGACATTTTGAGGGCTACGAAAGGAGCCCATGTAGAAATATACAGATATATTTTAAAGAAAACATTTTGATTTGCTTTGTATGAAACCACAAACCTTAAGTTTCTATCTCTGATATATATTTTTATTTTGCAGTTTAAAACCAAATTGGGGAAGTTTCATGTAGACTTCCTGCATTTCTCCTTTCAGCTTGTTTTCTTTACATGTTTAGAAATTACCTACATTTAAACACTGTGCAGTAGCAATGAGTACAGCACTAAGACTTGTATTTGTCAGCCATTTTGAAATATCTGCCAAGGTCAATATTGTACTGTGAACTGAGGTGCTGATGTGTGGATTAGCATGTTTTCATGCTACTGCAAGCAGCAATTTGTGTTGCTATGATATTTTGAAGACCTATAAATAAAAGTAGGCTTTGTGACTGAGAGGGACAGCCAGTTGTACAATGAACCATCAGACAGTAACAGCTATATTATTTCAGAGTAAATGAATAGAATGGTCCACTTTTGCACACAGCACGTCAAAGGTAAAATGGAAAATAGTGGTGTGAATTTTGCTGAAACAGAATTAACAGAATCCCCCC
>NQII01000542.1:481120-497377 GCA_002778355.1 Clitarchus hookeri | reverse complement strand
AACCCCTGATTTTGCTTCTAAGGTTGTAATCAGTTAATAATAAATTTATTAATAAGAAATTAATTGTGGTAAAAATATGCAATTTCCACAAACTCTGATGCATTTAATTATACTGTGAAGTAATTTTCTCCTAGTATTTGACCTAATCAATGCATGTGTCAGCATCGGTAACATTGGTGTAAACTTCCTCCCTGCCCTTCAAACTATGTAACACACCCCTTGAGAAATTTCTGACTACACCACTGCAGTTGGTTTCAAAGGCACTAGCCATGTATGTAAAAGGATTTTGGACCTCTAATGCGTGTTATTACAACGTTATGTTTTCAAAATAGGCTCTCCACTTAGTTCTGGACTTAGTTATGGTCCACATCTGGTGAAATTTGTTCTCAGTCATCATGCAACATGGTTGGTAATTGATGTCCCGATGTTGGTCGAATGGCTCTGATATGCCAACAATGCTACAGCTCATTCCCAAGACGTTCTAGTCAGTTTGAGTCAAGGCTTCAAGTGGGCCAGTTAAGCAGTCTCTTGGTTGTCTTCAAGCCATGACACAATTAACATATTTATTTATGGATACGAGAATTATTATGGTGAGAGAGATAAAGGCATAACTGTTGCCACAGAGTGAAATGTATGTTATGTGCAAAATATCTTGGTACATGCCAAAACTCATCATTCCACTGATTAAAACTAATGGGCTAAACCCAAATCAAAATAAACAGCCCCATATGTCAAACTACCATCAAAAAATTTCCAACTGTTGACATGACACACTCAACTAATATTCTCCAGACATCCGCAAGGTACATTACTAGCTCATCCGAGCACCGTATCCCTCCAAAAGACCGTGTTCCACTGCTCCGTAGTCAAGTAGTGGTGTTGTTCGCACAACTAGAAATGACGTAAGGCAGGCCACCAGTACACTTGACCAATGGCATCATCGAAGTGGCATAGTCATGAACACCAAGAGCCATCACCTCCCGGTAGACAGTTTTATACTGGTTTCCGCACCTCGACCGTGACAGAAGTCCTCTGTAATCACTGAGGTGGCCGTCTGATGATTGGTTCAACAAACACACTTCACAGTTTACCAGTCCTGAATGCATATATAGTTAGTTTGTTCGGCATACCAGAGCGATACTTGGAGCCAATTCTTCCAAGAAGTAAGGCAAGGCACTGTAACCAACCTCTCTGTTGGAATACCCAGATGTACTGGTCCCCACAGAGACGCCCCTTTCAAATGCATACCACTCTTCCTATTGCAAACATACGTATGGTATTCAAGTGTTTGTGACAAAATTTAACTTTGATAGTTCATATTTCATGTCTGTATTGCAGAGTAAGGCAACTAGCTACACTTGTATAGTAAAATTTTCTAAATTTTACTTGACAAAAACTAAAATAAGCAGGAAATGAAAGAATACAATATAGTGGTTGATACAGGGCCTTAACATGTTTTGAAGGCACTAAACAGAAAATGTTAAAAAACACAACAATTTTTTGTAATAAATATTTATTAGAATTATTTAGTTTTAGTGAAGATTAGGATTGATCTGACCTTGCTAGACAGGTTGCCTATCTGGCTGGCAACCAGTGGGACACTTGCAAATTATTCAAGTTTTCTTGAGGACCGTTCGCTTGAGTGTTACATCAAGGCATTGTTTCGTGTTCCTTTAACGTACACATGATAATTATGCCGTAACAGATAAACACCGACAGATAACCCAGAAGACAGTCAATACCAGCATCGCTGACACCAAGGCAAGTGGCCCAACAACTTGCCTGATGCAGCCACTAGGTTATCCATCATTTGATGCAGACNCAGCTACTAGGTTATCCATCATTTGATGCAGACCAAATACACACTCAGGAGAGGGTTTGGGTGAATACTCAAGGAGCAGGGCTTTAGATCTGTTTACCCATCCATGAAGCATGTGTATCACTTAGAGCCAGGAAGGGTTAAGCCATTAGAGATACAAGGGTGACTGGCTCTACTGACAGAGGTCGCAGTCTTCAGCATCATCCTGCTGCCCTTCCTGTGTCATAACATTCACCAAGGTCAGGACCACCTTCCAGTAAAGCAAGTTTACGAGTACTACTGAAGACGTGGACTGGTATCTCCACATCCACAGGCAGGAGCATATATAGTTGGCTCAGCAGCCTTAAAACTAAGTGCACAATTGAACAAATGTTTCACGAAAAAGGAAAAACAGCACAAGGTAGGACGATTTCCTACAGAACTNAACTAAGTGCACAATTGAACAAATGTTTCACGAAAAAGGAAAAACAGCACAAGGTAGGACGATTTCCTACAGAACTACAGTCACAAAGAAAATGAATTTCCCCTAGTAGATAGTGAGTTTCTAAAAACATGTGCGTAGAATATTTTGTAAAAACTTGCATAGATAACAATTTTCCGGATAAAGGGGTATTGTACAAATTCCTGAAATTTANAACTAAGTGCACAATTGAACAAATGTTTCACGAAAAAGGAAAAACAGCACAAGGTAGGACGATTTCCTACAGAACTGCAGTCACAAAGAAAATGAATTTCCCCTAGTAGATAGTGAGTTTCTAAAAACATGTGCATAGAATATTTTGTAAAAACTTGCATAGATAACAATTTTCCGGATAAAGGGGTATTGTACAAATTCCTGAAATTTAAGTACCCATTCTTTGCTATGGTAAATAACACCAATATTAAATTTTTATTTCAAGATTAATTCCTGGCCCTTGCTTTACTGGAATACACATATAAATCTAAATCAAGTTCATTTATACTCACTGTCAGGTGTTAAAAGTACATACAGTGGAACCCTGTTATAACATCCCCTCGAATAACATTTTCCTGCTTTATAAAATGCCTTCTCTTAGTCCACAAATATGTTTCTCAATACAAAATTACCCTTTTATAAACAGCTTTTCCCCTATATAAAGCTGACATTTCTTGGGGGCCTTGAGAAATGTTATAACAGGGTTCTACTGCATAAGTAAAACATTGAGTGACTTACACAATTTAAACAATTAAAACAATTAAAGAACAAAGAAAGATATATGTATCTGCTAGCACAGCAATGAAAAACAGAGCGGAATGTTAAGTAATTTGCCACGCGATGCAGAGAACTGGAGGAAGTCAGTAACCAGTGTGGTGCATGTCGCAGTTGGCTCTCGAAGAAGAGGACGTATGGCGCGCCGTGCTGAACTGGGCCAAGCACCAGGCAGGTGTCACCCAGCCTACCGCGCACTGGACTGAGGAGGAGCGTGCACGCGTCTGCCAGCATCTGGCCGGTGTCATCAACCACGTGCGCCTGCTGCTCATAGGTAACCCCGCCACTACTTCACTTCCCTCAACCCAGCCTCTCATTACACCATGTTTTTCTGTGCGTAAACAACTGTAGCATTATCACTATACACCCAAAAACATTTTTAAACTAACATAAAATTAACTTTACATTACACAGATTTAATTAACATTGCAAATATATTATACATCAATAAAGAACAATGTGGGCTTAATTACCATAAAAACATCATACACAAACACATGAAATATTGTTGCTATTGTGTGCTAAGAAGGGAGTAATTTGAGATGCTGTTCATTGTACATTTGTAATTTATCATCTTTGAAGTGACAGCTGGCATGGAGCAGACACTTCCCTCTTTTCTTGCGTGCAACAACAGTGCGAGTAGTACTGTTAAGCACCACAACTGCTGGTGAGGGAATTTACAGGGAGCGTGGTGCAGCCGGCAAGGGGAGAGGTAGCTGCGCGGACAGCCTGCAGCAACCTGATGCCGCGCTAAAAAAAATTTGTCTCCGTATCATTATTTGACTGTTTGCTGATGCGTGCAACAGTTTGTACACACTGGGCCATCACTAATATTAGTTGCCGCTGGCTGGACATTACCGGTGGCCCGCATGCAGCACTCTAGGGAGGCAAGCCGCCAGAAATTGTGTCGCTCACAGTATGATTGTGTTTGAGCCACATTCCATACGAGTAGACTCTTGACTATTGTCTGCAGTTCAACTGCTCTGTAACTAGGTGTGAAGTTGCAGCTTTGCCAATATGCAGCTACCAGAGACTGTAAAACAAATATTTATGTTGATTTTCAAGTAATACACAGTTTGATCAGAACATCAGGAAACATGACAAGATGTTCCCACAGGAAACTGAACTAGCTTTGTTAAAAAAAAATTAATAAAATTACATTGGTGTGCTGTAATAGTTTACTTTTAAGTCAATTATTTCCAAACACAATTTTGTTGAAATATAAAATAATAACAATAAATAAATGGTGTAATTTTAAAAACTGAGGAAAGGAGAATGACAGTAACAACCTTTACCTTATGCATAGTAACTTTGTGCCTTTTTAAAATACCATCCTTACTACCATCCCATGTGCTACAAAAGAAGTACATAAGATATAAGAAGTGCATGGGAATGGAGAAATACTCCTTCAGGGGGGAAGCACCAGTCAAATGACTGACTCCCCAAAGACAGCTTAATGCATGCTCATAGTATAGAATAGTTGCCAGTAGCTGACGTGCTGTGTTTGTGTGGACAGACAGCCAGGTGTTTGCGGAGGAGGTGGAGCCGACAGGAGCCGTGCCCATGGAGCTGTCTCTGGAGCGCTACCGCTACGCCGCGCTCCCCAACAAGTTCCGCGACAACTCCGAGGACAAGCGGCTCCAGCCCCGCGTGTCCCTCAAACTGTTCCCTGGCTCCCAGATCCTTGTGCAGGTCAGTGCACATCAAGCACGATGTGGCAGGGAATGTTGAGATGCTGATTCATCAACCAGTGTTGCAACCAATTATGTTGCTGCATACAGTTACTAACACCAACACTTGCTGAAAGGAACTGCCTGCAATTTATGTAATATGTTAAGTGATTTTAAAAAGAAATATTGCTGTACCAGAGGTGAATTAACAAAAAATTATATAAATACCATAAATGCACTTGCTCTACTGGGCACTATTCAGTTTTATACAGAGCCATCACCAAAAATTTCAACGTTTCTCCAATGTCACTTTGGAGAAAAGTTAAAATATTTACACGAAACTGGGTCTAAAAGGGAAAACAAATACATATAGAATCATGAAGAGAATACGGCAAGGACACATTAAAATGCTAACAAAGCTTTCGAAATTCGAAATAGTATAAAACATTTCACATTCTTACAAAAAAAACTGTAATCGGCATTATCAAGAATGAAGTAAGATGATGCTAAAATAACTAAGCCTACTTGCTTCTACACACATATGAAAGTAATTTTAATGCAATACTTAAATACATAGTAAGATTGTGTGTATTAAAAATGTCTAAGAAAAATTTAATTTCCCACAAGATATGACAGTAATAAATCAAGTATACTGATTTTCCTGCATGACTCATACTCTGCATTTTGTTTATCGAACAGTGTGTGTGCCCTGACTTTAGTACATTGTTGTTGTTTACTGACGAGACTTCATTGCAATGAGATCAGATCATGAATTTCAACAATCAGCATGAATGCAATTGCTCAGTCACATCATCAACGATTCTCAGTCTGTATTTGGGCTGGCTTTGTTGGCAACTGTTTTGTGGGACCACGTGTTCTTGATAGTAGCTACCTCATCGTGTTCTGTTTTATTTTCTCAAAATCATCAAATCTTCTTTCTTTCAAGAGGTACTTGATTTTTGGGAAGAGGAAAAAGTTCGAGGGTGCGAGATCTGGAGAATATGGTAGCTACCGGACCTGGGGAATTTTGTGCTCGACCAGAAACTGCTGTAAAAGTTGCACTGGATGGGCAGGAGCATCGTCTAACCTCTTCCTCATCCACAGCAACACTTCACGGAGGTAGTCCTTGTTAACTGCCGCTACCACGCTGAATGTGACAACCACACACTGCACATGTTTGTTACTGACCACAAGCGAATGGAGCTCGGGCATTGTAACTAATGGCTGGCATATGTGTAGCAGAGTCCAAGGTCAACTTGCACCTAGTGGCTTTGCGCTGCTTGTATTCACTCTGAGCGTATGGTATCAGTCCCAATAATTGTTGGTCATACTAAATGCACAATGAAGCTTCTGCTCATTTTGGTGCCTTTGTTATCAGTTTCTCAATGGAAAGTTCCATGACTGCTGAATAGGTAGAAGTGAATCCATTTTTTGCCCCCTCCCCCTACTCCTACACCTACATAGGTTTATTTAAATCCACTGCAATTATTTTATTTGTGGAACATTTAAAATCACTTGTGTATGCAGTTCTAATGCAAAATAAAGGGAGTCTTTGCCTCTGTATTGTGGAAGGCTGCAAGATAATCAGAATCTCCAGGGATACATAAGTGCAGCCAAGAGCGAATGCAATGGCAGATTGATGCACGTATTCATCCTGAAAGAGGGCACTTTGAACATTTATTATAAAATACTTGCAAATTTACCTTGCTATTCATTCAAACAACTTCTACCTTCAACATGACAAAGTATCCTCATCCAAAAGATCTAATTTACCACTTGGTAGATTTGAATCAAGGCTGAGGGTAACCACAAACATATTTGGCAATATTCTGAAAAAACCTCATTGAAAACATCAAAGTGTGTTGTGCTGCTTTCTCGGGTATTCTGTATGAATCTAGGAACTGTGTTCAGAGACTTTGTAAAATGTTTCTTGCATGTGGTTTTGAAGCCAACCATGAAGCTATGAAAAGATTCATAAAGACATGTATGCCAGTTCACTGTCATTACTGCCATGGCAAAACCTCTGTGCATCAATACCCAAGCAGTAATTTAGTGTCATGCATGTACATACATATGTAGATGCATATAACGTGTTTACATTCTGTGAATGTTATGCACATTAAAGATATTTTAATACAGTAGGTACCCCTTTGATTTTACACTTCACCATTTTTGTAAGGTTTTTCTGGCCCCTTCATAAGTGTAAAAAAAATGTTTCACTGTATTATTTCAAACCATACTATGTACTAGCCTTGCATTTAAAAAATGTTCACAGTTTATTGCTATAAGTCTTCTTATCATCATTGTTTTGTTAATAAACATTTACCATGGGTGTTACTATGTTGCATCTTACTGCAGCACTTCTGTACAAATAACTGAAGAACTGTTGCAGCATGACTCTTCACTATACATGCAGTGATGTGCAGTAAACTAAACGTGTGTTACAGGACAAGATGTCGTACCAGCGGCTGCTCAACAGCTGGCACGGAAACTCCAAGCAAGTGTGGCGCCTGGTGTACCGCGCCTCCAGCCACGGCTACTCTGCGGAGGCGTTCCACCGAAACTGCGATGGCGTGGCTCCCACCTACGTCATTGTCATGGTGCTTATCCACACCTACTAACACTATGTGGCACATACTCCAACATTTGTGTCAACTTTATGCTGGCTTCACACCAACAAAGCCTCCCCCTCTACGTTACCTTTCACAGTTCCTCTTTCCAAAAGTGTTCCTTCCTTGCATTTTTGAGCGGTATTGTAGTGTGAAAGTAACTAAGAAGATTGCAAATCACAGTCATGAAAAAGTTAATCAGTCAATGGAAACATTAAAGATCTGAACTTATAAAGGTGATAAGCTATTGAATAGATCAGTATTAGCTACAGAAATTAGTAAATACCCTCACTTCTTTTTTTCTTTTGGAAAGATTAAGAAAATGTTATCAAACATAGGAATTTCTATGAAAAGCTACCTTATATTTTAACTATATGTTACAAGATGCCTGAGGGGTGTATCCGAGTTTATAAGGGATGGAGGTCTTAATAAAAATAGAAGAAATAAATTTGATTTTTAATTTATTCACACAGCTATTATTTACAACATTTAATTCTATCTCCACAATTTCTCTTTATTTCTCAGTGAGCACAATACCTATTTAATGTCTAATTTAACTTTAATTAATATCCTTCTTAACATCTCTGTTTGGTCATAATCAATTAACTCATTCTCATCATTAACACACGTTCAGTCTGTCTGTTGCCATCATTTGTAATATCTTTCACTCACGTATCCAGTCTGCCAGTTGCACTCTTCACTGCTCTGATGCTCACAGTTGCAGATTTTCCTCCTGCTGGTCTCTTCCAGTGCTACTCTTTGATCTTCTAGCCTGTCGTTTATCGTTTAACATTGCACAATCGCCCAGACTCCTGACTCTCATAAAAACCCTCGGCTCGGAGGACCGCCACACATTTATACTATCACTGGCCTTGATCTGGAAGGTTCAATGCACCCTGAGTCATTCAGAGAAACTAGGGCAGTAAACCACTAGAGAATTCTTCATATAAACACAGAAATTCAATCTGCCGAAGGTTAGGAGTGCGCAAGATAGTAGCGTTATTACAGGAGCATGCAGTGTGTTATGAATAAGCTTTTGTCGATTCATACCTGAAAGGGGCTATAGGCATAGCTAAATAATGAGTCATGATTAGGTAGAGCACAACAGTATAAGATGGAGTTTATTAAACACAAGGATTATACAATAACTGTTTACGTTACTATTGATTGGAGCAGCTTAAATGTAAATCCAAGATGCTAATTAATTATAATAAGTTTTATTGCCGTACGTTACTACTATTCCATTCTAATTGGAAAATCTCCACCTTGTTCATGTTGNTAATTATAATAAGTTTTATTGCCGTACGTTACTACTATTCCATTCTAATTGGAAAATCTCCACCTTGTTCATGTTGCCGGAGGCTGATTCTGGGAGGCAGTTAACGACAGCCGGACACACCCATCTCCACATCTTCTTGGTCCGCTGCCTCGAAGATAGAAGATGCGGCTCCCAGTGTTAATCTGGCCTATATTGGGTGCATTGTTAAATATTTTCGGCCCCGTTTACTGGCCAGTGGAGGGGGTTTCTGCAACTGCCTTTTGCAAGGTTTTACTGCAATCACGCTCGTGCCCTGGTACAATGTTTGAAGGTGTGATCAGGCAGGCTGTCCAGCTAAGGCCTGATCACTTCATAATATCACCCCCAATGTTCACTAGCAAGATGCCCTAATCTCGCCCTAGAACACATGGGGGCAGTGGAAGATAATTTTGAATTTGCGACGTTCATCATCTGGCAGTAGAAATATAGATTGGGGTGAAGTGCTCTTTGCTAGCTATGGTAGGAAAATTTTTGAAAAGAATTATAGTAGATGGATAAGTTAGGCATAAGGAACTGCCGGTTGCTTTTGTGCAGTCCTCGGGAAAGGTGGGCTGTACAAATGCTGTGCTGTTTTTTTACCAAGGCCTTGCAGACCTTGAACTTCAATTCCGCTGGGTGTGCAAAGTGTCTTCCACGTGAACGCGGCAGATGCCCAGCAGGCGGTTCATGAATGCATCAGTTTTTCTTGAGGTTTTGAGTCCCTAGGTACTACGTGGCATGGATCTTTTGATACATTAATGTTGACATGCTGAGGGAGAAAGATGTCGACATGTTCTAGACATGAGAAAGGCAGAACATCTGAATTTAAACAAAAACAGAACAAGGTCCAACATGTGAATACAGATGAACCGTACCACAGTTTCAGCTTGGTCTTCTTTAGACAGTGTGTTGTATCACCATATACAACAACACTGACACTTGTACGCAAATGTGGTGATATTTAACACATACAACAATTTACATAACAAACAAATAAAATAGCTACAAAATTACAAACTTACCAAATGCAAAATTTAGCAGAACAGTAGCAGCACAGTAGTTGTTACAGTAGCAGAACAGTAGCAGAACAGTAGCAGCACAGTAGCAGTTACAGTAGCTGTACAGTAGTTGTTACAGTAGCAGTAGCAGTTACAGTAGAAGTACAGTAGCAGTACAGTATCAGTTATGATAGCAGTACAGTAACGGTTACAGTAGCAACAACAGTAGCAGTTACAGTAGCAGTAGCAGTTACAGTAGCAGCAGTGGCAGTACAGTAGCCACAGCAGTAGCAGTTACAGTAGCAGTTCAGTAGCAGCAGTACAGTAGCAGCATTAGCGTAGCAGTTACAGTAGCAGTTACAGTACAGTACAGTACAGTAGCGGTATAGTAGCACTCAACAAAATTGTTCTAGTCTACATCACAGCAAAATTTTTATTCAAAACATCATGATAATATATTTTAAAAATTGGATAAAAATGCAACTGCTCCTTGATCTTTCACCTTTGTTGCACGCTTCTCTCTTGAACTTTGGCGAAGAAGCTGCCCCAGCAAGCAAAACATTGTGATCACGCATCCACGTGGAAAATGTGTTCATCTGACGTGTGTGTGTGTGTTTATAACTATCCATGAGTACCATCCTGTGAGTACTTATGTTTTCTGTCTATTTCTTACAATGTCGTTAGCAGCCTAGTGGCCTGTTCCCACCATATCTAGAAAAAATGTACGTAAGTGTGAATTGAGAATGTTTACCTCCAATCCATATTTCGCAAAAGATATTCACTATACTAAAGTTTTATTACCCACATAACAACAAGTCGACACATCGCAGGATATCCACTGCCAGAAATAAACGGTTCTTTCAGCTCTATGTGCTGCAGGGCGAGCCAGGCTAGTGGGGCCTCTACGTTATTGCTGATGTAGCGTGGTTGCACTCGTACTTCACCGTTGAATGAGTGACCAGCGAGATGTTGACGGGAGGCAGCTACCCGGTCCGCAGCGATGTCACCCGGGGCACAGGGGTTTCCTTCTTGCATTTTGTTTTATAAAATTACATAAGAAATTTAACACACAAACTAACTATTCAAAATTTTTTTACTAATGTGTCACAATATTTAGAAAAACAAAAATTTAATACATCAGTTCAGTTTTGTAGATCCCCATCTCTTACATACAAACTAAATTCGTAAAAACTGTGGTATAATATATATTTTGTAATATTTCTGTTTAAAGGTTTTTCTTTGTTTCATCTAAACCTGTAGATATAAAGTAAAGAACTTATATATGATCAGAATTGATATTAATTGTGGACTTGAATACAACATGACTGCTACTAACTAAAGGTTTCTAATATACTTATAATCCATTAGAAAGTGTGCAAGTGAGATATTGGGATGGCACTAACATACCAGTTTCTCAGTGCCAATGAGGATGAAGAGGGCTGAAGATGAAGCAGTGAGAGAATGCAAAGGCATAGAGAATGGGAGTGTTCCAGGAAACCTAAAAATGTCTGTCACAGTCCCTACATGCAACATTCTGAGTTAGGTTCTACCAGGAGCTGAAGCCAGTTTGTCATGGTGGGTAACAAGTTGTCCCATTAGAAAGCAAAGGCCAGAATTGTACATTGTATAACTTACAAAGAACCAGTGTCTGAAATTTATGTTAAATTGATTCTGTATAAAAAAAACCAATATTTATAAAATAACATTTTAATGCTTTATTAATACAAAAAATGTAAATAACAGAAGTAATATCATTTTAAAATCAATATTAAAATCTTGTAAACTGTAATTTTGAGCCATCAAAATANCGTAAATAACAGAAGTAATATCATTTTAAAATCAATATTAAAATCTTGTAAACTGTAATTTTGAGCCATCAAAATAAAGTATATTTGGTATGATATTTGCCTCCTTGTACTAAACCACATGTAGACCAGTATGGGCCACTACGCTTGCAGGCAAATGGCAAGCATCCTGATGCAGTAACTTTTGTAGTGAAAGTATTTTGTGTAACTTTACAAGTTACCCCAGGGTCTCAAGTACTGGGTGTACTTGATGGCACTTTCCTCGCATTTGTGGAGATAACTTCCTGGCACAACACAAGGCAGCAATAATAGTTTCCACTTGCCCGCAACATAATTAATTGAATGAGTAGCCAAGTAATTTACGCCTCCCCCCCCCACCCCCCCNTATATATATATATATATATATATATATATATATATATATATATATATATATATATATGTGTGTGTGTGTGTGCATGTGTGTGCGCGCATGCGTGAGACACCTGGCAAGAGTTGAAGGGAGAGATTTGGCTCTTAACATTGTGATCTTGAGAGCTGATGAGGGTGAAACGAGGTGGACACGGAGCACTGCCAGAATGCAAGGGCGAGGGAAACAGGATATCCTGAGAAAACTCACCTACCAACAGCATCATCCAGCACAATTCTCAAATGCAAAAACCATGAGTGACACTGCCGGGATTTGAACCAAGTTTGCCTTGATGGGAGGTGAGTTCTCTAGCCACTGGCAGGAGAGAGATGAAGGTGTGTGTGCGCATGCTGCAGGGGTTGCGTGGGGAGATCTGTGGAGGGTTCAGCGACGTGCCGTGGGGCAAGACCAACACCAAGGGCCACTACATTCCCTCCGAGAAGGCCTTCCTCTTCACGCTAACCAATGACCAGGACCTGCCGCCCACCAAGTACGACATTGTCAAGAAGATGTTTGCCATCTGCTATCACCCCGAGTAAGTCCTGCACTTCCATTACCATGAATATGTTGTCCATCACTGCAGTGCACTCTACCTTGCAATGAGCAAACATTTCTACTCCACTATATACACTTCATTATTCTACTGCTTTCTACATAACTCAATATCCCCCCAACTTGCATGGATAGTCATCAAATACAATATCAGATAATGGGATATTTTTCCACAAAGGGGGACAAAATTCATGACATGAAAAATTTTCCCCAAACATAAAAGTTTAATACTAAATTCTACCAAAAATAAAACCTGATTTTTTTTACTACTCTCTATTTATTGCATACATGAAATGCTGCTACAATACAAATTAAATACACCTACCTCTTATGATGAGAGACTGTCAAACTATCACATGGTGACACTAAATAAATTGCGGTATCATTATTTAATAATATATCAAAGGAACATCATATTTAAAAATAAACAACTCGTAGAAAACTGGGCTACAAAATTGGTGGTGTATAAACTCCAATCTTAAACTTGGTATTGTATACTCTTTGCACGTGCATAACACTCATGTTTACAAAATATTGCAACCTGAATATCCAATGGCCTACACACGTTATGGTCAATAGTCAGGTTGCATTTATCAGCCCTCGCAGATATTGGTACATACTGACAGTAACTACAATCAAATTCACATCATTGTGTGTGTGTATAAATTTTATATGTATATATATNATTGGTACATACTGACAGTAACTACAATCAAATTCACATCATTGTGTGTGTGTATAAATTTTATATGTATATATATGTTTTAAAATAGCTGTGTGTTTATTTACATTCTACCTAGTATTAGTACATGAATGCAAAGTTATAGTATTTAATACAATAAAAATTTTTTAAAGTTTCCCTAGTCATAAAATATTTTTCGCAAACCTAGTTTGTGTGTTTGCACATTTTTTCCACGGTTTTTCTACCTCGCCACAGGATATAACTGTGAAAGTAAATTAGTATGTAAAATACANTTTGCACATTTTTTCCACGGTTTTTCTACCTCGCCACAGGATATAACTGTGAAAGTAAATTAGTATGTAAAATACAATAATGGTTTACTATAATTACATGGTTTGTTTAGGCACTGAAGGTGTTATCGGTGATGGTTCAGCTAATTAGATAAAGAATCTATAAGTTTATATTTTTATGCTCTCCAAGTTGTATCTCATGTACTGTTGCTGCTAGCCAATGTTAAAATATTAATTTTTAATTGCATGTGGTTAAAATTATTTTACCACAATGCTTAACAACCAACGTTTGGACAGAATAAAAATGGTTGTACAGGTGCATGGTGAACGCTACACATCAGTTATTGTAGTTTTCAAAACTGCCGAGAACTACTTCAACAAAGAGTGAAATTATATTCTTGTTGCCAAAGTAATTAAGTCTCAGGCTGCAGCAACCCCACAGCTGAACTGGCTGGAGTAACTACACCTTCTGTGTCCAAGATGCAAAGTAGTGCAGACAAAGATGCCACTGTATACCTTCACATGTGGGGAAAAGCACACCTGGCTATAGTCAACAACTATGTATGTAATATTAACTCTTTTGTTGCTACAGTAGGGTGGCATAAATATATAAATAGCTGATGGACTTCTTGACTCACTTGCAAAGTAATAAGCTCCGTTAAATTAAGCACTTTTCAAATCAACCTTTGAAAAAATGTCACTGCACCCACCAGCACATATTTTAATGGACACACTGNAAATTAAGCACTTTTCAAATCAACCTTTGAAAAAATGTCACTGCACCCACCAGCACATATTTTAATGGACACACTGACTAGCGTGTGTACAGTAAAGTTAGAAATGATGGAGAGAAAGTAATTCCATGTCTTAACATTGAATCAAAAGTGTTAGGTAAACATCTGTGAATACTAAAATAATTTTTTTGCCTTCTCTTTTTTTTATGAATGTATGTGTTAGAACTAATAAATGTGTGAAATATTGAAATATTTAAATTTATAATAATTTCACAGTTTTACTTCACGGACACATGAATAAAGTCCATTGCAACGTTAATTTTACATAAGGTGTAAGAATACACAGTGTGCACACTAGTAGATCGTAAGTGAGGCTTTCCAAAGAGTTCAGTTGACCATGATCAGCCTATACAAATAAACGAAAGCACGCTATGTGCGAGATGGTGTCAAGGGTGGATGTGGTTGCAGCTGCGGGCCGATCTTCGGGGCGGGAGCGGACCTGCTCATCGCCAGCAACTGCAACACCACCATGGACAGCTACTCCAACCTGCCGCACTCGTATGACGGCGACAACGCCTCCTGCACCGTCCTCATGGGCGACTACAACTTCTCGGTGCTGGACTACGAGGTCTTCACCCCCGTCACTAAGTAGTCCAGCGTTCTCTCTCGCCCATACAGACTCTGACAAAGAACGGTTTGACAGTCCTTGCTACTGTATCCTCCATGTTTGTCAGACAATGCAAAGTTTATCGAGTTAAGTAAGGCGTAATGCAATATGAAGGTGCAATGTACTGAAGAGGAAAACATACGTTTTTTTGTGTTGATGTAACCCTCGGCTCAGTTACAGAAAATTTCATACTCTAAAATACTTGTAAAATGTGTTATCCATCACCTCCATGATGCACAGTTATGTAAAATGCACTGTAAGCAATTTTGTAAAAAGAAATTGTGATGACTTGTTAATTACTACACAACAATTTTTTTAACTTTTACGCACTGCCATTTTTATATACTTGATATTTTTATTGATCGTAGTACTTAGAGAATCAAACAAATTTCTAATAAAATTTTGTGTGAATGTGTGCATTATTTTCAATTTCAAATGACGTCCATAGAACACTACAGTCTCCTTTTCTCTCCAGAAAAATATAGGTACCCTAATCCAGGGTTACTTTGTACCTACTGGGGTAGCTCTGAACCACTAAAGCTGGTTCTACAATACAGTGATGCATTGCGATGACAGCTTCCTGTAGCCAATCAGGATGAAGCAGCAGTCTGTTGCAGAGTGTCAGCGATTAGTATGTTGCGCAAAATTCTGGAATTGCCATTGTCTGCCAATGATGAAGAAGAAGTCGAACAAGTGTTTGTTTACGTGTAGAATGAGAACAACTATTTATTTACATTCTGAAGATGACAAGCCCGTTTATGCTCACACCTTTTTATTTTTATTTTTATTGTTGTTGCATTATATACAACATAGAAGACAAGCCTTCCTTTGAATATGGGTAATGTCATACAAAACTGTCTATTAACAACATCAAAATAATTCTCCTTCATATTATGTCTCTCTTGTACTCACTGTATGATAATGCGTAGTTTTCAACACATATCGTGTTCATACAGTCTTGCTTGTTTATCTTCTACCCACTTAAAGCATAGTGTCAATGTTTTTCGTATGTCTCTTGTTATATTCGTGAGGTCTAAAAATGTATTTTTCACCTTTGAAATAGATAGCAGCACCATCTCAGACAGCGTGTGTCGCCGACAGATCATCACATAATTGTGAAACAGTAAGTATAGCTCGTCGCCGCCCATCGCGTATTCAAGCATTGCATCACAGCGCAGTAATGTATTGTGGAACCAGCCTAAAAAGTACTGTTTGGTAAAATAACAGCAAACCGTTGCTGCACAATTTCAATCTTTAATTTTATCTGCTCAGGAAATGTTTGCTACTCATTCACCAAACATCAAAACAACATTTTGAGTGGTTCAAACTGCAAAGTAACCCCGGTGTACAGCCCAATGTGAAAACTGTCAATAAATATATGCAAATTGTCAACATAATACATAAGAAAATTATATTTATGTCTAATGTTAACACCAGATATTCAAATCTAATTATTTAAAATGATTGTTGGTAGTAATACCCACATGCTGTATCTTT
>NQII01000542.1:439744-477928 GCA_002778355.1 Clitarchus hookeri | reverse complement strand
ACCATTTCAAACCGAGAGTTGAACGCATCAAAACCATAACACCGGACATGCTGACAAGAGCGTGGGACGAGTTTGATTATCGCGTAGATTTCGTTCGGGCCGTTCATGGTGGTCACATTGAACAGTTATGAATGCATGGTAAACACACTTCACGGTTCATTTGATTGGTCAATCAAGGTTGTATAGGTTGTTTGGTTCTGATATTATAGACCTTCAAAGTTGGAGTTTTATTTTATACTCAACCTGTATTTGGGATACTTAAGAGAATCATTTAACACATTATTGTGTGTGTGTGTTAAGATGAATGTGTATATTTGTACATCACAAGGCATAATAAATACTTCATAATCATAAAGTTAAAAAAAAATTACAATAAAGTTAATTAAGAATAATTTACTAAGCCATTATGAAGCAATTAAAATAGCCACTTTGGTGTACAGGCATTTTAGCAATATTTGTGGACTTGCACCAATGGTGGATCTAGAGACCCAGTGAGGGAGGGAGGGGGGCTTCTTGAGGGGCGAGACACTGCATAGAATTCAAACCCAGTGCAGCAAGTTCTAATGCTTCACATAAACTTCCAATATTTAGTGGATTGTCTATCTAAATAAGTACTTTTTAACAAAGGTATTAATACTGTGCTTCTAACAGTGCAATAATTTTAATAATACTCTATCCAATGTAAAATCAAGCTCCAAGGGCGTAGCTAAAGCCCCTTAACTCCATCCATCACATAACAGATCTGCCAGTGTCTGACAGAACTCCCCAATCGTGTCCCAGACTAACAATGAGCAGATGTAAGTGTGCAACGTACTGTGTGTTCATGTATAGTGTCCCCTGACAGTGGGTACCTGCACGACTCTCCTGCCCCGCAGTCGGCTGCTTTAGCAGCAGTAGGACGCACACATCCACCAACTTTGAAAGTTTTCTCCTTTACGTTAATTTAAATGAAGAATAGTCTATAATCTAAATAAGTAGGTCTGTGTGACCCTAGGCATAAATAGTTTTGTGCATTTGTGAGACTTTCCCTCCTAAAACAACACCTAAAATGTGCACAAAACCAGCAAGAAATACTTGCATTTTCCCATCAATGGCAGACCTCCACCTAAATAAGGGGCACTTCTTCTCAACTATGCAAATTGCTATAAGTTTCCCCTCGCATTGCCTGAAAGTTAATATATTTATTACTTACATAGATGTATTTGGACCAACATTTATGAGCTACTGTTAAACTCACTGTTCTGAAAGAATACAAACCAACACGTTAACAAAAAAATTACTTTTAATTTTCCCATTAAATATTGTGTACAAACTGTATAAAATTTTTTTGTGGTGGTATCATTAAACGAAAAACTAGACACCATGTCTTGCATTGTTAAGGCCAACTCAGCTCCACAACATCTTGAGAAACTGTGTCATTTGCTGACGAGAGACAAGAAGTTTGAGCGAGAGTTGTCGTCCTGGTCCTTCTCTCCAGACAGCCGGAGGATCACCTGTTCTGGATCTACAAAGTGCTGCAACATGGAAAACAAAATGTGCTAGTTACGCAATCTTGTTTATATGTGTGGTGATGGACACAATTCCACATACGTACATCTGAACCAAGCTGGACACCCTTATCTTGTCTAGTATCTTGTCTCTAAATTATGAGCTGTGGACCAAGACTACCAGACATAAAAGTTACCTTTGATAAACTTGGTACATTTCAAGATCGCTTACCTATTTTCTTACATAAATTCACCACATTTAAATAAAAGACTTTGCACATAGTTTTGATTAAGATTGTAAAAATATTCAGTTTACTGAAACTACATAGTAACAAAACATCGCAATTTTAATTTCAGTTTCAATTACGAAATATTTTGTATAAAGTTGAAATCCGCAAAAAAATTTTTGTAAGTGAACAATGTCAGTGTTCAAATGTTTACTTTGCAGACTAAAATGAAAATATGTATCTGTATATAAAATTTTTCGTTCATCATCATTATTATTTAATAAAAGTAACTATATAAAACTTAACCTATAATGATGGCAAAACAGTGTTGTTCTAGGCCTGTCAATACTATTGATGTATTCTTAGAGTTGTGTTTTGTTACCACACACAAGCCTAAGCATCCAGCGTACTGCTTTCATGTTGTCCGAGTTTGCCTCCTTCCCTCTTGGAGTCCACCATTTCCCATTTTTACACATAAGCCTCCATCATGTTCCGCGCTACAAATCAGAACTTGTTAGTTCTCTAAGCATGAAGGCAGCTACAGTTTTGCCTGCACAATTTTTCTGTATAGCACTTATATTTAACACTCGTGCATAGTCATGTTCTCTGATGTCTTGATGGTAACAAGTTGCTCCAGCATTGTGATTAGATGAATAACAGGTAATAAAATTACACTTGAGACTTGATGATTGACATTCTCAAGTGTTTCCCACNGTTGCTCCAGCATTGTGATTAGATGAATAACAGGTAATAAAATTACACTTGAGACTTGATGATTGACATTCTCAAGTTCTTTCCATGCCCTCTTGGCATGTTTACCCTGATAAAGATCATTCAGACACTGTTCTTCAACATCACGTATAAAGTTAACTGCTTCTATATCTCTTATCCTTAGTGCAACCCCATCAAAAATGTGTCGTCTTTCTCTGTGTGTGTGCGCCTGTCAACAGGTACTAGACTGTAAGTACTTGAATTCCTGTCCTTTTATATATTTTTGGTAGCCTAGCGGCCTAATCCTTAGTTTAGTTTAGACAATTAATGAGTGAGTAGCACAGTGATAGTTCATTGAACTCACATTTGAAGGAATCAGGTTCAACTCTCAGCCCACCCATCCTGATTTTGGTTTTCCACAGTGTTCCAAAATCACTCAAGACAAATGTCAGGGAGGTTAACCAAAATAGGTCGAGCAGATTCCTTCCCTCATCATAATTATCTAAACTACTTGCTGTGTCTCAAACACTGTTAACAAGACATTCATGTAGAAGTAGAGTGTCTTCCTAGGAGCATTGCAACAGACTGTACAATATACACAACTCATTACAAAGTAGCATGTACACTACACAAAATGTCACAAAAGTACTATTTATGTTGCATGTGAAATTGGCTTTTGTAGAACTGTAAAATATTTTACTATAATTTACTTATTTAGATGTTATAGAATATAAATTATAAGAAAAATTTTTGTACGAATTTTAGCATATTTTCATTCTAAATGCTTCACACAAAAAATTTGCNTGTACACTACACAAAATGTCACAAAAGTACTATTTATGTTGCATGTGAAATTGGCTTTTGTAGAACTGTAAAATATTATACTATAATTTACTTATTTAGATGTTATAGAATATAAATTATAAGAGGAATTTTTGTACGAATTTTAGCATATTTTCATTCTGAATGCTTCACACAAAAAATTTGCAAAAAAAAAATTATTTATGACCATTATAATAATTACTCTGGTTATATGGAATAAAAAAATTAGTAATCACACGTGATGGTCTAGGGACAGGAACACGTCAGCGCCTCAGTAGAAGTTGCTTCAAGTTTGTGCTAGATCAGGTGCACAGGTAAAAAAGGTTTACAGACCATAATGTGGCGGGGTCTGTAAGATCTGGTGCTTAGCCTTTATGGTGCATTTATATAGTCGGACGGGTAGGCTGCCGGGCTTGGCACGAAGTCGATCTGTACAAGTGCTGGTTTGCGATTGCGGGGTGTTGGCGGGGCANCGGGTAGGCTGCCGGGCTTGGCACGAAGTCGATCTGTACAAGTGCTGGTTTGCGATTGCGGGGTGTTGGCGGGGCAGCTGATTTACCTCCCACTGCTAGTCGACAGGTGCTCATTGGGTCTGATCCAATGTCGGGTCCCCTGGCCCGGCTGATTGGTGGTGACGGCGTCTGCTGAACGGCTCAGCGGAGAGGTGTATCTAGCTGCAGCTGGCGGGCCACAGGGCCTCCAATGGTGGTTGGTGGAGATGGATCTGCATCGTCGATGGGTTCGATGCCTAGTTCCAGCGGTAAACCTAGGCGGAGGATCTCGACTACAGGATGTACAGCCCTGAGGAGTTCACCAGAGGACCAACTAGACGACTAGGGGGAACTGTGAGGTGAGGCCTCAACAGTTGGCAGGCAGCGTAAGCTTGTTCCAGGAGGGGTTAGATAGCTGAAGGCTGGGACAGGTTGCTTATGCAGTGCTTGCTTGCCAGTTAGGATAGCAGCTGCCTTCCTGTCGCTCCACTTACAACTCCTCCTGTAGGATTACTTCCACAACAAGGTGGAAGGCAACAATAATCCTAGTTAGAGTGTGATTCGGATAGGATAGATCCTTCCTTTCCACGACTTGCACTCCCTTTGGCGAGTTAATACGCTGTGGAGATAGTGGGTTAGATGACAAGAGGAATCTAACTGCTTCNCGACTTGCACTCCCTTTGGCGAGTTAATACGCTGTGGAGATAGTGGGTTAGATGACAAGAGGAATCTAACTGCTTCGTCGTGTCTCTCGCAAGTGATTGTGGCTCTACCGTACATGTGCTCCAGGTATCTTTACGTGCCTGGTCCACAGTATAGGTGGCCGTCTAATGGGTTGTCTCTTTATGATGTATGTTGAGTCCTTTTTAGGGGACAGGCCACAGATCACATCCTGGACCTTGGTCCTTAAACNATGTATGTTGAGTCCTTTTTAGGGGACAGGCCACAGATCACATCCTGGACCTTGGTCCTTAAACTTAAGTTCAAAGTGCAGTAGAGTATGATGTTTACTACCGCAGGTGAGACATGACAAGGTCGAAGGACAATTCTTTGCTTGATGAGACTGATTAAGACAATTTAAACATAGCTTCTGCTTTTTCACAATGGCATACCGATCTTGGGGTGACAACTGATGGAAATCAGGACACTTATACAAGAGGTGTGATGCATTACAGACACAACATGAATGTGTTGAACTTATAAGAGAACTTGATGCATATGACTGATGCTTGCTAGGATTGGGAGGTTTTTGTTTAGGCAGCTGCATTGCAGGCACCTTATAGCGAGAGGAACAAGACTGGGACTCGGAACCCTTTAGTCGAGACAAACCAACCATCTCTTGGNCGACTTGCACTCCCTTTGGCGAGTTAATACGCTGTGGAGATAGTGGGTTAGATGACAAGAGGAATCTAACTGCTTCATTGTGTCTCTCGCAAGTGGTTGTGGCTCTACCGTACATGTGCTCCAGGTATCTTTACGTGCCTGGTCCACAGTATAGGTGGCCGTCTAATGGGTTGTCTCTTTATGATGTATGTTGAGTCCTTTTTAGGGGACAGGCCACAGATCACATCCTGGACCTTGGTCCTTAAATTTAAGTTCAAAGTGCAGTAGAGTATGATGTTTACTACCGCAGGTGAGACATGACAAGGTCGAAGGACAATTCTTTGCTTGATGAGTCTGATTAAGACAATTTAAACATAGCTTCTGCTTNGTCTGATTAAGACAATTTAAACATAGCTTCTGCTTTTTCACAATGGCATACCGATCTTGGGGTGACAACTGATGAAAATCAGGACACTTATACAAGAGGTGTGATGCATTACAGACACAACATGAATGTGTTGAACTTATAAGAGAACTTGATGCATATGACTGATGCTTGCTAGGATTGGGAGGTTTTTGTTTAGGCAGCTGCATAGCAGGCACCTTATAGCGAGAGGAACAAGACTGGGACTCGGAACCCTTTAGTCGAGACAAACCAACCATCTCTTGGNAGCAGGCACCTTATAGCGAGAGGAACAAGACTGGGACTCGGAACCCTTTAGTCGAGACAAACCAACCATCTCTTGGGCTTTACAATGCTTCTCAAGAGAAGTGGTCCAGTTTGGGAAGTTCGGAACCTAAGCTCATTTCCCATTCCACCTGGAGTTTGGGGTCCAGTTGTTTACACAATATGGGAAGTAGGATCAGATTCCATTGACCCACAGGAGCCACCAAAGCCTTCAATGCAGACATATTTTCAGAAATTACGGTCAACAGGTTACGTAATGACCTTGGCGAATCTGTGCAAGCCCAGGTGCTTGTAACAATGCCTCAACATGAGCCAACACAATCAACCGCTTATTCTCATAGTGATTCTCTAGCAGCCTCAAGCAACCTCAAAGTTAGCATCAGATAATGACAAGGACTGAATCGTCTTAAGGGGTTCACTACTTCAGATATGCTAGCTTTTCTACTGCAGACCAGCTTGGATTATTTGAAACTAACGTTANTCTTAAGGGGTTCACTACTTCAGATATGCTAGCTTTTCTACTGCAGACCAGCTTGGATTATTTGAAACTAACGTTAAAAAAAAATTGGAAAAGTTTGGCCATTGCTGCCGAGTGCCATCAAAGTTAGGGAGTAGCATTTTAGGCAAAGCAACATTTACCTTCCGTCCATTAGCTGTATCGGTACCAACCGCTGCCTGCACCTCTGGCTTGNTCTTAAGGGGTTCACTACTTCAGATATGCTAGCTTTTCTACTGCAGACCAGCTTGGATTATTTGAAACTAACGTTACAAAAAAATTGGAAAAGTTTGGCCATTGCTGCCGAGTGCCATCAAAGTTAGGGAGTAGTATTTTAGGCAAAGCAACATTTACCTTCCGTCCATTAGCTGTATCGGTACCAACCGCTGCCTGCACCTCTGGCTTGCTTTCCAGGACTTCTGCAGTGGCCATCACAGTTTAGTACTGCTCCTCAAATGTAGTTATCCACTGAAGGTGATGTTCACTATCAAAATCATCGATAGTGTCTGACAAGGCTTCCACGTGATGTAGTCGACATTGTAAGACTGCTTCACGCTGGGAAGGTTTCTGATCCTTGCAAGAAATAGCTTCACCTTAGTCTGGTCACTGCTAAGTAACTTTGAAAGATCGCACGCGCACTTAAATCGCCCTTCTGCCAACCTCAGCTGCAATGATGCAGCTAGTGCATCAATCATTACTAGAAATAAATAAGGCGCATACACCGGACGAGAGTTCACATGACGCAAACCAACCTTGTCACAGTCTCGCACTCACAAAGGGCGATAAGCGCGAAGCAAAAAAAAAAGGAAAGGAGAAAAATAAATATAGCTAACTGATAACGAGGCACGGTAAACCATAATTACTGTTACTACAGCACCAAATAACAATGAAAAAACAAATATGCGACACACATAATAAAAAATACAGTCACTGAAAAATGTAATGTTTTTAGTGCATAAATATCCAGCCACGATGATGCGAAACCACAAATACGAGGTGCGATAGATTGCTAAATCGTAAATACGACGCAAAAATACCGGAAATATTCGGCCCGGAGAACCAAAAATGTTATTGCCACAAAGACAAAATGGACTGTAAACTCGAATTACTACGGATGCGAAATTAAAAAATTATATTGGAAGTGAGGATGTTCGATTGACACTACTCACTGCCATGATGCTTCACGATCAACTGACTGCCTCCTCTTGGCGACCCAGGGTTGTTAACTCTGTGATCCAACACTGGATGCAGTTGTGTCAACTGCGAAAACCACGAGAGGTGGCAGCGCGGGAAATTCAAATATAAAATGTGTCCAGCATGTGGGAGGAAGTCAGTAGACACATCATATTTATCCAGTGCACACACAAACAGTCATTATCACACGAAAATGGAGTATTCACATATTTACAGATCCCAACAGCCCTGATACTGTGTAAGAAGAATAACTAACCTTGTGCGAGGGCTGCAGGCTGGTGGAGGCAGGGTGCCCAGAGTGCTCCAGTAGTGTCCGACAGAAGGAGCAGAACCTGTCCTGCTCCTTGCTCTTCTGCAAAGCACGCCGCTCCTGCGACAGCGCCATCTTCTCCTACGCAACACAGCTCCCATCACACACACATCTTGTACATCCTCGCTACAACCATGTCAGCTACACCTACTAACTTACATGGACACATCACTATAATTCTCACCCAACCAAGAGAAAGAAGTAGAAATATGTTGACACCAAAATGTGTCAAAACATTTTGTGGCTCATTTAGAAATCTTCATGAAATGAATGATACAATCACAAAAGGGGGGAAAGGTGAAGAGAGAGAAAGAGGGGTCTATATGTTCGATTTACAGTTAGAGCAGTTGAAATAGATCTTTACAGAATTTTACAATTTGTTTTAACAAATGAAAATTATCTAATTGCTTACCCTATGGAAATTACAGAAATATTAATATATTAGTAAGGGGATTTTTATTTTGTGAGAAACATACATTATACTGTAATATGCATAAAGAACCAATAACATTCACAACCTGAAAATTCTTCCTACTTTTGGAACTAAAAAATTCCAGGAATAAGCATAAAAGTACAAAAAAACTGCTGCACCATTTGTACCAACAAAACACAACACAATAAAATTGTTATATAAAAACACAAAAATACTTGTATTCCTGCATAAAGTGTTCACATGATACCACTGACATGCTGTCCTTAGAGAAGAGGCGGTGTGTTGAGACGCATGCACGCCAGGACAGGCGAAGCCCACTGTTCTCAGGTTGTGTTTCAATTGGCCCAGAGAGTGCTCTCTTGTACTCTCCCTCACATGATTGCATCAGAATGACATCACAGAGAACACACTCTGGTCATATCCATTCGCCAAAGAGTGGAAAAGAGCAAGAGTATGCGCTATATACTCACTGTGCACTCTCACGCTCTCTGTCATCTGACATGATGGTCATCTATTCCCAAATAAAGCATAAAAAGACTGCTATGTTTACGTACATATATTACACACCTTTTATTACTACTTTTTTATGCTTGAACACTTAATGCCATGCCACTTAATTTATTTTCTCTGCGATTCCTTACAAAGCTTCAAAGTAAGATGCAAACACAAACTCTCTCCATCCATCTATCCATCCATCCCTCTCCCATTACCCTCCTCTCCCTCCTCCCCTTCTTCTACTGTGTGTGTGTGTGTCCATGTAAGTGTACGTGCATGTGTACACGAGTCATAGAAAGGAGCGGATGTTGCCGTGTCAATGGAGGAGACTTGTAGCCCGAGGTTGTAAAACGAGTGCTTCCAGAAAAGTAAGATAAAGCTGCAAGTCATACTATTCCACTGAAATGACAGCTTGACAATAGCGCACTTAAAAGAAAATAATAACATTAACACAGTATGAACAAATGTTCATGGCATTGAATGTAGTTGGAAAGAGAAATATTTTTCTTTTCTGTCGATTGTTGCACTGACCTGCATGAAAAAAAAAATTTTCAGAGGCCACCAATTTCAACATTACAACTTTAAAGGTAATTAATTCAGAAACAAAACTAATTTCCAAGTTAATTTGCCAATATTGCAGAAAGTACTTTATTAAGTCGTTGCAAAAAATGAATACAGTTATGGTCGCAGAATTTTTGAAAGGTTGATTTCAAAAGATATGAGAGAATTGCGATAAAACGGCAAAATGTACACGTTACCAAATAATTCAAGTCACACATAATGTTTGAAAACATTATATAAAGAAGACAGAAGGCACAAGTACTCGCAGGGCGGTACTCGTGGGGGGGAGAGAGAGACAGAGACACACACACACACACACACACACACACACAAAGTCAGGCGAACACATTTTCAACGTGGATGCGTGGTAATGTGACATTTCGCTGGCTAGGCCAGCTTCATCAGGTGGCGAACTAGGGTGAGGCAGGAAATTTGAAATGCTAGTGAGTACTTGTGCATTGTGTCTACTTTTTTTTAATGTAATCAGTAGCTTTGTTGTCTATTCCCACAATATCATAATGTTTGAAACCCAACTGACAGATGTCTTCTTTATGACTTGCCTATCAAGCTATAACACAGAACTTTCATGCACTGTATTGTTACGACTGATCACTACATATACAGAACTTAGTAATATCCTGTTCTTAGTGCTTGGTAGATGACAACTGTTATCAAGGTCACTGAGGCACTTTCAGGCTGCCAGATTACAGGTTCACATCCCTCATAATCCACATATATATATATATATATATCTATCTATCTATCTATCTATCTATCTATCTATCTATCTATCTATCTATCTATCTATNGTGTGTGTGTGTGTGTGTGTGTGTGTGTGTGTGTGTGTGTGTGTGTGTGTGTGTGTGTGTGTGTGTGTGTGTCCATCTTATATTAAGCACTCTTCCTTTAAGCTCCCAAATATTAATTTTTTATTTACTTTATTGACATACATGACTGACACCCCACAATTAGTTAAGAATACCCGCCTTATTACTGGTTCAAATCTGAAATAATCCATGGATGTGTGTGTGCCAGCAGAGTATGAAGTTTATCCTGGTTTGCTTGTATGCCACCCCTAAAATTATCATTTTGGCATAAAAGCAAGAGTGGCAATAAAGTAAATAATAAAAGTTAACAGCTGGGAGGCGTCCAGGAATAAATGCTAGATGAACATGCATACAAGCATGTGGCAGGCGGGGCTGGAAGCCACAACTGGCACCGCAGACGTACACTCGGACAGATACCTCGGCAAGCCTGTGCTCGCGCTCCTTGAGCTGGGAGAGCTGTCGCTGTAGCTCGGCCACCCGGGCGGCGTGCTGCTGCTGGATGTCGCGACTCTCCCTCAGTGCCCGCAGCCCCTCCCCCTTGGTGGTCGCCGCCACCTGCAGCACACCCGCTAACTGTTAACAAACCTGTTACATAGGCTGTTTCCGATAAAGTAAGCACTTTTGAAATCAACATTTGAAAAAAATCACTACTCGTTAACTGCATCCTACACTACCACACACACTAGCATGCAGCTCCCTGTTAAGTTGGCAATAAATTGAGAAAAATGGTTCCAAGTCCTGATGTTAGGGTATCTTACGACTGTAATGTTTACATTTACTGCAAAACCAGTTTGTGGTTTTTCCCTTTCTACACATTACAGTACGAATCGACACATTAGTTAACACATTTAGGTTCTTAAAATGTTCACATTTTCACATATTGTACTTACTTGATTATGAGCTGCCATCAATTCTAAGTAGCACCTAGATTTTGAAGGAATATCCTGGGAAAAAATTACTGGTAAACATATATGGCTACAGGTTAGAACACCACTCCAGTAGGAAATTTAATTTCTGTAGGAAGTTTAATTTCGCCTTCAAGAGAATGGTTTCCATGAGACAAATATATTTCACTTTGCCAAAAGAGAATATTGTGCTCTTGTAAGCAAACGATTGCATGGCATGCTTCTCTCCAGTGGCCCAAGTTCACTGCATTTTTTAAAGAATTTTGCAACTGTAATTTGGATTTCTTAGCTACAGCATTTACTGATTCTGAGTAACTTCTATGACCAATTTTGTGTAGTACTTACTTCCATCATTTTATTCCAGACTTTCACAGAAATTTTTTAAAACTTATCAACAATATTTTAAAAATTGGAATATGAATAATTTAATTAATTAAAATATATAATACGAATGGTGCAGCCATACCAACTTAAAATAATTATTCAAACAAATATAGCACTCTTGCAATAAAAAACTTTTTGGGCCAAAAAATTGAAGGTACTTAGATTGCCGCTCCCTTGTTTTTCAAAAATATGTGCGGCTTAGAATCATGTAAATACAGTAACTAATGCATGAATAAGGTCATTAAGCCCAAATTTCTCAGATGGCGGAAGGATACAACATGAGGAAAAATGTAGACCTTCAGTACTCAGTTAACCATGAACCAGAAAGCAATGGGAAATAGCATAAAAAGCATGAAAATGAATAACCGGTGGTAAATGTCAAGCAAGTTAAAATAACAGGAATGCCGCCACAACAGATGAATTACTACAGTGGACTGTCATACCGAACATGCATGTACCGATAAACCGTATCCACAGTTAATTTTCAGTGGTCCCGGCAAAACTCCTATATAAATAATGGTAAAGCTACCCACTTGTATCATATAAAATGTTGCATGATTGAAGTATATTTCGACCCCGTCACCTATGATATCGCAGAACGATAGTTTTTAAGCTGGTTGTTTATGCAAACGTCTTAGTAACTGAATGTGCAATACGTCACACGTGCCGCTGTTTATCATGCTCTGCGGCACAAGTCTCCCCACCACTCACATCTGCTGTGCAGCGCGAGTCTAGCTTGCTACCTCCACTTACATGCCACACGAGAGAGGAAATGGTTACCTAGCAACCAGCATGGCGATCCATGCATCCGCTCGCTCTCAATCATCTTTCTGTCTCTCTCACCTTTCTTCCTCCCCTTTGTGAGGGGAAGCTATTGTCTAGCAAAAGAAAGAGTGTGTCCTCTCTCTCGGCTACTACACCTCACACGCCTAGCAGCAGTGCAAGTAAAGTGCACCTGGCGATCGTAGAAATTTTATCACGATTTTCTGTCGCTCAGAATAGTTGCACCTATCATCACTAGTATTTCAAAGCCAATGGTTTTGCCAGAAAATGTTACGCAATACATTTTAACACGGGATTATTATTTGTAAAGATGTTTTCTTTTGTGAATAAAAGTCGTTTTTTCCCGTAAAATTTGGTGTTTAATTGTATCTGGCGTAAAATCAACAAGATTTTAAAACTAAATATTAATTTAACTCAATGGACAGCATCTCTGCGAATAAAATTATATGCCTAGTAGCATATACTTGATCTCCCCTTGTAGCCAAAAAATGTTTGAACATCAAGCAACTTGTATTACTGAGCGTAAAGTTCATTTTCAGAAACTTCCTGCAGGGAAATCGGAGGATTTATATTAATTTATTTCAACAGACATGCATCTTCTGAATAAAGGGCGTATTCAACACCTTTTGTCGTGTAATAATGGATGAGCACCGAGCCCGAGTGCAGCGTAACTCACAACAAGGAAAATCACAGTGAAGAAATAAATTTTTTAACACCTTATTTATTCACTTCTGTCTCAAAATTGCAGTTTTTTTTGCAGTGAAATATAATTAATTACTTTAAAAGACAGACATTTGCCATGCATGCAAGTGTCACCAACAAGAAGAGGAGTGGAGGGGTACATTGCTTTACCCCTCCCACCGCTTCCCGTACTCAGCCTGCCACCGTGAACTCACTGCCCGATAGATAATCTCTCCACGTGCTCTCAGCTGATCGAGTGCACGAGAGATATTCAAGATTTGACTTGCATTCGGTGTTATATTATTTTCATTTTCAGAGGATTTTAAAGTTTTAAGTTAGCTTGCATTCGGTGTTGGATAAAAATCAATTACATATATACAGTATTTTGAGATGTTATATTCTTTATTTAAATGAGTTGAGGTGAAATGTTTTTTAATGTATTGTTTACAGTAATACAAATACAGCATTACTTGTTTAAAAATTCCCATTTTTGTGTTTATTAGCTAAACTTTATTCAAAGATAATGTACATCTCTCATTATACTAAAAATGAAGTATAATAATGTTGGAATTATATTTTATTAATGTACATATCAGAACCCCCATTTACAGAAATTTTTTGACAGTCCCCTGAAAAACTGTAGACAGGGAGTCCATGGTACACTGTGCTTTGTAAACAGATTGTTGCTTACCATATTGTTTTCTTAATAGTATTAACTTGCATAAGAGAAGCCAACGTTATTGCAACAAAAATAAAGAAAAATATTTTGCCAGAAAATTAATTCCATTTGTAAATTATGTCAGTGTGTATTTCACTTCCACATTGATGTACAAACAAACGTTAGTGCTCAATAAGAACACTGCAGACCCTATATTGACGCGCACCCTTAGTGTGGGTATGGTGACTGGAGGGCGGCGCCAAGGTGTCGCGATCGTGCAATCATATGAAAAATGTGTCATCCTTCTTCGTGTATGAGCCTGTTGACAGATACTAGACTGTGAGTGCGTGAATTCCTGTCCTTTTATATATTTTTGCTAGTCTAGCGGCCTACTTGTAGCATTAACTCACTAATTGCAACTACACCAGTTTGCTGTGTTTACTAAAAAATAAATAAGCAGCACATAATCAATGTTGTGGTAAACAAAATAACGATAGAACACTTCATTTTTAATAACATATACCATATACAGTACTAGCAAATTAGGAGAAATATGTTTTGCATATTTGAGTGTTTTGAAGTGATGTGTGTATTTTATTTCAGTACAGTATTGCAAAAATCCCATTTGTCCACAGTATTAAGATGGCAACAGTTTCTGCAGGCATATCAAAATTGTCACTAGAGTGGTGTACAGTATATATTTGTGTATATACAAATAATTGATATGTAGCGAACATGAAAGCAGTCCACATGCTTGGAATGCAGTATTGATTGCAAAGTAAGCAGAAGAAGGGAGAAGGGCAGTTCACGAGTGTAGTCCGTAGGCGCCTGGCAAGTTATTGATCGCATGCGCTGACAGAAGCCCTCCGGTCCCAATTCTTCCAGCCCTGCGGAACCATCGTCTATACTTCATAGTTATTGAACCTTGTCGACACCCATGTCAAATTTTAAAGAATAAATTGTAACTTTTCATACAGAAGAAAGTAAATATGGTCGTTAAAATTGGTTTCTTTATGAAGTTCAGAAATTAATAACTCAAGCTTGGCACTTGCCGAGAATTACGGGCGCTCGATGCTTACGAATTATTTGGCGACAAAGAGGTTTCGTATGTGCTCTTCCACTATATCAGCTTATTCAAACAATGTATGTCTATTGAAATAAATAAATTAATTAATATTTCTGTAACAAATACTCTGAATTTCCCACAAGATGCCACCGAAAATGTATTTCAAGCTTGGTTGCAGTGCAGTATTTAAACATTTATGGCGACAAGGGGAGGTTAAGTACACATGTTTCAGGTAACATTTTATTCAGAAGACATGTGACTATTTCATTAAATTATTATTCCATGCAAAAATAACATTGATTTTACACCAGAGACAAATAAACATGGATTTAGAATGCTTGGTAAAACCTTGCATTGCTCGATGTTTTTTACATTTTGGGAGGTATTTTTTTCCAAACACATCTGTTTATTAAAATTAATTTATATTTAATATTAAAAAAATTGTCATTTTCGTGCTAGAGACGATTGCATATGGACTTCATGCAAAAAATCATAAATACGTCACGAAGAGCAGTACTTCTGTTGGAAGTTGGGCTATACTTTCCAAGCAAGAAACCTGGCACACAGAACGTTTCGGTCTGACCCAGGCACTTACTGGAAGGTTGGTAGTCCACGAGGCAACTGCTCTAATGAGGACCAGGAAGGCAAGCTTCCTAAGCTGCACTTCAAGACAGCTATCAATAGGAGAGAAAAGGAGCAAGGCGTTGGCTCATGGCTAACCCTAGAAAAGTCTTACTAGGACAGGTGACGAACTGGAAAGAGAAAGGACAAGGTGTAGGAATACGGAGTGCTGGAGAGACAACTCGACCAAGTCCAATTTATGCCTGTTTTATTGAGTGCTCAATTAAAACACACATAAGCCAGCCTGTACCCTGACTGAGGCCTGAAGGGCTGGTCCTAAGTTGCCAACTGATAAAGTTACCTATGTCTCTGAAGTCCCAGCAGCGCGGGGGTGGGGGTGAGGGCAAACACAAGACTGCAGTACTCGTACTCGTGACAGCTGAGAGTAAGCTACAAGGTAGCTGGAAGCGTTTGTATGCTAACGGGCAGCGTGGCAGAGTCATGCAGAACAGATCTCTCAACTGAATGGCGTAAGATCGTAAGAATGTTGCAACTTGAAAAAGTCGGTAGTTCTTCGGGCAGCGTGACATTCTGCAAGGCGAGACATGAATTCTGGTGGCTCTCAGGCAGCGTAACACCGGGCAAGTGAACTGGCGTGAGACAGACTCAAACTGAGGACACCGGGTCCTATTTATACTTGGCTCACAGGGCCAACACAGGGGTTGCGTCTTCCAGTAGGACAACCGCTAGCTACCAGACATCTTCACGACCTTCAACAGCAACCCCCGAAGAAGTCTTTACCCCTTGAACACCCACAACCCGAGTTCCTTCTGGACAACAGCATTGAGTTAGTTAGGGTCAGTTAGTATAATAGCTACCTAGCCGCATTTGCTCTTGACCAGTTAAGACCCAGGTCCCCTTCACCTGGTTTATAGTAGTCTACTTCCGTTACAGTCCTTGTTAATTAGGAGTTAGTACGGGCCACCGTGTCTATTTCCTAACGGAAATAAACAAGTTTTCTACTGAACCTCAGAGTATTGATTCTAGGGTGACTGTGACTTTTATCCCCTGTAGACGTCCACCCACCAGCAAAAAGCAGGAGACCATGTCACTACAACCCAATTGCTGAATCTAGATTAGGACTGCGGGCTCCTTTAACCGGGCGCACGTATGTTGCAAAACACACCCATTAGACGGCCACCCATACTGTGCACCTTGTATACAGTACGGTAGAGCCCCAACCAACCGCTAGGTACTCAATCCACAAGGCGGCTAGTCAACCAACCCAGTCAATTCACTCAATCCAACATGCTGAACTGTTGCTGGAAGGAGTGATAGACTGGTTCTGGAGGTCTGTCCACCTTTGGACCACACCCACGTCGCTGTCAGACATATCCAGGGTAAACCCACCGCTGTAACCACAGCGCTGAACTGTCACCGGTTGGAGTAATAAGGTATAACTCTGGTTGGCTCAGCTCCCGGCTGGCTTTACACTTAGATAGGGATCCTCGTCGCCTGCTCTTCCTTGGCGTGGCAGACCTTAGATCCTACCTCTATGCCATAAACCCATAGGAGTGGTGCAAAGTGGCAAGCTAGGAAGGCAGCTACTGCCTCCGAATCCAACGTGAGTTGTAACTCAGCCCAAACTGCCCTCTGCAGCATAACCTAACACACAGGAACGAGCTCAAGCCGTCAGACAACTGGCAAGGCCTCACCTCCCAGTACCCCCACACTCCTTATTTCAGCCACCCTACAAGACAGAGCCACACCAAGTCATCATCGACTTCTGCCAGGGGCTCCCCGTCCCACTGTGTATAGTGAACCCATGGTTCCAGCACTGCAGAACCAGCAACCCTCAGCAGGCTACCATCAGCACCGCCAGCCGCAGCATCACCTCCACCCAAGGACTGGGCACAAGTTCCGGCCGACTCCAGTAGCAACATCGGCCGAGTCAGGAGCTACCCCGGGTCACGCCCAATACAGGTAAACGAGTGGCTGTGTGCAAACCCAAACCGGTAGTCTGAATGACAGTTAACCCTACAGCAGACTTTGTGCCGTGCCATCAAGCCACGCGCCCTAGCTTATATACCGGTCGTGGCCTGGCGAGCAGTCAATAAAGTCAGCCCAGTCATGTCGCCCATGTCTCTGACCAACACACAAAACCTTGCTCGACCATGACGTCGTCAGTCACCCGACGTGACGTGTCAACTGTAACAGGTGGAAGAAGTGAAACAGCATGTACAGACTGTTCATGGTAAACTTAGCACTATTTGAAAGCCCTGCCTAATATCTACTGGTATGAACATTGTATAGTATTCTTCCACCATATGTAAAGTTAACACTGCTATGCCCGTTATCACTTCACTTTATTCATGCATCTGTCAAATGAAACTGTAAAAAAATTACAAAGCAAATATTTTACCAATTTTCTAAACGTTACACTTATACTCACAAAAAAAAAAACAGAAAACGAAATTAATTATTTCAGTAATAAACAATTTTTTTGATTCAACAATGAGACATGCAACTACTTTCTCTCCACAGGTACCAACTTTACTGGGCACATGCTAGTCAGTGTGCATGTGAAAGTACATGCAGGTAGGGGCAGTGATATAAAATGTGCTCAGTTGACCGTCAACATCCTATACCTCTGCAAGAACATCCAACTCCTGGGAGCGGGCTGCCAACTCCTGCTCATTGTTACGCAGTCTGCGCTGCTCCGCCACCATCTGCCGCTTCTGCTCGACCATCTGCTCCCGTTCAGCATCCGCCTGCCGCGCAGAGTCCAACGCCACCTGCATGGCCGCCTCAGCCTGCACCCGCACCTGCGCACATGACACCAGACGCTTCTGCCATTTGGGACATCATGCACCCTCTCCAATTTCATTGTGTGCTTGTTACATTGTGTAGATTGTTCACTGTTCATTTCAGATATCTGAACTATACACACACATATCGTAGACCTTTCACAGTTACTTCCAACTTTTCTGAAGCCCTGCTAAAGCTCTACTTCCAGGATATTCCTCTGCTTCATGTAAAAAAAACTTAACCAAGTATAGAAAATTACACCAAAGGGACAACGCACTATATTTGTACACTCAATGCAATAATATTTTGTGTAAGAACTATTTCTTACTAGATATTACCAACACAGCTATTATCTCCTTTTGAAGAATATACATTAAAATTCAAATACTTTAATTTATAGATTAAGTATAGGTAAAAGTTAAATAAATTATGTTCACACAAGTATGAAACATTTGTGATACACAACATATGTAGGAAAAAACCTGATGCCGGTTACGCCAACATGGAATGAAGGTGCACTGGCCCAGTATCCCTCTAGAGACTAGGGAAATGGAGTCTCCTTAACAAGGATTTCCAAAGGGCCTAAGGGCCAACGTGATTGTACCCTGGAGGCATCTAACCCTGGCTCACCATAGCGCGTAGCTGGGCACTGAGGGTTGTGCTATCCCTTTTATGGCCCACCGGGTGATTGTGCATTTAGGAATAGCTGTGAGTACACAGTTTTGCACAATCAGTGATGTTAAGTTAATTTCAGAGAATGAAAATAAAAGACAAATAAAGAAATACAGTTTTAGAGGATTTAGTGGGTGTCCTATAGGCGCAGGCACAACCGTAAATATGGTTTAAAATTATGTGGTAGTGTGGAGGAGGGCAGGTTCTGGCGTCGTCCGCCCAGGAAGAAATCTACTCTTCCTGGGGCCAGTGCCTTGGGGTAAACACTGCCGGAGTCATATTGATCGATCGGTGTCACAAGATGAGCTTCACAATGAATGGTGCTCGCACCTATAGTGACTTGGGGGGAGAGAGCCCCCTGATCCTCCTTCGTGAGTTCAGTGAGCGGCGTGACCAACTACAGATCTCAACTGCCCCTCTGGGTTTACAGCGTTCCCCACGTAAGGACCCTATGGCTCTCAGTAAGCGGCGTGACCAGCTTGTAGCCCGAGAGTCGTAGTGACTTAACGTGTTTGTTCTGCTCATGCCTCAGGAGGCTCAGAGGAAGGTTCTCTCTCCCCTTGCCACAGTGGCGCTAGTAAAGCGGCATGACCAGCCAGCACTACACACCAAACATTGACAAGAGACGGGTGCGCCCTTCAGTGGGGACTTGGTTCGAATCTCAATTGCAGCGTTCATGTGTGCACCTGGAAGTAGTTACGTGGATGAGCACGCAGAAGGTAAAGCAGGTAGGGAAGGTGAAAGCGAAAGTGAATGATCAGACCAAAAACCGGTTAACTGGTAGACATATGTTTTATTCTGTCTGAATGAGTTTACAAGACATATATCTCCAACCTGTGCCCGCTGATGTCTGATGAACGAGGGACCGGGTTTGTCAAGCTGTTTTACTGCAGGGCGGCAACAAGATATGAACCAAAGTTTGGGGCGAGAGCGACCCCGGTACAACTACACCCGGCACGGACGAGGTACGAGGACACTCGTGACTAGGAGAAGGCTCGGCGGCAAGAGCTTCAGACTACTGTGTTGAGAAACACAAGTTCTGAACAGTTAATGTACAAGGCTAAGTCTCAACGATACTGCTGAAGGCAAGCGGTACGACAAGCGTGGCGAGATAGCAAGAGTTGCAGACTACTGTGTTGAGAAACACAAGTTCTGAACAGTTAATGTACAAGGCTAAGTCTCAACGATACTGCTGAAGGCAAGCGGTACGACAAGCGTGGCGAGATAGCAAGAGTTGCAGATAATGCTTCGAAGAGAACTGCTCGCGAACTGCCCTGTCTGGAGGGAGTGTAAAGTAATAAACACCCTCGAGAGAAATGGCGAACGAGGGGTGGCTGGAGCAGGCTGCATGGAGGGAGAAACCTCCCTTGATGCACAGCGAGTGTGCGCGTCCGGTGCCTGCCGGTCAGGGCAAGGCAAGCAAGGGGGTGGGTACACCCACACAGACTGGAGCGTGGCGTTGTGCGGATTGCTGGCCTCTCAGGCGGCAAGGGGTTGACTCACATGTAGCCAAAAAATGGTCCAAAGGTGAAATGAGCGGCGGTGTTCGTCACCACGGTACTCTAAGGGGAGCACCAGAGGCTGAGGTTAAGATATGTATCTGACAACGCTCGTGGCGTGTCAAACCAAACACATCATAAATAAGGTGATTTCTGGGCTTGATTCAAAAAGTGTTAAGAAACCATGAACAGGCTATATTATATATTTATACCTGTAACATAGATAAAAATGTCTGTGTGCTTGTTCTGTGTTTGCCATATTGGATAATAACTTGTTAATATATTTACTGACCTTACCTCTGTAACTGTGAGCTGGTTCTGGACCACTAAGGAGCTAAACCAGCCTAAGGTACATGGTCATGCCCCCTGGGAGGTTAGATGTGTGTAATGTTTATAACTTGATGTGGGTCTATGATCTGTCCCCCCTTCCTCTCTCAAACACTAATGTGGTTTCCATGCACTGTAACTGACCAGTGACCATGCCCCAGTCCCTTTCGCATCACTCTGATTGGTCACAAGATTTACTTGTGATGGTGTGTTATAAATATGATTTTTAGTAGGTGAAGGGAAAGTCAGTTCTGTGCTGCGATTTGCTAAAGGCAGAATTAAATGGTAAGTGACATAGCAAAATGTCCGTGCATATAAGTTAGTAAGTTAGCAGAACCAGTACATTTCAACAAAGTCATATTGAAAGTGTAATGTTTTAATTGGTAGGAAGTAAAAAAAAAATGCTTGCCCGAAAAGATGTAAATTCTTCAGGTTTCTACTTATTAAATATTTACAATTTTTTTCTGTTAAACCACAGACTGAAGGGTTTGTTATCTTTTCTTTAGAAGATTACACCTGAGGCAAAACATACTGAGAACCTCCCTAGACATAATTCCCATAATCTGAAGTAAATTTCTGTTGACCCCAAACACATTTCACTGGCTGTCTTAACAGACGGTAGCAGTGTAACTGGGTTCTTTTGTAGCATTAACTCATGTTAATACCTGTATTTAGTAAACCCTCATGATCTCAATGTTGCTACAATTGGCTCTCCAGCAGAATTCAATCACTCTATTGGGAGCACGGTGGCACAACGGCTAGAGTGCTCGTCTCTCACAAAGGCGGACTAGGTTTAATTCCTGGCAGGGTTGCTCCCAGATTTTTGCACATGGGAATCGTGCCAGACAATGCTGGCTGGTCAGCGGGTTTTCTTGGGGATCCACCATAACCCCCGTTCTTGCATTGCATTCTGGCACTGCTCCAAACTCACCTCGCTTCATCCTCATTGGCATTGGCTCTCAAGACCCTGTTGTAAGAGCCACCCACTCGACATCACTGTACGGTGTCTGTACAGCAGTTCTCTCCTGGCTTTGATGAACGTGCTCTGATGTTCCAAGTGGTTGAGGAAATAAAGCAGCTCAACATGAAGGGGCAGTACCTCCTCAACGTCGGCAACAATAGCAGGCACCGAGGGGACCTGCAGGCGAACCACGGCCTCCAGGCGAGACTTCTCGGCACTCAGCTTGAGCTGCTCCTCGCGTAGCTGTCGACTCATCTGCTTCTGCTCGTCCAGTGCACTCTGCTTCAACTGCTGCAACAGCCCAGTCATGCCACAGCTGCAGTTCAGCCGACAGCCTCGCCTGTCAGTAGACAAGTCCCCTCTCCAAATAGCCTGGGCCGACCAAGTATGCAAATTATTTTCTTCAAAAACATCCAGCAGAGGTTGCTGACCTGCTTACGAACTAGGTCAACTGCGTCAGAGCAAACAACTGTGAGAGGTCACCATGAAGCAGCAGGACTTCTGAAGACCTGTGCAGTTCGATGAGTCTGCATTACCGCATTTCTCCAAGTTAGGTTGAAGCAAGGCCCTTGTAAGGGTTGTACAGACAATTCTGGAGATGCTTTTACGCTGGCTAACTTATAATGAGTTCCAGTAAGAACTAACCTGCTCTTTTCTTCAGTATAAGGATACACAGCAACTCATTTGGTAACCTTATTACTCGCTAAGCAAACACCATTAAAACTACATTTACTGCAAAAATTTTGAGGGTACATAAAAACACTACCCTTTGGGATTAAATGGAACAACATCAATATAATATTTGAGCACCGTAGAATACATGTTTCTGTGCATAAGCTGCAAAAAAAAATACAATGACTAAAAATCCAACATATCTTTCACAGTTTCAGCTTTCCTGAAACTTTATTTTCAGAATCTAGCAGTATAAAATATAATACTCTAATTGTATAATAAATATGCAATATGCATTATACTGCAATTCATATGAATGTATTTGACAATTTGAAAAAATTACACAAAAGTCAACAATTATATAATTTCCTAATCTCCATGTATGAAATTGAATTTTTATACATTAATAATAAAGAAGAAACATGAATATGAACATAGTGATGTAATAATCAAATACTGTGAAATCAAAATATCTTCTACTTCATAAGAATTGCTCTAATTAGGACTAAGTTACTAAAACATTAAATAACATATCCACGAGAAAAATGTGTCATTATAAGTAATTATAAAGTGAATGTTGAATGACGATATCAGAAGTGGCAGTGCTGCAAGTATGAAGTGTTTACCTGGAGTTCACGCCTCTCCTGCTCCAGCTGTGTCTGGCTGCGCTGGCGCTCACCCTCCAGCGCCTGAGTGCGTGCCTCCAGCTTGGCCGCCTCCTGCCGCAGCTCCCACGCACGGGCGTCCACCTCTGCACGCCGCTCCACCGCACGCAGCTCTAGCTCTGCCACCAACCCGACGAGCCGCTTGCGCTCCTCTTCCGCCGCAGCCTGCTGGCGCTCTAGCGCATCACGTACAGCCTTCAGCTCTGCCTCCCTGGCATGCAGGGCCGCGTCCCGCACGTCCAGCTGGGAGCGTTGCCTGTCGTCAGCCCTGCCTTCGAGTGCGGCGAGCTGCACGCTGCTCTGTCCCAGCTGCTCGCACAGCAGCTGCAGTGACCTGGTCACATGCACTATATCAATACTGCACCCTACAACCACGCTGCAGTTCCCATTGCCGAGCCATCATGCCCACAGGGGTGCAGCTAACACACTCTTCATCACGCACCACATCACACAGACATAGTGTCATAACAACACAATGCTAATTTAGATGCTGTGATAATAAACTACAGTTGTTTTTTAAGTTTAGCATGCAATCATGTAATTCAATTACATTCACAATGTAACTGCACATACTTTGTTTTGTCCATTTTCCACTGTGACCAATGAGTAGAACCAAACCAAGAAAAGTTATACACCATGAGTATAAAATATTACAGTGAAATCTAATTACAAAGTACGTGTTTCACTTTAAAAGTATTTTTTACTATAAATATATCTTTCAAATCCCTGGCAGATTAAATATTATGAAATTCACTATAAATTAATTTTAAGTATAAAGAATTAAATTTAGCATATTTACGTACTTTGTATTGAGATTTCACTGTACTGTATTTACCTGAGAATGTATTTTTTACAAAATTTTATTTGCCATAAGATGTGATCATATTAGTCACATACTTCCCACAATAACAAGTGTTTTTGAGAGCATGCATGCTGTGAGTTATGTATTTCAAGATCATGTGTTGGCTTAGGCAGCAAAGCCTACACTACAGTGGCAGTAGTCGCCAATCAATAAGAGTCACAAGGTCACTGAGTCACGTACTAGGGTTACCAACTTTTTAAGATTTTCCATGACGGACACTTCCAATAACTCAACACATGACATCGGATACCAATAACATTATCAAGGAAAATTATTATAAAAAAGACAAATTTAAATACTCTCTGCAATGTGCAAAAGTCAGTAATGTATGTATATTGAACATATAAAACAACAAGATTTTAGTTGCAAACATTGTCATTCAGTAAGATTTGAATTTTTGTTTTTTTTAATAAGTTTTAAAACACATGACACCAATACACACTCAAAGAAAAGATACTGTGTACATCTCAGCTAGTTCTAATTCCACAAATGCACTCGAAGAGTTTTCTTTTAATTTCATTTTACTAGCATCCTTTATACATCCATTGCACAGGATCAGGATTTGTCAGAATGCATACAGATTACAGCATATAAATGTAAAATGACATTCTCACTCACATAGTAAAATTATATCATACGTATATAGTAAAAAATGCATTATAGCTTACAAGACTAAAGTAAAACAATTGTCACTTGTCGGCATCAATTGTGACAATCTGTTACCTGGTCATTTACACTGTATCCTTTTTCCCATCGTCTACAAGCAGATGGCTACAACATGGATAGTACATAATGACATCAGCCATGTGACATGTGACTTGATATTGATATTTGATATAGAAAAAAAAAACAGGTGTGGTAGCAATTATAGGGTTGGCTTTCAGACTGGTCTGTTAGCATGCAGCTGGACCAGCAGGTAAGCAGGCCACATTTGAAATTTGTATTCAAGTTGTTCATAAGTTGTTCATGTCTTTCATAGACAATTTACTTTGATGCGTGATGTTGGTTGACAAGACGACAATGTCGTCACGGTCGGGCAAAGTTTTGTGTGTCGGTCAGAGACACAGACGATACGACTGGGCTGACTTTATTGGCTGCTCGCCGGACCACGGCCGGTATATAAGCTAGGGCGCGTGGCTTGACGGCACGGCACAAAGTCTGCTGTGGGCTCAACTGTCCTTCGTACTACGGGTTTGCACACAACCAGTGGTTTACCTGTACTGGGCGTGGCCTGGGGTGGTTCCCGACTCGGCCGTTGTTGCTGCTGGAGCCGGCCGGAACTCGTGCCCAGTCCTTTCACATCAAGAAAATAAAACTAGAGTAAATTCGAATGTCAATGGTGTTTTATGCAGGATTCTAGTGCAAGTAGTTTACATGCTACTGTAATATGGTAATTTACAATACTGACAGTTGTCTGCTCCATTTAACTGCTTAGTTACTAGGCTACGACTTCTGTATCATTGTTTATATTCCATTTCCTTTACAATGATTGGATTGTAACCTCCTTGTCAGTACTTTGTGATAGTTCATACTATCTAGACGCAGGACGTTCTGGAAGATGGTATTTACTAATGCTGAAAAGCTGAAATGCTCATGGTGTATGGAAAATGTAGGAACAATGCTGTTCATCCTTATAATGTGTATGCTGAACAATATCCCAACAGACGTCAACCATCTCGACAATTATTTGCGAACCTCTTTAACCAATTATGGGAAAAAGGAAGTGTAACACCTCAAAAAGGTAACAGAAACAAATGACTGACCGGAGAAAAGGGTGAAATTAATGTTCTAGCTATTGTTGCTGTAAATCTGTAAGTTAGCTCCCGTGCAATTGCAAGCGGGAGTGACACGAGTCAGGCAAGTGTACTATGCATCTTGCACTGTCGTAAGTTCCATACATATCATGTCTCTCTCCATCAAGAGCTACATGGAAATTACTTTGAAAATCCTGTTAACTTTTGCACATGGTCATTAAGACATGATACACCATATTTGTCATGTATCTTGTTTAGTGATAAAGCAACATTTACAAATCATGACTAAGTTAACCTGAGAAACATGCACTATTGGTCAACAAACAACCCCCACTAGCTTGGTCAAGTGGAACATCAGCATCCATGAAGTGTGGTGTGGAATAGTGAATCATCAACTCGTAGGCCGTTTTTTCATAGAAGGAACACTGAATTCCCAAAAGTATGAGGGTTATTCGGAAAGTTAGGTCCGATTTCTTATAAAACATAAATCGTCATAAATTTTTTTAAAAAACTTTTTTTATTTAATTTCTTATATGTTTCTCTATTTTTCTGCATAGTTTTCATATTTGTTTAAACATTTGTCATAACGTTCTACAAGCTTTTGTATGCCTAAGTCATAGACGTCTGCCGCCTGTGAGGATAGCAAGTCTGTAACTCCCCACATTCGGAAATTCCAATGCTAAAGTTGAAATTGTGGGCCATACACTTGACTTATCTGTCAACGAACTTCCGCTGCTGAAACGTGACTTGCTGTCAAAAACCGAATCACTGAGTGTATTTCACAGTCGGCGGGCTGATCAACTGTTTTAAACATTTTGAACTGACACCGTAAACATCACAATGGAACAATACCAATGCAAATGGCGTCGTTTGACGAGCAAGGCATGCTGGGAGTCGGTGCGCATGCGCGTTACAATGTTCGCGCAACATTTGATTAGCTACGGCGATTCGAACCTTACTTTCCAAATAACCCTCGTATGTCAACCTCCTAACAGACAAACTTTCACAGATGTTAGAAGACATTCCACTGCAGGACGATCCTGTGGTACCAGCATGATGGTTGCATAGTACAATCAATACCTACTACAGCTTGTCTTCACCGAATGTTTCAAAGTCGTTGGNCCTTCCACTGCAGGACGATCCTGTGGTAACCAGCATGATGGTTGCATAGTACAATCAATACCTACTACAGCTTGTCTTCACCGAATGTTTCAAAGTCGTTGGATTGGCCTGCCCGATCAGCAGACCTGACTCCTTCAAATTTTTTTCTGTGGGGAATACTAAAAGACATTGTCTACAAGGTCATAACTAACTACACCAGAAGATATGAAATGACATATTACAGCTGCCTGTTCTGAAATGTCTGCTGAAATGCTACGACACGTGCAGCAATCTTTACATGACAGGCTGGAAGCTTGTATTGTCGCTGGTTGTCCTCATTTTTAACACAACCTGTGAAGGACAGTTTTTTCTTTCTTCTTCAGAATTCACAGCATTTTTTAATTCTCTTATGTANATTTTAACACAACCTGTGAAGGACAGTTTTTTCTTTCTTCTTCAGAATTCACAGCATTTTTTAATTCTCTTATGTATTTATTAAGAGAGTGCTGATGCATGGTACAGTAAAATCAAATAAATGTAAAAGATGTAACGTGTGTCTTCTTGCACATTCAGAAGAAAACCACACACACTAAAACAAAAAAGTAAACATACGTGTGAGTTGCTATAAGTGACTGGTTGTATACATTTGCATCATGTTCAGACTACCTACCCGTTGACTGATATCTTCCACTCACTTGTGTTCACAACTGACCTACAAATTCCCACAGGCAGCAGTCAGTTTCGCTGGAAGGAAAAATGTCCTAAGTCACAAATATGTTGTCCACTTTATTTCCAAGATGCCGTTAAAAAAAGAGGGAATGGTGTTTATTTTAAATAAATACGATTTATAAGAGCATGATATGATCAACATCCTTTCATGTATGTATTTATTGTGTTTAATTTTTAAGAATAAACAAAAGATACTGGTTTTTTTTTTTAATTAAACCCTGGCCAAAATATTTTACATGCAGTATCTTGTGAAATGAGCAAGTATCTGACGAATTGTTTTAAAATGCTAATATTATAAGATGTTTACAACAAATGTCANTATCTTGTGAAATGAGCAAGTATCTGACGAATTGTTTTAAAATGCTAATATTATAAGATGTTTACAACAAATGTCATTTTAGTTCAGGTGGAAAAGACATTTTAACTTGCAACGTTCAACAAATACAAATCATAACGCATGCAGGGACATACGACCAGTCAAAGTACATAAAGCATGCGTGCTCGGATAACAGTACGTGCTGTGTAGAACAGACAGTCACCTGGTCTGTACTGCGTTGTCTTGCTCCACAGATGACACCCTCGCATAGTGCTCCTTCAGGTCATCCACTTCATGCTGGTAGAGTTCCTTCAGATGTTTCAGGTCTGCCAACCGCTCCTCTTGCAGTGCGGCCACTTTCTGCTTGTGCATCTCCTCCAACGTGTGCTGCTCTGCCTGTCAGCACAAGTCAACAACCAGCATCAACCACAGCACACACACACGACCGTGCTTGTTGTCTTGAACAATACACTATCAGCAGGTATACTCAAATCTATAATGTGGGTTAAGCAAAAACTTCACAAGGAATTTAAAACACTCTACAGTCTGCACAAGATACAGTAATGATTAAACCATTGATTTTACAATTTCCGATTTTATGAGAGTAGTAAATTTACAAAGTAAAACCATAATAATAAAAATAAAAAAAACCGATGAAAAATGAAGATATCTGGACAAAATTACAAGTTCGGATAAAAATCAATTTAAAAATGTGTTTGCTAGCAAATAAAATATGTGCTGTAATGTCACTGGCCTTAATTAGTATGCTGCAATATGAAAAACTAAAACACTTTGGTACAAATTGGCTGTCGACAAGTGAAGGCAGTTTAGAGCGAGCGTTTTCGTAAAGCAAGATGTGTAAGTGGTTGATGGTAGGGGACACGCTGAAGCAGTCCTGACTGTGATAAGCTGTACAGTGAAGAGAGCAGCCAACCATTAATAATCTCTCTCACTCCCACCTGGCTGGCCACTGGAGGGAAGGGTAATGATGCCAGGCTGATAGCTATCAGCCTCACCAGTTGTGTAAGGGGAGGAAACAAGATTGNGTTGGCCACTGGAGGGAAGGGTAATGATGCCAGGCTGATAGCTATCAGCCTCACCAGTTGTGTAAGGGGAGGAAACAAGATTGTGCTTGGCTGAGTATCGCTTGAAGACAACTCNAAGCAGTCCTGACTGTGATAAGCTGTACAGTGAAGAGAGCAGCCAACCATTAATAATCTCTCTCACTCCCACCTGGCTGGCCACTGGAGGGAAGGGTAATGATGCCAGGCTGACAGCTATCAGCCTCACCAGTTGTGTAAGGGGAGGAAACAAGATTGTGCTTGGCTGAGTATCGCTTGAAGACAACTCNCAGCTATCAGCCTCACCAGTTGTGTAAGGGGAGGAAACAAGATTGTGCTTGGCTGAGTATCGCTTGAAGACAACTCAACCTCGCATTCCAAAGCTGGATGTCCACATGCATGTCGACGCCACTGCGCGGCGCACTTGCAGGTTGTACGTGCAATTGTTTAATTTTCCAGATATCTGCCTTCTGAAATAATAAACAACTTCTAATTTTAAAAGCTATGATTTTTCAGACAGAAGTAAATAAATACTGTCATTAATATACAATTCTTAATGGTAATCCGTACTTTAATAATTCGAAAACAAATCCACAGCAGAAGTGTGTGCTTGTCATGAGATACACGGTGCCCTGACTTGGTGCTTACGTATTATTTGATGATAAAATGGTGTCGTACATGCCATTCCAAAACTCAGTTTATTAAGAAGACTTGCAACTACTGAAATAAACAAATATTTCAAAAACAAATCCTCTGACTTTTCTGATTTTTTTCCAAACAAGAAGTCACTGAAAATGAACTTCGCACTCAGTAAAACTTAAGAATTACTTNTGACTTTTCTGATTTTTTTCCAAACAAGAAGTCACTGAAAATGAACTTCGCACTCAGTAAAACTTAAGAATTACTTAAAATTTAAGCATTTGTGGCTACAAGAGGAGGTCAAATACATATATGCTTCTGGTGTATCATTTTATTTGAAATACTCTGCCTATTGAATTAAATAACTATTNAGGAGGTCAAATACATATATGCTTCTGGTGTATCATTTTATTTGAAATACTCTGCCTATTGAATTAAATAACTATTTCGTTTAAAAATCATGTTGGTTTTATGCCAGAGATGAATAAATACATAATTAATGGAAAAACCTCACTTTGAATTTTTTTAGGGGAACACAATAGGTGAGTTTTTAATTTACAAGGGAAACAATTTAACAAAATCATTCTCAGGAAAATTGGCACTTCACTAAATTGGGGGTCTACTGTAGGCTATGAAGGAGACTTCATTTCATTAATTCATGATGGAAAGCGGGTGAAAGACCAACTATAAAGCTGGAAGACATGATGTGTGGTGAACTGCAGATAAAGCAAATTTTACTCACTGTAACTAACAAAAATGTCTCGGATGTGAAAAGTCATTTATTTTTGTTACCAACATGTCTAAGATGTAAGGAATCAAGTCTAGCGCCAAAACCCAGTAATTTCTCTAACTTCTCTTCACACTAAAACACCAAAGGCNAAGATGTAAGGAATCAAGTCTAGCGCCAAAACCCAGTAATTTCTCTAACTTCTCTTCACACTAAAACACCAAAGGCAAGCTTATAAGAGAAATAAATCACTGCAGTGAACATTACTATCAAAGTACCCAACATCATCTACATCACTGCAGTGAACAGTAATGTCAAAGTACCAGTGCAACATCATCTACAGAATGGTCCGCCTAACATGGACATCCCCAAAATTTCTGGAACGNTAACATGGACATCCCCAAAATTTCTGGAACTGTTGCAGATCACGAAATTCGGTTTTCGCTAAATGAAATGACATATATGGGCAAGTTATAGGCCGCAAAGTGATTATTCGTAACACATGTATAGACAGAAATAATTAAACCACATATGATTTTTCCCCTGGAAACATACATTTATTTCAACGGCATCTGAAAGTACACGCAAAGAGGAATTCAGTGATATAGCGTATGCAATGGAAAGTAACACAGAAACGCAAAGAAATAATGTGTAAATATGATTAAGTTAGGTGGGCCGGTAGCATTGGGCAGTGGACCTGTACTCACAGCTGTAAGCAAGCAACACGCGCCGTGACNTGGGCCGGTAGCATTGGGCAGTGGACCTGTACTCACAGCTGTAAGCAAGCAACACGCGCCGTGACTCATCCTGGCGAGACCGCTTCCTTATGGCAGCGTAGCGCTTACCTTACTGGGGCAAGGGACACAGAATGCAATATTGGACAAAGGAGAGCACCGCAGCGAAGGGAAGACTGGCAATGTGAGTGCAAGTCTGATATAAATACATTAAATTTTAATAAGATACCAACATAATTGAGATTTGTTACCTAGTCATTAACTGTACTGAGTAACGAGTGTGTACAGATGCACAACAAAAATAGAACAAACCAACCTAAGAAGAAATGCAATCGTTTCCGCATGCATAGTACAAAGTTATAGTTGAAACGCTTCACATTTGGTCTTTTCACAGCATATACTATGTTTACAATCGACATTAATACACATCTGCAAATGCACATGTAGCGAGTGAAAAGTGACTTGAAGTGTTTCTGGCGTAATGCCTCTGCAAGCTGCCACAATGCGTTTCTGCATGTCTTCTGGCATCGTGAGAACAGTGTTATACATCCTATCTATCGGTGTTCCCCACAGGAACAAATCAAGATGTGTGAGGTAGGGGGAGCGAGCTGGCAATCTTACAACACCACCATGCCCTAACCACCGGTTTGGAAACTTTTCATTTAANTGAGGTAGGGGGAGCGAGCTGGCAATCTTACAACACCACCATGCCCTAACCACCGGTTTGGAAACTTTTCATTTAACACTTGCCTCACCACGAAAGCAAAATGTGCAGGACAAACCATCCTGTTGAAACCACACATCACGACAGATGTCGAGCGGTATGTCTTCCAGAAGTGCCGGTAAGGTCTCTCTGAGAAAACGGGCATACGTACAGCCGGTCATTGTCTCCTGAATGAAGTATGGCCCTATGACATACAGTAAAGCTTCGCTATAACAAACTCCAAGGGACCCAAATTACCACTTGTTTGTTATAATGAAGTTCTTNTGAGGTAGGGGGAGCGAGCTGGCAATCTTACAACACCACCATGCCCTAACCACCGGTTTGGAAACTTTTCATTTAATACTTGCCTCACCACGAAAGCAAAATGTGCAGGACAAACCATCCTGTTGAAACCACACATCACGACAGATGTCGAGCGGTATGTCTTCCAGAAGTGCCGGTAAGGTCTCTCTGAGAAAACGGGCATACGTACAGCCGGTCATTGTCTCTTGAATGAAGTATGGCCCTATGACATAGTCTTCAACGATTCCACACCACACGTTCACTTTCCAGTGTCGCTGGTGCTCCACGTGCAGGACCCAATGCGTATTCTCCGTCACCCAGTAGTGCATATTTTGTTAATTTAGACGCCCATGGCTTGTNCGGGACCAAATGGTTTGTTCGTACTAATGAAATGTTCGTTGTAATGAAGTTCGTTGTACTGGTGCTTTACTGTAGTCTTCAACGATTCCACACCACACGTTCACTTTCCAGTGTCGCTGGTGCTACACGTGCAGGACCCAATGCGTATTCTCCGTCACCCAGTAGTGCATATTTTGTTAATTTAGACGCCCATGGCTTGTNACACGTGCAGGACCCAATGCGTATTCTCCGTCACCCAGTAGTGCATATTTTGTTAATTTAGACGCCCATGGCTTGTGAAGGTTGCTTCATCGGTAAATAGTATGTTCTTTAGAAAATTGCTGTCATAACTTACAGACATCAGAACAAACGTACAAAACTAAACACACTGCTGGAAATCACCTTCATGTAATGCCTGATGAAGAGCCAAGTGATATGGATGAAATTTCCATTGACGCAGTATCCGTAACACACTTGTTTTACTTATTCCTATGAACCTGGAAAGTTCTTGCGTACCCATGTGGAGGTTTGCATCGACACATGTCAACACATCATGTTGATGTGTCTCGCCCGTAACAGTCTTTTGTCGCACTCGTGTTGTGGAATTCCAATTACTTCATGACAAGAGGCATTTGCAAATTCTTCGTATCGTTTGCCTTGAGATGGGCGTCCAATTAGGATACCTTTCACCACACATTTGGACGGCTTGCTTGGCATTTCTGCCACACTCACTGTAAATAAGTAGAGCGTTCAGTTTTTCCTCATTTGTGAACTTCATTGCGTACCTACAGCCCCACACTGCAATACCACTTGACGCGCCACGAGCGACGCCATTCACTCTCATATAGCCTCGCCACAGCCGCAAGCACTTCCTAAGAAGAGTCATTACGCCGTACACGCCACAGGATGCCTTCCAAGCCAAGGTGGTTTGCCCAGCCATTGCCGCCTGCTGCGCTGCAACTCACTTTGCATCAAGTCGCTGTGTACCCCTCCAGTGCCTGGCGCGTGAGGGGAAGTTTCCGCCGCTCTTAGTTACTCTCTTCTCTCCTTTACGTCTCTCTCTCCACACCCCGCAACCCCTGCACTGGCCCTGTGAGCAGAGTATAAATAGGACCCACAGTCCTCAGTTCGAGGCTGTCTCATGCCAGTCCACTTACCTGGTGTTACTCTGCTCAAGAGCCAAGTGGAGTTCACGTCTCGTCTTCGCAGAACATTACACTACCTGAAGAACTACAGACTTTTTCAAGTTACATCAGTCTTACGCTCTTCAGTCGAGAGCTCTGTTCTGCATAAAACCGCCACGCTGCTCGCCAGCATACAAAAGCCCCCATGCTTCCAGCTACCTCGTAGCTTGCTCTCAGCTATCATGAGTAACGAGTACCGCAGTGTTGGGGATGCCCTCACCTCCCGTGTTGCTGGGACTTCCGAGACATAGGTAACTATATAATTTGGCAACTTAGGACCAGCCCTTCAGGCCTCAGTCAGGGTACAGGCTGGCTTATGTGTGTTTTAATTGAGCCATCNTTTGGCAACTTAGGACCAGCCCTTCAGGCCTCAGTCAGGGTACAGGCTGGCTTATGTGTGTTTTAATTGAGCCATCAATAAAACAGGCATAAATCTGACTTGGTCGAGTTGTCTCTCCAGCACTCATTACTCCTACACCTTGTCCTTTCTCTTTCCGGTTCGTCACCTGTCCTAGTAAGACTTTTCTAGGGTTAGCCACGAGCCGACGCCTTGCTCCTTTTCTCTCCTATTGATAGCTGTCTCGAAGTGCAGCTTAGGAATATTGCCTTTCTGGTCCTCATTAGAGCCGTTGTCTCTTGGACTACCAACCTTCCAGTAAGTGCCTGGGTCAGACTACAGCATTCTGCACAGCAGGTTTCTTGCTTGGAAACGATAGCCCAACTCCTAACAGGAGTCCTGCTCTTCGTGACACNGAATATTGCCTTTCTGGTCCTCATTAGAGCCGTTGTCTCTTGGACTACCAACCTTCCAGTAAGTGCCTGGGTCAGACTGCAGCATTCTGCACAGCAGGTTTCTTGCTTGGAAACGATAGCCCAACTCCTAACAGGAGTCCTGCTCTTCGTGACANACAGCATTCTGCACAGCAGGTTTCTTGCTTGGAAACGATAGCCCAACTCCTAACAGGAGTCCTGCTCTTCGTGACACCTGGGTCAGACAATGATGTTCTGCGCGCCAGGGAGCCACAGGAGTGGACGCCCTTAGCCGTCTACTGTAACCTCCAGCTTGAAACTTGGGTCAGATTCAGATGTTTTGTGGGCCAAGTCTCTGGGTTGAAGACTAGTAGTACAGGCCTTCCACCTCACCTGACCTCCACATCCCTCAATCCATCAGGCTGTGTCTACCCCTTACTGGACACGCACTATCAACCTAATTGGTTACCCCTACCACCTTAAGCCTCATTATAGGGCTGGGTGGGGCAAAGCTGCCAAACTAGGTTTAGCTCAGTCTCAGGTAAGAAGAGAAAGCATCCCAGTTGATAACCAGGCATACTCCTGGAAGAAAGAGGAGGTTGAACGTCAAAGAAGGTCAACTACCAGCTCAAAAAACTCCACTTCTAACCTCCTCTGGCACGTACCATGCACAGTATTTCTGCTGCCACCTACACCGCCGAAGAAGACACCTACCTTCGTCCTGCCAGCTAATGTTACCAGGGTAGTCAGGACCCTTAACACCAAACCAGCTTATATTCTAACCATGGCACCCACTCGCCCATCGCTCGCCTGCAGGCCACCCAAAGCTCAACACACAATTATTGATGTGGCCAAAGCCAACAACTCAGGCGCCAGGAAAAACCATGTTCAAGCAACAACCACAGCTTCACCATCGTTCAGGGGGGAAGTACCTCGGCCTTACCCTCCAACAGCAAAGCCCACTAAAGGTAAATTATGAGGCAACAAGTTTCTTTCTTGGTACTCAACATGGGACCTTTGGAAGAATACAGGTTATCTGCCAACTTTTTCCAGACCGGGAAGCACCTGAAAAAAGCCCTTTTGGGCCCTCACAGAACAACCACAGACTTGATGTCGGGGAGTCAACTCGAAACACCCCATGGTGCCCAAGTCCCGTCAACGGCACCGGAATGGCCACATCTGAAAGATTGACCAAGACAGAAGGACAGATCTGCACCATGGAAGACTGTCCTGGCGTAGGTCGTCACTTCATATCTTGCACGCACTGCAACACAGCATTTCACTACCTCTGCCTAGGTTGGGAAGACCAGGAGAGGGACACCCAAGGTTTAGATTACTGTTGCCCAAATTGCGGGGATAGGCAACGACGATGCAACAAAACAAATGCCCAGGAAGGGCGCATATAACGGGTAGCCTGCTACGAGTGCCCTCGCACATACCACAACCTTTTTTGTGTTTGCGTGTGTGAGTGTTTATATACACAGACAAGCACACATGTGCACACATGCATGCACACACTAATACACACTCTCTCCCACACATACTCTCACACACTCACTCACTCTCACACATACTATCTCATACACTCTCTCTCTCACTCTCTCACACACACACTCTCTCTCACACACACTCTCTCACACTCTCTCACACTCACACGCACTCACACTCACTCTCACAAACTCACACTCTCTCACACACACACCCACAATCTCACTCTTGCATACTCTCACACACACTCACACACCCACAATCTCACTCTCATACACACTCACACACACACACACACATAAGACAGGAAAAAATGTAATCTAAAAATTATTAATAGATTGACAATAACCAAGACAAGAGCTTACTCACCAAAATAATACAAACCAGACATAACCTCACACTCAGCCAGTGACACAAGTTGTAAACTGCTNGAGCTTACTCACCAAAATAATACAAACCAGACATAACCTCACACTCAGCCAGTGACACAAGTTGTAAACTGCTGCACAAGCACAGAACTGTGGTACAACTAACTGCGGTACACACTACAGCCCAAGTCCCCCTCATCCCAGCCACAACCTGCAATGATGTCTAAGCACCACCACAAGTTGTACAAAAATAATATTAACTGCAAACAACTCTTTCAAATAATAAATTTTATCTGTCCATAAACAGGATGTTGCAAAAATTCATATCAATAGCTTGGGGAAACAAGCCTCATGTCAACAGGAAGAAAAAACTTTATGTGAACATAGNTTGCAAAAATTCATATCAATAGCTTGGGGAAACAAGCCTCATGTCAACAGGAAGAAAAAACTTTATGTGAACATAGGTTGGGAAACGTTTTCTTTATTTACTACAGCTCCCATTACATAACATATATTGTACGGTCCATGGATTGGATCACGTTTGTGTGGAATGTCACAGTACCTATAGTGTACATGGTACACGGCACTGCATATCACAACACTACACACCAGAACATTAGGATCTGCACAGAAACTGATTACACATGTGCAAAAGCTTATTGAAGACACATTACAGACTTATAGGAAATGTTCAAATGCCTTCTATCAGCCCTGATACATACATGTGCCAACCAGCCTTTGCATAGACTCCTGGGTGAGTTGATGTATCCCTNGATCAGGAAACGCTTTCTTTATTTTCTTTATGTTTGTGTGGAATGTCACAGTACCTATAGTGTACATGGTACACGGCACTACATATCACAACACTACACACCAGAACATTAGGATCTGCACAGAAACTGATTACACATGTGCAAAAGCTTATTGAAGACACATTACAGACTTATAGGAAATGTTCAAATGCCTTCTATCAGCCCTGATACATACATGTGCCAACCAGCCTTTGCATAGACTCCTGGGTGAGTTGATGTATCCCTAGAGAATTCCTGATTGTTTTGCAAACTTCCACATTACGGTTATGAAATAGTCACACATCTTCCACTGGGGTTGCATTCACAAGTGCCTGTAAAAGTCTAATCTATTCAATTCCGGGCCCACAGGAAGCCAAGGTATTGGTCACCCCTACCTATCCAGCGGCCAACAAACATTTGATTTAAGCACCAACGAGCACAAGCAGATAAATGAGCAGGAGCTCCATCACGCATCAAGTACACTTTTGTCGTATCTGTAATGGGAGACTTAACAAAATAACAGGCATGTTGTTCATTAAGAATGATTCATAGGTTCGACCGTCGAGTCTCCTTGGCAGAAAACGTGGTCCCACCAAACAGTCGCCAATAATGCCGGCCCAAACATTGACTGTGATTTGTTGCTGATGCAGTGTTTGTACAAATGCGTGAGGATTCTCATGTTCCCATACATGTTGACTGTGGTAATTAATGATCTTGTCCCGCGGGAATGTTGCCTAATCCGCAAACAACGCAGTTTCACAGAAGGCTGGGTTCACACATTGTTAGGAAAACCAAAGGCAGACAATATGTCATGCAGGAAAATCCACTGGTGTCACTGCCTGAACATGCTGTAAGTGGTACGGATACANTGTTGCCTAATCCGCAAACAACGCAGTTTCACAGAAGGCTGGGTTCACACATTGCTAGGAAAACCAAAGGCAGACAATATGTCATGCAGGAAAATCCACTGGTGTCACTGCCTGAACATGCTGTAAGTGGTACGGATACAGCATGTTCTGATGCAGCTCTCTCCACACCACCGTGTGGTCAACATTAAATGTAGTACCTACTTGTCATCTGCCGAAATTGGAGTTCTCGTCAACCACATGCAGTACCACCTCCTCCAAACTCTGGGATCCCCCAGTCGCCAGTGGCAGACTTGAACGCTTTATGTTCCCTCAGATGGCGATGGATTGCTTCAAATGTTCTATGAGCACTATCATTCTGCGAAACTCCACGTTTGAATAGTCCATTCTCTAACTATACTCACATCCGACTGATGCACATGCAACACTCGTAGCTTCCAGTTCGATGTTGCATTGAACAATGTGCTGCGTCCAATTAAATGGTAAGTTTGACACGTCTAGTATAGGACTGCCGTCACACTACAGCTGTGATGGCATTCCCCACAAACATGATCCAGCCCGCATGTCATACAATATAGATATATACATTATGGAATGGGAGCTGTAGTAAAGATACAAAGCGTTTCAGGAACTATATTCATATAATGTCTTTTCTTCCTTTAGACGTGAGGAGTGTTTCCCCAATGTGTTGACATGTATTTATGCAACAGCCTGTATTTCTACCATTCATACAAGTTACAGTGTTTCAAAGTGTGTCAGGAG